>CAKXYN010000313.1:0-473125 GCA_935064755.1 Tragelaphus eurycerus
CCACCTCCTTAGAACTGATTCAAATGTATTCTTTTTAATGGCTGAGTAATACTCCATTGTGTATATGTACCACAGCTTGCTTATCCATTCATCTGTGGATGGACATCTAGGTTGCTTCCACGTTCTGGCTATTGCAAACAGTGCTGCTATGAACATTGGGGTACAGGTGTCTCTTTCAATTCTGGTTTTCTCAGTGTATATGCCCAGCAGTGGGATTGCTGGATCATAAGGCAGTTCTATTCGCAGTTTTTTGAGGAATCTCCATACTGTTCTCCAAAGTGGCTGTACTAGTTTGCATTCCCACCAACAGTGCAAGAGGGTTCCCTTCTCTCCGCACCCTCTCCAGCATTTATTGCTTGTAGACTTTTGGATAGCAGCCATTCTGATTGGCGTGAAATGGTATCTCATAGTGGTTTTGATTTGCATTTCTCTGATAATGAGTGATGTTGAGCATCTTTTCATGTGTTTGTTAGCCATCTGTATGTCTTCTTTAGAGAAATGTCTATTGAGTTCTTTGCCCATTTTTTGATTGGGTCATTTTTTTTTTTTGAATATTTGGTGTAAGAAGTTTGTTTATATTTTTTTTGATTTTTTTTTTTTCTTTTTTTCTTTTTCTTTTATTTTTTTCTCTTCTAATGCTGTCTTTTTATTCTTCTTTTTTTTTCTTTTTTTTTTTGAAGCTTTTTTATTTTTGTTTAGGTCCCTTTTTTTTTTTTTTTTTTTTATTTCCTTTCTTCTGAGTGGGAGGGGATTGTGGTATCCTTCACGGTGGTGTCTGAATGCAGTTTTTCTCTGTTTTTTCCTCGGGGAGTTTTTATGGTTTCTGGTCTTACATTTAGCTCTTTAATCCATTTTGAGTTTATTTTTGTGTATGGTGTTAGAAAGTGTTCTAGTTTCATTCTTTTACAAGTGTTTGACCAGTTTTCCCAGCACCACTTGTTAAAGAGATTGTCTTTAATCCATTGTATATTCTTGCCTCCTTTGTCAAAGATAAGGTGACCATATGTGCGTGGATTTATCTCTGGGCTTTCTATTTTGTTCCATTGATCTATATTTCTGTCCTTGTGCCAGTACCATCCTGTCTTGATGACTGTGGCTTTGTAGTAGAGCCTGAAGTCAGGCAGGTTAATTCCTCCAGTTCCGTTCTTCTTTCTCAAGATAGCTTTGGCTATTCGAGGTTTTTTGTATTTCCATACAAATTGTGAAATTATTTGTTCTAGCTCTGTGAAGAATACCGTTGGTCGCTTGATGGGGATTGCATTGAATCTATAAATTGCTTTGGGTAGTATATTCATTTTCACTATATTGATTCTACCAATCCATGAACATGATATATTTCTCCATCTATTAGTGTCCTCTTTGATTTCTTTCACCAGTGTTTTATAGTTTTCTATATATAGGTCTTTAGATTCTTTAGGAAGATATATTCCTAAGTATTTTATTGTTTTCATTGCAATGGTGAATGGAATTGTTTCCTTAATTTCTCTTTCTATTTTCTCGTTATTAGTGTACAGGAATGCAAGGGATTTCTGTGTGTTAATTTTATATCCTGCAACTTTACCATATTCATTGATCAGTTCTAGTAATTTTCTGGTGGAATCTTTAGGGTTTTCTACGTAGAGGATCATGTCATCTGCAAATAGTGAGAGTTTTACTTCTTCTTTTCCAATTTGGATTCCTTTTATTTCTTTTTCTGCTCTGATTGCTGTGGCCAAAACTTCCAAAACTATGTTGAATAGTAATGGTGAAAGTGGGCATCCTTGTCTTGTTCCTGACTTTAGAGGAAATGCTTTCAATTTTTCACCATTGAGGATAATGTTTGCTGTGGGCTTGTCATATATAGCTTTTATTATGTTGAGGTATGTTCCTTCTATTCCTGCTTTCTGGAGAGTTTTTATCATAAATGGATGTTGAACTTTGTCAAAGGCTTTCTCTGCATCTGTTGAGATAATCATATGGTTTTTATTCTTCAGTTTGTTAATGTGGTGTATTACTTTGATTGATTTGCGGATATTGAAGAATCCTTGCATTCCTGGGATAAAGCCCACTTGGTCATGATGTATGATCTTTTTAATGTGTTGTTGGATTCTGATTGCTAGAATTTTGTTAAGGATTTTTGCATCTATGTTCATCAGTGATATTGGCCTGTAGTTTTCTTTTTTTGTGGGATCTTTGTCAGGTTTTGGTATTAGGGTGATGGTGGCCTCATAGAATGAGTTTGGAAGTTTGCCTTCTTCTGCAATTTTCTGGAACAGTTTGAGTAGGATAGATGTTAGCTCTTCTCTAAATTTTTGGTAGAATTCAGCTGTGAAGCCGTCTGGACCTGGGCTTTTGTTTGCTGGAAGATTTCTGATTACAGTTTCAATTTCTGTGCTTGTGATGGGTCTGTTAAGATTTTCTATTTCTTCCTGGTCCAGTTTCGGGAAGTTGTACTTTTCTAAGAATTTGTCCATTTCTTCCACATTGTCCATTTTATTGCCATATAATTGCTGATAGTAGTCTCTTATGATCCTTTGTATTTCTGTGCTGTCTGTTGTGATCTCTCCATTTTCATTTCTAATTTTATTGATTTGATTTTTCTCCCTTTGTTTCTTGATGAGTCTGGCTAGTGGTTTGTCAATTTTATTTACCCTTTCAAAGAACCAGCTTTTGGCTTTGTTGATTTTTGCTATGGTTTCTTTTGTTTCTTATGCATTTATTTCTGCCCTAATTTTTAGGATTTCTTTCCTTCTACTAACCTTGGGGTGCTTCATTTCTTCCTTTTCCAGTTGCTTTAGGTGTAGAGTTAGGTTATTTATTTGGCTTTTTTCTTGTTTCTTGAGGTATGCCTGTATTGCTATGAACTTTCCCCTTAGGACTGCTTTTACAGTGTCCCACAGGTTTTGGGTTGTAGTGTTTTCATTTTCATTCGTTTCTATGCAGAATTTGATTTCTTTTTTGATTTCTTCTGTGATTTGTTGGTTATTCAGGAGTGTGTTGTTCAGCCTCCATATGTTGGTCTTTTTAATAGATTTTCTCCTGTTATTGAGATTTACTCTTACTGCATTGTGGTCAGAAAAAATGCTTGGAATGATTTCAATTTTTCTGAACTTACCAAGGCTGGATTTATGGCCCAGGATGTGGTCTATCCTGGAGAAGGTTCCGTGTGCACTTGAGAAAAAGGTGAAATTCATTGTTTTGGGATGATATGTCCTATAGATATCAATTAGTTCTAACTGGTCTATTGTATCGTTTAAAGTTTGTATTTCCTTGTTAATTTTCTGTTTAGTTGATCTATCCATTGGTGTGAGTGGGGTATTAAAGTCTCCCACTATTATTGTGTTATTGTTGATTTCTCCTTTCATTCTTGTTAGTATTTTTCTTATATATTGTGGTGCTCCTAAGTTGGGTGCATATATATTTATAATTGTTATATCTTCTTCTTGGATTGATCCTTTGATCATTAGGTAGTGACCTTCTTTGTCTCTTTTCACATCCTTTGTTTTAAAGTCTATTTTATCTGATATGAGTATTGCTACTCCTGCTTTCTTTTGGTCTCTATTTGCGTGGAAAATCTTTTTCCAGCCCTTGACTTTCAGTCTGTATGTGTCCCCTATTTTGAGGTGGGTTTCTTGTAGACAGCATATGGAGGGGTCTTGTTTTTGTATCCATTCAGCCAGTCTCTGTCTTTTGGTTGGGGCATTCAACCCATTTACATTTAAGGTAATTAATGATAAATATGATCCCGTTGCCATTTACTTTGTTGTTTTGGGTTTGAATTTATATATCCTTTTTGTGTTTCCTGTCTAGAGAATGTCCTTTAGTATTTGTTGGAGAGCTGGTTTGGTGGTGCTGAATTCTCTCAGCTTTTGCTTGTCTGTAAAGGTTTTGATTTCTCCTTCATATTTGAATGAGATCCTTGCTGGGTACAATAATCTGGGCTGTAGGTTCTTTTCTTTCATCACTTTAAGTATGTCTTGCCATTCCCTCCCTGGCTTGGAGAGTTTCTATTGAAAGATCAGCTGTTATCCTTATGGGAATTCCCTTGTGTGTTATTTGTTGTCTTTCCCTTGCTGCTTTTAATATTTGTTCTTTGTGTTTGATCTTTGTTAATTTGATTAATATGTGTCTTGGGGTGTTTCGTCTTGGGTTTATCCTATTTGGGACTCTCTGGGTTTCTTGGACTTGAGTGATTATTTCCTTCCCCATTTTAGGGAAGTTTTCAACTATTATTTCCTCTAGTATCTTCTCATGGTCTTTCTTTTTGTCTTCTTCTTCTGGGACTCCTATGATTCGAATATTGTAACGTTTAATATTGTCCTGGAGGTCTCTGAGATTGTCCTCATTTCTTTTAATTCGTTTTTCTTTTTTCTCCTCTGATTCCTTTAATTCTGCCATTCTATCTTCTAATTCGCTAATTCTATCTTCTGCCTCTGTTATTCTACTATTTGTTGCCTCCAGAGTGTTTTGGATCTCATTTATTGCATTATTCATTATATATTGACTCTTTTTTATTTCTTCTAGGTCCTTGTTAAATCTTTCTTGCATCTTCTCAATTCTTTTCTCCAGGCTATTTATCCATGATTCCATTTTGCTTTCCAGATTTTGGATTAACTTGACTATCATTATTCGGAATTCTTTATCAGGTAGGTTCGCTATTTCTTCCTCTTTTGTTTGGTTTGGTGGGTAATTATCCTGTTCCTTTACCTGCTGGGAATTCTTCTGTCTTTTCATCTTGTTTAAATTGCTAAGTTTGGGGCGTCTTTACTGTATTCTGGTAGTCTGTGGAGTTCTCTTTATTGTGGCGTTTCTGCACTATATGTGGGTTTGTACCGGTGTCTTGTCGAGGTTTTGTGTTTATGGAAGCTTGTATCGGTGTTCTGGTGGGTGGAGCTGGATTTCTTTTCTCTGGGGTGCAGTGGAGTGTCTAGTAGTGTGTTATGAGATGTCTATGCTTTTGGGGTCGCTTTGTGTAGCCTGTGTATTGGAGCTCAGGCTGTGTTCTTGTTTTTCTGGAGAATTTGCTTGATATGTCTTGTTGTGGAACTTGCTGGTCTTTGTGTGATGCTTGGTTTCAGAGTAGGTATGGAGGCTTTTAATGAGCTCCTGTCAATTAGTGTTTCGTGGGATCAGGGTATGGACTTAAGCCTCCTGGTTCCAGTTATTGGTCTTATTTTTACAGTAGTCTCAAAAATTTCTTCTTCTATAATGCATTCCACAACTGGACCGCTCAGAGATGTTCACGGAATTATACATAGAAGGAAAAAGGGAGGAAGGAGACAGAGGTGGTCAGGAGGATAAAAGGAGGGAGTGTGAAGGAGAGAGACAGATCTAGTCAGTAATCAGTAAAGAAAAGAAAAAAAGGAAAGGAAAAAAGCAAAGGACCAAAAGGAAAAAAGAAAAAAACAAAAAAACAAAACAGGGTCGCAAAAGTTATATCTAAACGTGGAGATTAAAGAAGTACTAGAGGATAAAAAAAAATAAAAATAAAAGAAACAAAACAAACAGCAACAACAAAAAAATTAAAAGAAAAAAAAATTTTTGTTTTCCTTTTTCCAATTAAAAAATAATAAAAATTTAAAATATATATATATATTAAAAAAAAAAAAAAGAAAAAAAAAGGAAATAATGATGGTAAAAATAGTAACAATATATATAAGAGTTTCTCTATTATTGTTGTGGGTTCAGTTCATTTTCAGCTAGTTCCTTGTTCCGGCTTAAATTTCTCAAGATCTATAGGCCCCTTTCTCTGTGGTTGGTCTGTATAGTTCTTTGTTCTGTGCACGGTTCGGCGGTGTTCTGGGCCAAGGCCCGCCACTCGTGTGGTCGGCGCTGCACAATCTGGATTGCCGGCCCAAACTACTCCAGTTAGGCAGCACTCCAGACAATCAGGCGAACGAAGTCTGCGCTGAGGCCCGCAGAGAGGGAGGGGCCGGCGACGGGAATGGCGGGTGGGCGGGTGGGGGAGGGGATGGGGTGGCCCTCGTGGGAGCCGCCGGCACAGCGGGCGGGGGCACGCCTGCGCGGGAGTGGCCGGCGGGGGAGCGTCCAGTGGGGGAGAGTCCCGCGGGGGAGCGTCCCTCTGGGGAGCGCCGGCAGGGGAGCGTCCCGCGTGGGAACGGCCAAGGCGTCTCCCTGCCCAGCCCCGGCTCCCCAATGGCAGATGCGGGCGTTTGCAGCAGTGCTTTTCCGCTGCGGAAGTTACCGCAGGGCCCGCAGTCTGTGGGTTCTAATTGCTCAACTGTTCTCCTCCCTGTTATGATAGTCTCCGTGTTTCCCAGGTTCGGCGCAGATTCCGCAGGGAGAGTGTTTCCTGGTGTTTGGAAACTTCTCTTTTTAAGACTCCCTTCCCCGGACAGAGGTCCGCCCCTCCCTCTTTGTCTCTCTCTGGCTTCTATATTCTTTCCTACCTCCTTTAGAAGGCAGTGAGTTGCTTTTCTGGGTGTCCGACATCCTCCGCCAGCACTCCGAAGCTGTTTGTGGTATTTACTCGGCGCCCAGATGTCCCATTGATGAATTTGTGGAGGAGAAAGCGTATTCCCCGTCCTAATCCTCCGCCATCTTAACCGGAAGTCAAGAAATTTTTTTTTATTTATTTTTTTTTTTTTTTATTAAATTTCTCTCTTTCCTTTCTACTTTTTCCAACCCCCCCCCCTCCCCACCCCCGCCGGCCGGATTGGGGGGTTTTTTCTTTTTTCCTCCTATACCCATCCCACCTAATGAACCCATTCACCCCATTCTTTCCACAGCAGATCCCTTACCAGCTGAGCCAAAAAGAAAGCCCCAAAATACTGGAGTGGGATGGCCTATCGCTTCTCCAGTGGATCTTCCCAAACCAGGAATCAAACAGGCATCTATTGAGCTCTTAGAACTTGCTAAATTCTGTGTACTTATTATTAAGTCTCTATTACAGATGATCATTATACATAGTACTGTGGGCAAATATCCCTTAGAAGAAATGGAGTAGCCATCATAGTCAACAAAAAGAGTCTGAAATGAAGTACTTGGATGCAATCTCAAAAATGACAGAATGATCTGTGTTCGTTTCCAAGGCAAACCATTCAAAATCAGAGTAATGCAAGTCTACACCCTGACCAGTAATGCTGAAAAAGCTGAAATTGAAGGGCTCTATGAAGACCTACAAACCTTCTAGAACTAACACCCAAAAAAGATGTCCTTTTCATTATTGGAATGCAAAAGTAGGAAGTCAAGAAACATCTGGAGTAACAGGCAGACTTGGCCTTGGAGTACAGAATGATGCAGGACAAAGGCTAATAGAGTTTTGCCAATAAAACACACTGGTCACAGTAAACACCCTCTTCCAACAACACAAGAGAAGACTCTACACATGGACATCACCAGATGATCAACACTGAAATCAGATTGATTATATTATTTGCAGCTAAAGATGGAGAAGATCTACAGAGTCAGCAAAAACAAGACCATGAGCTGACTGTAGCACAGATCATGAACTCCTTATTGCCAAATTCAGACTTAAATTGAAGAAAGTAGGGAAAACCACTAGAAAATTCAGGTATGACTTAAATCAAATGCCTTAGGTTATACACTGGAAGTGTAAAATAGATTTAAAGAACTAGATCTCATAGACAGAGTGCCTGATGAATTATGGACAGAGGTTCATGACATTGTACAGAAGACAGGGATCAAGATCATCCCCAAGAAAAAGAAACACAAAAAAGCAAAATGGCTGTCTGAGGAGGTCTTAACAAATAGCTGTGAAAAGAAGAGAAGCCAAAAGCAAAGGAAAAAAAGAAAAAATATACCCATTTGAATGCAAAGTTCCAAAGAATGGCAAAGAGAGATAAGAAAGCCTTCCTCAGTGATCAATGCAAAGATACAGAGGAAAACAATAGAAGGGGGAAGACTAGATATCTCAAGAAAATTAGAGATACCAAGGGAACATTTCATGCAAAGATGGGCTCAATAAAGGACAGAAATGGTATGGACCTAAAGAAGCAAAAGACATTAAGAAGAGGTGGCAAGAATACACAGAAGAAGTGTACAAGAAAGATCTTCACGACTCAGATAATCACTATGGTATGATCACTCACCTAGAGCCAAACATCCTGGAATGTGAAGTCAAGTGGACCCTAGGAAGCATCACTATGATCAAAACTAGCGGAGTTGATGGAATTCCAGTTGAGATAGTTCAAATCTTAAAATATGATTCTGTAAAAGTGATGAACTCAAATTTGAGTTTTCCCAACTCAAATTTGGAAAACTCAGAAGTGGCCATAGGACTGGAAAAGGTCAGTTTCATTCCAATCCCTAAGAAAGGCAATGCCAAGGAATGCTCAAACTACCACACAATTGCACTCATCCATTTTTCTCTTTCATGCATTGGAGAAGGAAATGGCAACCCACTCCGGTGTTCTTGCCTGGAGAATCCCAGGGACAGGGGAGCCTGGTGAGCTTCCATCTATGGGGTCGCACAGAATCGGACACGACTGAAGCGACTTAGCAGCAGCAGCACACACTAGTAAAGTAATGCTCAAAATTCAGCAATATGTGAACCATGAACTTCCAGATGTTCAAGCTGATTTTAGAAAAGGCAAAGGAACCAGAGATCAAATAGCAAACATCTGCTGGATCCATCAAAAAAGCAAGAGAGTTCCAGAAAAACATCCATTTCTGCTTTATTGACTATGCTAAAGCCTTTGGCTGTGTGGTTCACAATAAACTGGAAAATTCTTCAAAAGTTGGGAATACCAGACCTCCTGACCTGCTTCTTGAGAAATCTGTATGCAGGTCAGGAAGCAACAGTTAGAACTGGACATGGAACAAATTAGACTGGTTCCAAATAGGAAAATGAAAAGTAGCATGCCAGGGCTGTATATTGTCACCCCACTTATTTAACTTATATGCAGAGTACATCATGAGAAACACTAGGCTGGGTGAAGCACAAGGTGAAATCAAGATTGCTGGATAAATATCAATAACCTCATATGTGCAGATGATACCACTCTTATGGCAGAAAATTAAGAACTAAAGAGCCTCTTGATGAAAAAAAGTAAAAGAGCAGAGTGAAAAAGTTGACTTAAAGCTCAATATTCAGAAAACAAAGGTCATGACATCTGGCCCCATCATTTCATGACAAATAGATAGAGAAACAGTGGAAACAGTGGCTGATTTTATTTTATTGGGATCCAAAATCACTGCAGATGGTGACTGAAACTATGAAATAAAAAGACCCTTACTCCTTATGACCAAACTAGACAGCATCTAAAAAGGAAAGACATTACTTTGCCAATACAGTTCCATCTAGTCAAGGCTATGGTTTTTCAAGTAGTCATGTATGGATGTGAGATTTGGACTATAAAGACAGTTGAGCTCCAAAGAATTGATTCTTTTGAACTGTGATCTTGGAGAAAACTCTTGAAAAATCCCTTGGACTTCAAGCAGATCCAACCAATCCATCCTAAAGGTGAACAGTCCTGAGTGTTAATTGGAAAGACTGATGTTGAAGCTGAAACTCCAATATTTTGGCCACCTGATGCAAAGAGCTGACTCATTTGAAAAGACTCTGATGATGGGAAAGATTGAAGGCAGTAGGAGAAGGGGAAGACAGGATGAGATGATTGGATGGCATCACCAACTCAATGGACATGAGTTTGGGTAAGCTCCTGGTGTTGGTGATGGACAAGGAGGCCCTGGCATGCTGTAATCCATGGGGTCGCAAAGAGTCAAAATGACAGAGACTGAACTGAACTGTTAATTCCCCTATCCTTTATACAACTATGTATCATTTCATTCTCACAATAATACTGCAAGAAAAGTATTATCACACCAGTTTACAGTTTAGAAAATTAAATAGCAAACTTATTGTTAACTGCACCTAGGTAGGAGACAAACCATTTTTGCTTGACTCCAAAGAATCCATCCATCTTTTGTTTTCTACTCACTATAAGCATATAGAGACATGCACACTTACATAGAGTTGTAGTTTAATTCCACGCAAAAAAATCCCAGTAGAAATGACAAGGGCAGTATATTCAGGCTCAGGTATTAGCTTTCTACAGTTCAGTAGCAAATTGGAACATATTCCAGAAGCTCACCAAAAGAATAATTTGACTTAGTCTTCCTGATCTGTGCTAAAAGTGAACTCCAAATTCAGTTCTCGCATGAATAAAAATAAAAACCTCAAGGCATAATCATTTGTGAAGCAATCACTATATCAAATGGTATGAATGCTTTCCTGGCATGGATAGCATGGCCATAATTCATAATATGAGACCAAAGAGGTGAAAACCCTCCAAGAAATACACTCCTCCCTCCTGTAAACACTTTATTTTTTATTGAATAACTTGAATAGTATTCTCACTGAAAATAATTTCAAAACTATTATTATTGATTACTAAATAAGTTGTTCCTTAGAGAATTACCTTAAAAACTTAGCTGGTATGTTAAATTTCAACTTACAATGTGAGTAAAATTTTAAAAGTGCAGAATTTTTTATCCTTAAACATTAGGGCCATGAGGATTCTCAGAATGCAAACTTTCTTTTAGGTATAAAAAATTATGCAGAAAACTACAGTTGCTGCCAAATAGCCAACACATAAAATGCAAACTGTTGACACAAGATGGTAAACTATCTTTTTGTTGTTTTTATTAAAAAGCAACATGATATTTATAATATAAATGTAAGTATGCTGAGACTGTAGTAATGCTTTTCAAAGAGAATAATGTTATTGCAGCTGGATTAAATCTTAAGTTGGACTGAAACAAATCATTTTTTCTTGCTTCTGATACAAGTTGGTGTGCCAGTTTTATTAACAGATCTGTGATTTCATAGTATTTCATTTGAATGAAGTGATCTGAAATCACTAGATCTTAATATACAAAGACAAATAGGATTTTATGGAACTACTTTATTAAGGTGGCTTCTTTGTTTTTGTTTCAAAAGCAAGCCTATAAAATAAACTCAAAAGAAAGCCTATGAATAATATGAGGCTTATATGATATGAAAATGTTATAATTATGCTGCTATTTATATTTAAATTTATACTTTTATTTATATTTTATGTTATAGTACTTCTAATGAGAATTAGCCTTTTTTCCTTGGAAAAAAATTATAGATTGTGAAATGAATATATGCATGGAGGCAATTGGACATACATATGCCATTTACATTCTCTATAATAATAGTTATGGTTCCTATGGAGGAAATATCATATGTACTTAGATGAAATTCTTTTAAACTCTTAGTTGGGAAAATTTCAAATTCAAATACTATATAAATTAGCTAAAAACAATACTATGACAAATAGATTTCAAAATACTGACATACAATTGTTATTTTTTCTATAAGAACAAAGAAATAATTACTGCTAAATTTTAGTCACCCTCTTATAATAAAAACAGTTAAAAGTAGCCTCATGAGTATTTCATATGTATTCATGCATTTCTTATTATCAACTCTGGATTCCCACTTTACTCCAATTCAAAATCTATGATAGTATTAGAGAAAAAAGTAAGTTTGCATTTTCAGTGGAGGAATAAAATGAGATTTCTTCCTCTGCAATTGTAGTTTTCACAGTTTAACAAAAGACAGCAGTGCCCTTTTTGAATATAATTTGAATTGTAGAATGCTAATTTATAAGACTTAAGAGAAATAAGAGATGAGGGCTTGATCCCTGGGTCGGAAAGATCCACTGGAGGAGGAAAAGGCAACCCACTCTAGTGTTCTTGCCTCTAGTGTTCTTATTCATTGACAGAAGTTCCTGGTGGAATAAAATCCATAGTCACAGAGTTGGACTTGAGTGAGTAACTTAGCACATTCAGTATATAAGAAGAAACAAAAGTTATGTCCTGCTTGATTCCTCCTTTGCACATCCTTATTTCTGAGAAACCTGAGGTTTTACAAAGCAATTTGAAAACCACTGTTCCAAAAAGTGTTTTTTCTTTTTTTTTTTTTTTTGCTTTTTGTAGTAAAAATTAGTTGAGTTATTTTATACTTATTCTGCAAACTAAAACGCTTTAGGGGAGATTTATCTTTGGTTTTTCTAAAAGCATTATGCCTTTTTCTAAAATATTTCTATCTTGCCCATATCTGTCTTCCTTTGATATTTTTTTTCTTTTCAAAAACTTATAAAAAATAAATTAAAAAGAAATACCTTTGTACCATGACATTTGTCTTAAGTCTAGTGATACTTTAGAGGCAGCTTTTTTTTTTTTTTCAATATTTGAATCATGTTACTCTGGAAAACTCATGGGAATTTGAGAGATTCTAACATGAGATTGCTTTGACCAATCTTTCCCATCTCTACTGATGGCAATTGTATCCTTCCATTATTCAGGTAGAAAATGGGGTGTAATTCTGGACCACTCTCTTTCTCTCTCAATCCTCTTATCTATTGCATAAGGAAGTTACTTTATCTGTGATAAATAAAATATCAACCATTTCTAATCATCTATGTCAGTATATCCTTTTACTAACCTACTATTGTTTCTAGTATCAGTTGTTAAATTTCTTCTCTATGGTCTGTTATCAAAAAACAATCATTATCAAAGATTTATAACTGCTCATTGATCTGTAATAGTTTCCCATCTTCCTGAGAATAAAAGATAAAGTCCTTATGATGCCCGTTTTAATCAAGGTTCTCTGTAGAAACAGAACCAATAGACCTCTCTCTCTCTCTCTCTCTCTCTCTCTCTGTATATATGCAGTTTATATCTATAGCTTAATGAATTAGCTCTTGTGATTATGGAGTCTAGGAAGTTCCATAATCTGTCATCTGAAACTGAAGACCCAAGAAAGATAGTGGTATAGTTCTAGTCCACATTTGAAGGCCTGAGAACCAGTCAGTTCAGTTGCTCAGTTGTGCCTGAAAACCAGAGTCAATGATATAATCAGAAAACAGAAGTCCTCACTCAAAAAATCACACAGAGAGAATGTGTTATTCTTTCTTGTGTCTTTTTGTCTATTCAGACTATCAAAAGATTATATGGTGCCCACCCACACTGGGGAAGGCAATCGGCTTTATTCACTTTACTGATACAAATGCAAAATCTCATCTGGAAATATCTTCACAGATATACTCAGAAATAATGTGAAGCAGATATCTGGGCAAAACATGACTTAGTCCACCTAATGCATAAAATTAATCATTACAATGCCTTTGCCAAAGCCTTTGACTGTGTGGATCACAATAAACTGTGGAAAATTCTGAAGGAGATGGGAATCCCAGACCACCTTACCTGCCTCTTGAGAAACCTGTATACAGGTCAGGAAGCAACAGTTAGAATTGGACATGGAACAACAGACTGGTTCCAAATAGGAAAAGGAGTATATCAAGGCTGTATATTGCCTATTGCCACCCTGATTACTTAACTTATATGCAGAGTACATCATGAGAAACACTGGGCTGGAGGAAACACAAGCTGGAATCAAGATTGCTTGGAGAAATATCAATAACCTCAGATATGTGGATGACACCACCCTTATGGCAGAAAGTGATGAACTAAAGAGCCTCTTGATGAAAGTGAATGGGAAAAATGAGGAAGTTGGCTTAAAGCTCAACATTCAGAAAACTAAGATCATGGCATCCAGTCCCATCACTTCATGGCAAATAGATGGGGAAACAGTGGAAAAGGTGTCTGACATTATTTTTGGGGACTCCAAAATCATTGCAGATGGTGATTGTAGCCATGAAATTAAAAGATGCTTACTCCTTGGGAGGAAAGTTATGACCAACCTAGACAGTATATTAAAAAGCTGAGACATTACTTTGTCAACAATGGTCTGTCTAGTCAAGGCTATGGTTTTTCCAGTAGTCATGTATGGATGTGAGAGTTGGGCTATAAAAAAAGCTGAGCGCTGAAGAATTGATGCTTTTGAACTGTGGTGTTGGAGAAGACTCTTGAGAGTCCCTTGGACTGCAAGGAGATCCAACCAGTCCATCCTAAAGGAGATCTGTCCTGAATATTCATTCGAAGGACTGATGTTGAAGCTGAAACTTCAATACTTTGGCCACCTGATGTGAAGAGCTAACACATTTGAAAAGACCCTGATACTGGGAAAGACTGAGGACAGGAAGAGAAGGGGATGACAGAAGATGAGATGATTGGATGGCAACACCAATTCAATGGACATGGGTTTGGGTAGACTCCAGAAGTTGGTGATGGATAGGGAGGCCTGGTGTGCTGTGGTTCATGGGGTCACTGAGTCAGACCGACTGAACAACTGAACTGAACTGACAATGCCTTAGCAGGTTCTTTATGAGTAGGCTGCCATTACCTGAACATCTCATCTCTTGATCTTCTGCTCCTTCAAGTCTGTTTGTTATTCCTTAAACACAGAAGACATGCTCTGACTTTAGAATTTTATATTGGCTCTTTTCTTTTATAGGCCATTTCTGTCTCAGGTATTTGAATTGCTAATTCCTTTGCCTGTATCAAGTCTGCTCAAAGCTAAATTACTACTGAGACTGCTTTGACCACACAGTTTCAAATTACAACTTTCTCCTCTATCTCAGACCACCTTGCACTCCCAGTTTCCCTTTCCATTCTCTATTTTGTTGTTGTTGTTAACATAATTTGGATCAACAGCTAACACACACTATGATTTCCTTATTTTGTACCTAGTTTATGTCTTCTTTCACTAGAAATATAATTAAAGGAGAAGAATATGTATCTATTTGCTGATGGTTCTAAGAACAACAACAACAAACAGAACAATTGGAACATTGTAGGTTTTTAATAAATGTAAAGTGAAGCAAAGGTTGCTCAGTTCTGTCCAGCTCTTTGCAGCCCCATGGACTATGAAGGAAGGAAGATGGTCTCTCAGTCATGTCTGACTCTATTGTGACCCTGTGGACGGTAGCCTATCAGGCTCCTCAGTCCATGGAATTTTCCAGGCAAAAGTACTGGAGTGGGTTGCCATTTCCTTCTCCAGAGGATCTTCCCAATCCAGGGATTGAACCCAGATCTCCTGCATTGTAGGCAAACGCTTTACCATCTGAGCTACCAGGGAAGCCTTGTGGACTATACACAACATTAAACCCTAACCCTAATTCTCCAAGCCAGAATACTGGAGTAGGTAGCCCTTCCCTTCTCCAGGGGATCTTCCCAACCCAGGGATAGAATCCAGGTCTCCTGCATTGCACACAGATTCTGTACCAGCTGAGCCATCTGGGAAGCCCTTTTAATGAATAGTTATTGACAATAAATGAATGGCGAATGAGTCTATTTGAAGGTAGAAAGATTCACTCTCAACTGTTCCTGGAAACATCTTCCATGTCTTTTTGATCAACCACGTTTTAACCAAGGGCAATGTAATATACTACAGCAGTTAATTGCTAATTACTGCTATAGACTATCATTTACTTCAGCATTATAAAAAGGCTGAGAACATGGCCCAGTGGACTTTTGCATCCTATAACAATTTCTTCTGGACAATGGAATCTACACATGATCTACTGCTGGCTGAGTAATATACAGTTAAGCAGTGGGAATAATGAGCAAAGTATAAAGAGTGATTTTTTTCCCCATTATGTCACAAAAGCTCTTTTAGTAACCTTAAACCTGTTTAAGGAATGTTTAAGTTAACCTCACTTAACCTTTGGTAAGCCTTTACTAAAAGTTTTAGGTTACCTTTAGTATCCTAAATAACCTAAGATTGTTATTTAGTGAAAATATTAATCTTTTTAAAAAATTGAATAGGTTTAATATCCTAATGTGAATATCAACTCTGAATTGTTGTGAGTTGAACTCATTCTAGCAATCCCCTAGCGCTATGACTGCTATTCAAATAACAGTGTTTTCCAGTGACTTTTATACCATTCAATCTTTATTGTTCATATAATTTCTAAAGTTAGTTATAGGTATTACTGAGCTAATTGCATAGTGATAAAATCATGTAAGAAAAATTAAATGATCTATCTGAGGACAAATCCTATGCTTAAAAAATAAGATAAAATAATTAAGATAAAATCAGGAATAAGATAAAATATATGTTTTTAATGTTTACATCTATATGACTGCAAGTTCTTCTCTTTCTCTCAAAAATTAATATTGTATATATCTTTTATCTTCCCTGGTGGCTCAGAGGTTAAAGCATCTGCCTCCAGTGCGGGTGACCTGGGTTCGATCCCTGGGTCGGGAAGATCCCCTGGAGAAGGAAATAGCAACCCACTCCAGTATTTTTGCCTGGAGAATCCCATGGACGGAGAAGCCTGGTAGGCTACAGTCCACGGGGTCGCCATTAGAATATTTACACTGCTATTTTTTCTTTTTTAAAATACTTTAACATATAAATGGTAAACTGAAGTTAAAAAAATGAGAAAAAATAAGAACTTGAAAGATGAGAAGTAGGTTTTATTTTTTAAGTGTTTTGGCATTTTTCACATGGCAACATTATTGCCCAACTGTGAGGTTGTCATCACGTTTGAAAAGGTTACTGCATGACCACTCAAATGAAGTGTGAAGCACTTAAATCTCTGCTTGCATTTAGAACTGGAAAGCTGTTCATTATTATCATATTTCATATTCTCCCTCTCTACTTGTCTTCAAACACAATAATCTTGATGGATCCAACATCAATTGTATTCTATGAATATTTCTGGAAAGCAAATGTAGCAATATCAGGCAATTGCTGCTTAAGGGTGACTTCAGTTCATATGTCTTCCTAATACTTTTTCTTGTTTTGTGACATAGATATTTTATTTATACCCGATTTCAAAGTAAAATATTGCTGTAAGAGTACTGAATGCAAAATCTCAACATAACTGTTTCATTTTGAGTTTTGCTGTGCAATGTGTGAGGCAACTCATGAGTCATAGTTTCCTATTTCTTGTTAGCTACAGGAATCACTCAATATAAGGGCTGTAGATGCTGATATTTGCTTTACACACTGGTATGATTTCTGTTTTGTTTCATTTTCCTTCAGATTTTGATTGACTGTAAATATTTCTGATTCATCACCCTCACACAAAAACCCACCATTATTTTTAGTTAATTTAACTGTGTCAGTCTTTGACAGCAGCCCTCTTTCATTACTATTCATAATCCTTAGCCGCTCACTGCATACTTTTCTTTTTACCTGGTATTTGGGATGGTCCGAAGCTATGTTTAATTGATATTTCTCTTTCTTTCATGTGTTTTGGTAATAGTCCCAGAGTTTCCTATCACATAAGAATATACATTTTTCAAAAATAATTGCCAATATTTTTAATTATCAATACTGAAATTCTTTATTGGAACTCTTAAAATTATTAAATAATAATAAAGAAAGCTTTTCTATATTAATTATTTTATACAAATAAATTTCCTCTGAAAACATATACAAAATTAATGACAAAAAGGATAACCCTATAATTATCTGTAATTCTAAGCCTAAACTTAATCCTTATTTTTCAATGACAGTAAAGTGGGAAATAACATTGCTATCTTAACTGTCGGGAAACTTATCCTTTTTTAAATCAAATGTTTAAATATGATGTTTTATTCAATTTCAGCAATTCAGTACCTAAAGTATTAAGAATGTAAGAATTCTAATGTTGAAAGAGGGTTTCTAAAGATATTACTATAGAAATCATTAATTTAGGGGGAAACATCAGTGTTTCAGTGTTAAAAGATTTTTTCAGCATCATAAATCTAGTTAAGGGCCTGGGATGGAATATGAAATGGTTCATCAAGATTTAATTTCTGTGTGTTTCTTAAATCATTACCTTAGTCTCCCCTAAAATATTTCAAAATATTCTGTCTTGTTATTAAAATCAACATCAATGGTTTCAGTCAACCAGTAGATTTATTTATTTTTTTTAAGAAAATCTTATTATAGTATAAAATATTTTTAATAATGTGTGGAATTCTTAAATAAAGAGTCTAGCATTTTTTCACAAACTGGACAAACAGATTAAAACAACAAAACAACAATCTAACCAGTATCTCAGAAGTCCCCTCATGCTTCCTCCAGTCACAATCCTTTCTTAACACCCTCACCAAGAGAAATGCTTACCTTGACTTTTAACATTATAAATTAGTTTTTCCTGTTCTTACACTTCACATAAATAAAGTCATGTGGTTGTGTACTTCTTTACGTTGGCCCCTTTCTGTTTGCAAGTTCTATTCATAGGTTCTAATTGCTATATAGTAGTTCATTGCATAAATATGTCAAAATTCCCTTGGTCATTCTGTTTGTTAGGCTCATTCAGATAAATTATATTTTGGAGATACTACAAATAACTACATAAACAATTTTGTAGTATTGGAGATACTACAATAAACAATTTGTGCAGGATTTTATATATATATATGTAAATAGATAGGCATTTCTGTTGAGTATCTTTACGGACTGAATTATTTACCCCCTTCTTCAAAATACATGTGTTGCAGTTGTCCTAACTTCTAGTACCTCAGAATGTAGCTATTTAGAGATAGGGTCTTTAGAGAGATGATTAGTTTAGAATCAGGTTTTATGGGTGAGTCCTAATCAAATATAACTGATGTCTTCATAAGAAGAAGCAGTTTGGACACAGACATAGGCAGAAGGAAAGCAAAATAAAGAGATGGAGAAAATTACCATCTCAAAGGCTTGGAATCCCAGACAGATTCTTCCTAATGGATCTTAGAATAAAGCAGGTCTACCAAAATGTCAGTCTTGAACTTCTAGCCTCTAGACACAAGAGAAAAAATTTTAAAAAAATAAATAAATATTTTGTCATTTAAGCCCAGACTGTGATACTTTGTTCAGGGAGCTCTAAAAAAAGGAATTGCCCAGCAAAGTGTGTGTATATATTCAACTTTAGTACCAAAATTTTCTAAAGTACAGATTTATACTTCTAGCCATGTATAAGCATTCCAGATGCCCCACAAACTTCTCTAGCACCTTGCATGTTCTTTCATTAGTCTTTTCTGGTTGATATGAAGTGGTACCTCATGATCTTGTTTTTCATTCCCATGATAGATACTAATGCTGAGCACACTGTCACATGTTTATCAGCCATTTTGATGTTGTCTTTGATAGGAAACTTCTCTCCATCACTGAGTACGTATCTACATGCCTCACATTTAAGCATTGACTCTAGATTCTTTGCGTGTTTGAGCTTTAATATTTTTCTATCCATCCTGTTGTCGCCTGTACAGCTTATTCTCTGTTAAAATCTCCCATGTGGGAAAGTCAAGAAAGTCCTGGTTAATAATTTTTTGGTTGTTTTATCTTTAACATCATCTTCACTGTTATATTTTCTCCTTAAACCACAGAGTTATTATTAATACTTTTTGTATTTTTCACTGGTCCTAAGGGATTCCCAGGAGGTGCTCTGGTAAAGAATCTGCCTGCCAATGCAGGAGATGCAGTTTGGATCCCTGGGTCAGGAAAAGCCCCTAGAGTAGGAAATGGCAACTTGAGGATTCTTGCCTGAAAAATTCTGTGGACAAAGAAGCTTGGCAGACTACAGTCCATGGGGTCCCAAAGAGTTGGACATGATTGACTACAAGGAAAGAAAAACCTCACAGAGTCAGACTTCCATTCTTTATACTGTGTGTCTGCATGCTCAGTCATTGTCATTAAGTTATTCATAATTCCTAGCATAAAATGTGTTTCTCCATAGTGTAGCAGACACTCAGACTTTCCTTAAATGATGGTTGCTGATCTTCACTTTGTAGTTACAGAAGATTTGCAGAATATTTTTAAAATCCTTCTGTAATAGACTTTTTATGAATCTAATAATTATTATGACTTGCATAAACTAAATAGATTTAAGATTAGAAATGGCTGTGGAGTGAAACAAATGTTTTTATTCAAGAGCTATTGATTTAAATCTTTGCAAATAAGCAAATAATCATTTGAAGTTTGATATGAATATAATGAGTTAAAGCGAAAAACCAAAGATTTATCACTCATCAGCTATTCAGTAATTTATAATTACTAATTGTTCTAATTTACAGAGGCAATTCTTTTTTTCATGGCATGGCAAATATTTAAGAAGGGTAGTCTTGTTCTTAAGTGCATTCATTCAAAATTAGACAACACATTCTAGACATGAAAGAGGTGGATAAAGCAAGAGAGGTCTAATTTCAAAGTAGTACATATATTTTAAAAATTTTATTTATGTACTCACAACATATAATTTATCATTATTACCCAAGTATTCAAAAATATGCCAGATGATATCAAGACACTGCTTGCCTTTTCTGAACACTGAAATGTATCCTAAGAAACTATCTAAATCGTTTATAAAATTTTACTTCCTTTTTACATTTTGTTGTTTCCTCTAAGGAATATTTTGTTTAGCTTTATCATATGAACTAGATGGCTTTTATAAAATACCTAGATTATTTTTTATAGCATTATTCTAACTCAGAAATGTTTGGAAAGCCAGGGAATATGTATACATCTTTTTATTGCTATTTCAAAAACAGAAACAAATTTGCTTATGGATGCTTTAACACAAAAAAAATAACATTCCATATATTAATATATGTAGCTTCAACTTTATTGCCTTCCTGACATGTCCCTTTAATTATTTCATTGTGTTGGTGACCACGAAACAAAGTAATTGTGATGAGCAAATTTAACGAAAATAAAAAGTATATAATGAGATTTTCAAATGTCCTCTGAATATTTCTATCAATATCTAATAATTTATTTACATGTACAGGAAAAGCAGTTTTATCTGAGACCCGTTCAACCAAACAATCTACCCCCTAATTCCTAACTCTTTCTAATGAATGAGGAAAACTTATTGTCCAAATCCAGGATGCTGGATAGAAATGGTAAGCAGGTTGCACAGTGGTAAAGAATCCACCTGGCTATGCAGGAAACTCAAGAGAAGCAGGTTAGGTTCCTGAGTCACGAAGATCCCCTGGAGGTAGCATGGCAACCCACTCCAGTACTCTTGCTGGGAAAATCCCATGGACAGAAGCAGATGGCGGGCCTCAGTCCACAGGCTCACAAAGAGTCGGACATGGCTGAGCAACTGAGCGCACACACATAGCACAAGGAGTCAAAATGGTATATGGTGATTTCTCTTATGCTTCATCCTTCTCTGCTAAAACAGCTTGTTCAGCTCAGTTTAGTAGCTCAACCATGTCCAACTCTTTGCGACACCATGGACTGCAGCACTCCAGCCCTCCCTATCCATCACCAACTCCCAGAGTTTACTCAAACTCATGTCCATTGAGTCGGTGATGCCATCCAACCATCTCATACTCTGTCATCCCCTTTACCTCCCACCTTCAATCGTTCTCATCATCAGGGTCTTTTCAAATGAGTCAGCTCTTCGCATCAGGTGGCCAAAGTATTGGAGTTTCAGCTTCAACATTAGCCCTTCCAATGAACATTCAGGATTGATTTCCTTTAGGATTGACTGGCTTGATCTTCTAGATGTCTAAGGGACTCTCAAGAGTCTTCTCCAACACCACAGGTCAAAAGCATCAATTCTTCGGTGCTCAATTCTGTCTTTCTAGTCCAACTCTGATGGATGTACATGACTAAAACCATAGTTTGACTAGACGGACCTTTGTTGTCAAAATAATGTCTCTGCTTTTTAATATGCTGTCTAGGTTGGTCATAGCTTTTCTTCCAAGGAGCAAGTGTCTTTTAATTTCATGGCTGCAGTCACCATCTGTAGTGATTTTGGAGCCCAATAAAATAAAGTCTGACACTAGTTCCACTGTTTACCCCTCTATTTCCCATGAAGTGATGGGAACAGATGCCATTATCTTAGTTTTCTGAGTGTTAAGCATTAAGCCAACTTTTTCACTCTCCTCTTTCACTTTCATAAGAGGCTCTTTAGTTCTTCTTTGCTTTCTGCCATAAGGGTGGTGTCATCTGCATATCTGAGGTTATTGATATTTCTCCTGGTAATCTTGATTCCAGCTTGTGCTTCATCCATTCCAACATTTCTCATGATATACTCAGCATATAAGTTAGATAAGCAGGGTGACGATAACACCCTTGACGTAATGCTTTTCCTATTTGGAACCAGTCTGTTGTTCCATGACCAGTTCTAACTGTTGCTTCTTAACCTGCACACAGATTTCTCAGGAGGCAGGTCAGGTGATCTGGTATTCCCTTCTCTTTAAGAATTGTCCAGTTTGTTGTGATGGACGACAGAGGATGAGATGGCTGGATGGCATCACTGACTCGATGGATGCGAGTCTGAGTGACCTCCGGGAGCTGGTGATGGACAGGGAGGCCTGGCGTGCTGCGGTTCATGGGGTCACAAAGAGTCGGACATGACTGAGCGACTGATCTCATCTGATCTGATATAGTCAAAGACTTCGACATAGTCAATAAAGCAGAAGTAGATATTTTTCTGGAACTTTCTTGCTTTTTCAATGATCCAATGAATGTTGGCAATTTGATCTCTGGTTCTTTTGACCTTTTCTAAATCCAGCTTGAACATCTGGAAGTTTATGGTTCATGTGCTGTTGAAGCCTGACTTGGAGAATTTTGAGCATTACTTTGCTAGTGTGTAAGATATGTGCCATTGTGTGGTAGCTTGAGCATTTTTTTGGAATTGAAATGAAACTTGACCTTTTCTAGCATTGTGGCCACTGCTGAGTTTTCCAAATTTGCTGATATTGAGTGCAGTACTTTCGCAAAATCATGTTCTAGGATTTGAAATATCTCAACTGGAATTCCCTGACCTCCAGTAGCTTTGTTTATAGTAATGCTTCTTAAGGCTCACTTGACTTCTCATTCCTGGATGTCTGGCTCTAGGTGAGTGATCACACCATCACTATTATCTGGGTCATGAAGATCTTTTTGGTATAGTTCTTCTTGTATTCTTGCCACTGGGCGGCGGGGGCCCCACGGGCCCTCTTCTTAATAATGCCTGCTTCTGTTAAATCCATATCATTTCTGTCCTTTATTGTGCTCATCTTTGCATGAAATGTTCCCTCATATCTCTAATTTTCTTGAAAAGATCTCTAGTCTTTCCCATTCTATTGTTTTCCTCTATTTCTTTTCATTTATCACTGAGGATGTCTTTCTTATCTCTCCTTTCTATTCTTTGGAACTTTGCATTAAAATAGATATATTTTTCCTTTTCTCCTTTGCCTTTCACTTCTCTTCTTTTCATACCTCTTTGTAAGGCCTCCTCTGACAACCATTTTGCCTTTCTTTTTCTTGGGGATGGTCTTGATCACTGCCTCCTGTATAATGTCATGAACCTCTGTCCATAGTTCTTCAGGCACTCTGTTTATCAAATCTAATCCCTTGAATCTACTTGTCACTTCCACTGTATAATCATAAGGCATTTGATTTAGATCATAGCTGGGTGGTCTAGTGGTTTTTCCTACTTTCTTCAATTTAAATCTGGTTTTGGCAATAAAGAGTTCATGATCTGTGTCACAGTCAGCTCCTGATCTTGTTTTTGCTGACTGTATAGATCTTTCTGTCTCTGGCTACAAAGAACATTATCCATCTGATTTCAGTATTGACCATCTGGTTAAGTCCATGTGTAGAGTCTTCTCTTGTGTTATTGGAAGAGGGTGTTTTCAGGTATTACAGCAGGTAACTTGTAATATAGCATTCTGTAAAGTCCCAATCAGAACATTTGAAGTAAATTGATTTCTTTTGCAATTAAACATAATTCTGTGAGGTTAGCTCTTGTTTTTCTATCAAGCTTTTAATAGGAATTGGTTATTATCCATGAAATACTAAGTAACCAGGATCATTTATTTGCTTTATGTTAACTATTTATAACCTACAAAGTCATATATTTCTGTGAAAACAGCATTTCCCACTTTCAGAGAGGCAGTGGTATGTTTTATATCAGACTTAAGTAATTATGAAATCTCCAGTAAATTGCATGAGAAAGTTTCTCACATTTCCACAGTAACTATTTTTATCTCATTGCCATTCATCCCTCAATTGATTCTTATATCTTCATAACATTTTGTTATGATGAGTTAGCAAAGGGGAAAAAAAAACTGATAGATTTGTTTCCTATTGCTTAGTGGCGTAAAACAACACAGATTTATTATCTTACAGCTCTAAAGATAAAAGCTTCTAAATGCCTTTCCTTGAGCTAGAAATCAAGGTGTCATCACTGAATGCATCAAGGCTTCATTCTTTCTGGAGGATCTAGGCAAAAATATGTTTATTTAACTTTTACAGGTGCTTGAGATCTCCTGCATTCTTTGGTTTATGGTCCCTTGCTCCATCTTCAAAGTCATAAGAAATCTCTTTCTGACTCCAGGCCTCTTGCCTCACTCTTTCTCTTAAAAGGACCTTTGTGATTACATTAAACCTACCTGAACAAACCAAGATACTCCTCTTACCTCAAGGTCATGATTCGCAAACATAATTCTACCTATGTTTTAATTCTCTTTTGTCATGTAACATAACATAGTCTAAGAATGTAGATATTAGCATATGGACATATTTAACCATACTATATTACTGAGTATTTGAGCTGTTTATTTTTATCTAGTAAAAATAGTACTGCAAGTAAATATTTGTATGTACATTTTTTTTTTTCCATTCTGTTTATTAGGTTAAATTTGTAGTGATGGAATACTAGTTCAAATAACTTAATATTTTAAAATATTATTATGTTTTGATAATAATATTTTAGTTATATTTTTTTTAGAATATTTAGAAACTATAAAAGAAACACCAATAAAATAAAAGTCATCTAGTCTAGTAAATTATGTCAAGCTGAATATATTGGGTCTGTTAAAATACAGAAAAGGCAACAGGATCTCAGGCCCATCCCAATCTTCTGGTGCTAGTAAGAAGATTGCCTCTTGATGAAAGTGAAAGAGAAGAGTGAAAAAATTGGCTTAAAGCTTAATATTAAGAAAACTAAGATCATGGCATCTGGTTCCCTTAAGATCACGGCATCTGGTTCCATCACTTCATGGCAAATAGATGGGGAAACGGTGAAACCAGTGACAGACTTTACTTCATATGTATCTCATCAGTCCATGGTCAGTATCCTGTGTTTTTCACATCATGAGATCCCCTTGTGCTCACCATAGGGAGTGACTGGTCTCATGGCTGCTAGATTGCAGGTATTCTTCTCCTTCCTGAGTGCCCTTAGGGAACACTGGCTCTTATTGAAGGGCTTCAATTGCTGATGACTTGACATACTTGTTTACTGATATGGGAGGAAACATTTCATTTCTTGGGCTAATAATTGTGAATGATGATAAATATGAAAATTAGAGAATTGTTAACAAATTGTTTAAAGGAAGAGATATGTGAATGAATCTTGAGAAAATAACATTTATAAGGAATCTAGGAAAATGGTTCTGATGAACCATTGGGCAATTCAACAGGGCAAGAATTGAGACACAGACATAGAAAATGGACTTGTGGACACAGTGGGGGAAGGAGAGTGTGGGACAAATTGAGAGAGTAGCATTGAATTATATACATTACCATGTGTAAAATAGATAGCTTGTGGGAAGTTGCTGTATAACACAGGGAGCTCAGCCTGGTTGATCTGTGATGACCTAGAGGAGTGAGATAGGGAGGGTGAAAGTGAGGCTCAAGGCAGATGGGTATATATGTATACTTAAAGCTGATTCACATTGTTGCTTGGCAGAAACATAACTTTGGAAAGCAACTATCTGCTAATCAAAAAAATTAAAATGATAGTGAGAATGCTTATGACTGAAGCAAATTTATAAATTATTATATTTTATGCAGAAGATGCCATCATTAATTACATAGTCAAGCAACCATATTTTTTTGAGACATGTCAGTACTTTTTCAATGAGTTCATCTATAAACTGGTCATGGTGGCAGAATTGGAGCTTATTTATGAGCTTAACAACATAGACTATATCCTACCCAGTCTGATTGGTATAAGGCATAACTAAATGCACAACCTATATACACTGGAGGTTAATATTGAACTCTGAAATAACTCTATCCTACAGTGAGGCAACTAGTCTGGTAACTTATATCTGGTCGATATATTGGATCCTTTAAAACATTGAAAAGGCAGCAGAATCTCAGGCCCATCCAGACCTAATGATCCAGCATCTTCATTCTAATAAACTCCTTATTTTATAAGTACCTTCAGTTGGAGAAGCAATGATCCAGGGGATGTGGAATTTTTACTTCTAAGAAAATACTTATGAGGAAAAAAAATTAGAATTATGTAGAAGCTCTAAGGCCCCAACCTGAGGAATTTATATGATGATGATATGATAAAATTGACGATGACAATGATGATAATAATGATGATAGTAATAATGAGATGCTTTCAAAATTTATTGCAAATGCAAATCATCTGTGAAGTTTTTAGACTTCAGAAGACTGGGAAAGGAACTGAAGTGAAGCTAGTGTCTTACTGAATGATATGTTCACTCAATATAATTCTCTTTATTTCTTTTATCAATATAATTTAAACTTATGGGCCTTGCACATGTTTTGTAAGTATATGAGTGTTTCTTTTCTTTGGAGCTCTTATAAACATTGGTTTTTCACTTCAGTTTCTGCATGTTCACTATTAGCATGTTGTTTCTTAGTCACTAAGATGTGTCTGACTCTTTATGACCCTATGGACTGTAGCCTGCCAGACTCCTCTGTCCATGGGTTTTCCTAGGCAAGAATACTGAAGTGGGTTGCCATTTCCTTTTCCAGGGGATCTTCCTGACCTAGGGACTGAACCCAATTTTCTTCATTGGGAGGCGGATTCTTTACCACTGAGCCACCAGAGAAGACCTAATTATCGATATATAAAAATGTTGATTTTGCTGCGTTCCTTTTATAATCTGCAATTTAGCTGAACTCACTCTTTGCTTCTAGGAACTTCTAAAAAATCTTTAGTGAAATTTTCTATGTAGACAATCATATCATTTGCAAATGGAAAGGTTTTTTTTTTTTTTTTTTAATTTCCTATCAATATGGGTTTTATTTACTTATTTAACCTTATTTCTGTGGCTAGAATCTCCAGTATTATATGAAAAAATATTGATGAGTGCAGATATCTATGCCTTGTTCTCAATCTTGAGAGTATCATTCAGTCATTCACCATAAAGAATATCAGTTGTCAGTTTCCTATAGCTGTTCTTTACTAAGTTGAGGAAGTTCCCTTTAATTCCTATTTTTTGAATATTTTTATCAAGAATATGTGTTGGATTTTGTCAAATGTTCTTTCACAGTGTGTAAATTGATTTGATTGATGATATAGTGGATTACATTGATTTGTTTTCAATTGTTGATTCAGCCTGATAAACCTATAATAAATTCTACTTTGTCATGTTTTATAATTATTTTTATATATTTTGGATTTGGTTTGCTTATAAATTTTTGAGGATTATTGTATCAAAGTTCATGAAAGATATTTGTCTAACATATATTTTCCTCTCTTTTTTCTTTTTCTATTTTATTTCTTTTTTTATTGTCTTTTTCTGGTTTTATGTCAGAGAAATACTTGCATCACAAAATTACTTGGAAAGAGTTTTTCATTTTTTATGTTCTGGATAAGTTTGTGTAAAAATGCATGTTAACCCTTTTGCATTTCAGGTTGGAAAGTTTCTTTTGACCAGTCTTCAAGCTCATTAATTATTTCTTTGACCTTTTTAGGTTTGCTGAACAAAGGCAATCTCCATTGATATGACAATATTTTTTATTTCCAGCATTTTCTTTTCACATTTAATTAGAGTGTCCATTTCTCTGCTTACATTTTTCATTCATTCATATCTGCTATCTACTTTTTCCATTAGAGCTCTTTAACACATTTTTCTTGATTATTCTAAATTTTGCATTTGCTCATTCCAAAATTCATGTCGTTATCTGAGTCTCTTCAGACTATATTTCTGTTGCCTTTTGGCATGACTTTTTTGTTGTTAAATTTTGTATGTGTTACATCAGGTAATAGCTACTGAAGTAAATAGGATTTTAATGCAAGGATTCATTTTAATATGGCTAGGCATTGATCCATGTTTAGTGTTATCTACAGACATGAGTTTGAGTAAACACTGGGAGTTAGTGATGGATGGGGAAGCCTGGCGAGCTGCAGTCCATAGGGTGGCAAAGAGTCAAACATGACTGAGTGACTGAACTGATCTGATAGCTTTAGGTGCCTATACTGTCCTAATTCTTGTCTCGCTTCTTGACTTTGGGCTTCCCTGAGAACTATTCCTTAAAGACAGTCTGTATCTTGAAACTAAGTGAGACTTTTGTTGGTGTGGAATAAATTGTAAGTGAGGAGGAGTGTTTTATAATCCTCCAATTAAAATCTCCATTTCTTAGTGGGACTTTGACCCTCACAATTGTTTCTCAAGAGCTGTGGCTGTTTTCCTCCAGTCCCTTACTCTCTTGCTTTGCTTGGTGGCTGCATTTTCCCATGGCATGTTTCCCCCTTTTTGTGATATGCAAAGGTTAGAAGATCTGGGTGGCTCAGTGGTAAAGAATTTGCATGCCACTCCATGAGATGCAAGAGATGCAGGTTCAATCCTGGGTTGAGAAGATCCCTTGAAAAGGGAATGGCAACCCACTCCAGTATTGTTGCCTGAACAATCTCATGGACAAAGGAGCCTGGCAAGCTATAGTCCATGGGGTCATTAAGAGCTGGACACAACTTAAAGACTGAGAACATGCTGAATAAGGATCTGGCATAGCCTTCATCCCTGGAGAGTAAGCGTTTGTAATGGAGCATGCTGTAGGCATGTTTCACATGATTACTCTTCCCTTTCCCTGCCAGAGACAAGAAGGAATACTTATTAGATCTTCTCTGTGAAATTTTGGTGGAGTTCTAGAAGGAAAGCTCACAGAAGTGTGGGACCCTGCTCAGAGTGCAGCTCTGAGAAATTTCTTACTCTGTGACCAGTTTACACTCAGTCTCTGGCAGATCATCAAAACTAACATTTCAGTCTTCTACAGTTTATGTCACCAGAAGTTTCCATTCCAATAAATATATCCTGGTTGTGTCTCTTTGTATGTGCCTGTCTCTCTAGATTTCTAGTCAGCATTTTTCTTTAAAATCTCTAAAAACATCCAAGAGTGGTGACTTTCAAGCACTCTTCAGGCTGAAATCAAAACCAGAAATCTTTATTTTGTTTTTTTCTTTAAAATTTAAGTATAAAAAGATTAGTAATACTAATAATTATTTATTTTTTAAATTTTTATATAATTATCTTTGAATAGATGTAGAATGCTAGTTTAATGAAAATGAAAATCTTGGTAAACACGTTCTAGGAAACACAACATGAATAAATAATCCTGAGCTTTCCAAATAATTCACTCAGTTGCACAGAACTATTCCAAGTTGTTTTGGGAACTTGTTTAAAACTAAGTAGCTATAAAATCCATGCAACCTACCTCACTGTTTAATCAAATAGTGTAAAATACTATCTGCTTAATGTGTGTACTAATTTATAACATCCTTGAAGGTGATATCTGTCAATACATTTTGTGTATCCTTTAGAACACCCAAAATATTACTGAACACATCATATGTTTCATAAAATGCTGTGAAAATAGTTTAGGGGATAATAAATACAAGTATGTTTTTGTTGAGTTTTGGGGAAGGCAATTTTACCCTCTCTATGTTGCCTTTTAACAATTAATTTAAATATGTAGTTGATTCTAATGCAATTATTTGGAAGCTGTTCATTAAAACATCACACAGTTTTAGCTATAACTGAGTTGTCAAATGGGTAAAACAATTCATTTCTTTATAACAATATGCTTGTTATGTATTGACATCATCAGCCATGATTGAATATTGATTTGTTTTGTTTTCTGTGTAGGAAAGAGTTGATCATTAACTTTACTTGATAACAAATATCTTTGAAAGTAATAATTTTATATGCTGAATTAATGATTGGAATTTATTTGTAGTTGTGTGCAGAGCTAATTGGTTTATACAGTACAAGGCCATAGAATAGAAACAGAAGATTCTGCTGCCTTGTTAAGTATAATAAAAGTCAATATCTATAATCCGGTACTTAAGATACTTTCAGCTTTGTTAGTTTCTCTTTTGAAAGGTAAATAGTACATTTAATGTTTTCTTCAAAAAAGGAAGAAAAATTATTTATTCTGATTACTAGAAATAATTAATTAATTATGAATATTTAAAATTGTTCTTTGAGCTTGGAAAGTAAAAGTATTATCAGTTGTACATTATAGCATATACAGGTCTGTGTCCATGCAAATGGACATTCTCATAAATGAATCATAATAACACAATACTTAATTTCATTAATGTAACAGTTTTTAAAGAAATGAAGAAAGAGCTAAAAAGACCACCTGCTAGTTCAACAAAGATTTGTTGAGCATTTGTTATGTACAAGAAAATAAATTAGATGCAATGGAAATTTATAGTAATAAACCAGTCATGGAAAGGAAAATACTCTTGACTACCTACCTAATAAAATAGAAAGTATCCTGTCAAGTATTTTACATAAATATTTTGTTTTCTGTTTTAGTTTACATGTAAACAAAATGGTTCAAGTAAACACTCGTACTTGTTACTTGATAAATATCTGTGACAAAATGATTTTGTTTTTCTAATTTTAAATTTTATTTATTTATTTTATTTACGGCTGCACTGGGTCATCATTGTTGTGTGAGGGTTTTCTCTAGTTGCAGTTAGCAAGGGTGCTTTTCGTTGTGGTGTGCGGACTTCTCATTTCAGCGGCATCTCTCTTTGCAGGGCGCAGGCTCTAGAGGTCAGGCTCAGTTGTGGCGCATGGGCTTAGTTTCTCCACTCCATGTGGAATCTTTCCAGACCAGCGACTGAACCAGTGTCACCTAAGTTGGCAGGTGGATTCTTATCCATTGTACCACAAGGGAAGTCCCAACTAAGTGGATTTTAAGGAAGAAAACACTTTTATCAAATACTGGCAGCAGAGTTCTAGCTCTACCTACAGGAGAGAAAGTTTGTTTCCAGAAGAGGTATGGATTCTAGGAACATGTAAGAAGGGATTTGTCACTTTAAACAAACTCTAAGTGACAGGTAGGATTTGCACACCTTGATGTAGAGAAAGCCATTCCAGTAATGAGTGTATGAGTGATTACCTCATGATGATTAGATTTGCCTGAAAGGTAAGGTCCTTGGAATATTGAGTAGTATTGATGAAGAGTAGATTTTTGTCAGGATATTGAAACACTTGATTTAGCCTGAGAATTTCTATTCTAGGTTTAGGACAATGAAACCCCTTCAGATTTTGAACTAAGATGAGCAATGAACACAAATATATTTTTCAGGATATTGAATAGAGCAGTATGTAAGAAATGAACTAAGGCAGGAAATGACTGAAACTGATGGGATGAGTTGAAAAGCTATTAAAATATCTCAGGTAATAGGTAATAATGGCCTGAACTCTGTTAGCAGTATAGGAAAGGAGAGGTAGGCCAAGATAAGATAAATTATCCAACAATATATCTCATATTCCAGTCCCATTACTGTCTATCCTGCTAAAATGCATGCTGACTTTTTCACACACCTTCATGTGAAGGCAAATTTGAAGTTAATAACACCCTAACTTTCCATCACTGTTTATTATTTCATTTTATTATGTGGAAATTATATTGTATTTCTCCATTTTCCTACATGTTAGCAGTTGTAAAACATAAATTGAATAAGAATATTTTACAGAAACCTAAGTATATGCCACAAGCCAAATAGCACAGTTTACAATGATAATGATAAAATGCAGTCTAATTTTTAATCTCCTAATATTGTGGATAGAGGAGACTATGAATTTGTTCTAAATGTTCACAGAATACTTGTCATTTCTAAAATTCATTTTGCATTATATATTTAATGAGATTTTTCTATGTGCTCAGTCATGTCCAACTCTTTGTGGCCCATGGACAGTAGTCTGGCAGGCACCACTGTCCCTGAAATTTCCCAGGCAAGAATACTGGAGTGGGTTGCCATTCCATACTCCAGGGAATCTTCCCAACACACATGCAAGAGATGCTACCCACATTTCTTGCATCTCTTACATTTCCTGAATTGACAGGCAGATTCTTTACCACTAGCACCACGTAGGAAGCCAAATGAGATTTATCAGTATTGATAGTTTGCTTTTTTATTTCCTAGTGTTCTTATTGAAAATATCTATGGTTAGCTTCATAAAATTTCCTTGAAAGATAATACCTTGACTCATGCATGCTCAGGGTTTATCATGAACATATAGTAGACAAATAAAACAAATGTCAAACACAAATTGGCAAATAGGTAGAGCTCATTACCCAGATGTGCTTTGGCAACAAAATGAAAATTCTTATAGAGATGGGAATACCAGACCAGCTTACTTTTTTCCTGAGAAATGTCTCTGTGGGTCAAGGAGAAGTAGTTACAATCTTACATGGAACAATGACTAGTTTCAAATTGGGAAAGGAATATAACAAGGCTTTATATTGTCACCCTGCTTATTTAACTTATATGTAGAATGTCAGGCTGGATGAATCACAAGCTGGAATCAGGATTGCCAGAAGAAATATCAACAATCTCAAATGAGCAGATGATAACACTCTAATGCCAGAAAGTGAATAAGAACTAAAGAGCCTCTTGATGAGAGTGAAAGAGGAGGGTGAAAGAGCTAGCTTAAACCTCAACATTCAAAAGACTAAGATCATGGCATCTGGTCCCATCACTTCATGGCAAATAGAAGGGGAAAAAGTAGAAACAGTGACAGATTTTATTTTCCTGGGCTCCAGAATCACTGTGGATGATGACTGCAGCCATGAAATTAAAAGACGCCTGCTCCATGGAAGAAAAGCTATGGCAACCTAGATGTGTGTTAAAAAGTAAAGACATCTCTTTGCTGACAAAAGTCCATATAGTCAGAGCTATGGTTTTTCCAGTGGTCATGTACAGATATGAAAGTTATATCTTTCATATGATATAATGATGGCTGAGTGCCAGAGAATTAATGCTTTTGAACTATGGTACCAGAGAAGACTCTTGAGAGCTCCTTGGACAGCAAGGAGATTAAACCAGTCAATCCTAAAGGAAATCAACCCTGAATATTCATTGGAAGGACTGATGCTGAAGCTGAAACTCCAATACTTTGGCCTCCAGATGTGAACAGGCAGCTCAATGCTGGGAAAGATTAGAAGCACAAGGATAAGAGGGCAATGGAAGATGAGATGTTTAGATAGTGTTCTGGACTCAATGGACATTTGATCAAACTCTGGGAGATAGTGAAGGACAGGGAAGCCTGGCATGCAGCAGTCCATGGGGTTTGTAAAGTGTAGGACAGGACCTGACTGATCAACAACAATGATGACAAATACCCAGATACAAGAGGAATATCGTCAAAGTGCACTGCTTATTAAAAATTGTCATGAGAAGATATATTGAGTCTATCTTAATTAATGCCAATGATATACTTGTCCCATAAGCTTTTCTGAATTCTTTAATATTTTCAATACAGGCTTTAAAGGTGACAAAAATGAAAAAAAAAAAAAAAAAAACAGAAGGAACTTGAAAATTGATCTCTCTATGAATATTTTTGAAGTGATTCAGTAACATTTAGAATTATATTAAAATGTGGATACCAAGCCTTTTCAAAGTGGTTCATCTATCCTCATTTAACTTTTTTATCCTATACTTTAACTTTTATACTTTAACTTTTGGCAGTGGATGTAGTGGAGAGTTATTGAAAAGGGAAAGATGGAAGATAAAGTTTAAATATTTTGCATTTCATGTTTCCAATTGTTTTAAAATATTTCACAGCATTTTTAGAAATATCTAAAGTGGGGGTTGAAATGGTTCAGGTGCATTCAGGGATAAAACTATAATTTTTTTTTACCCTCTTCCAACAACACAAGAGAAGACTCTACACATGGACATCACCAGATGGTCAACACCAAAATCAGATCGATTATATTCTTTGCAGCCAAAGATGGAGAAGCTCTATACAATCAGCAAAAACAAGACCAGGAGCTGACTGTGGCACAGATCATGAACTCCTTATTGCCAAATTGAGACTGAAATTGAAGAAAGTAGGGAAAACCACTAGACCATTCAGGTATGACCTAAATCAAATCCCTTATGATTATACAGTGGAAGTGAGAAATAGATTTAAGGGCCTAGACCTGATAGATAGAGTGCCTGATGAACTATGGACTGAGGTTCATGACATTGTACAGGAGACAGGGATCAAGACCATCCCCATGGAAAAGAAATGCAAAAAGCAAAATGGCTGTCTGTGGAGGCCTTACAAATAGCTGTGAAAAGAAGAGAAGCGAAAAGCAAAGGAGAAAAGGAAAGATATAAACATCTGAATGCAGAGTTCCAAAGAATAGCAAGAGATAAGAAAGCCTTCTTCAATGATCAATGCAAAGAAATAGAGGAAAACAACAGAATGGGAAAGACTAGGGATCTCTTCAAGAAAATCAGAGATACCAAAGGAACATTTCATGCAAAGATGGGCTCATTAAAGGGGAGAAATGGTATGGACCTAACAGAAGCAGAAGATATTAAGAAGAGGTGGCAATAATACACAGAAGAACTGTACAAAAAAGAGCTTCATGGCGCAGATAATCATGATGGTGTGATCACTGACCTAGAGCCAGACGTCCTGGAATGTGAAGTCAAGTGGGCCTTAGAAAGCATCACTACGAACAAAGCTAGTGGAGGTGATGGAATTCCAGTGGAGCTATTCCAAACCCTGAAAGATGATGCTGTGAAAGTGCTGCATTCAATATGCCAGCAAATTTGGAAAACTCAGCAGTGGCCACAAGATTGGAAAAGGTCAGTTTTCATCCCAATCCCAAAGAAAGGCAATGCCAAAGAGTGCTCAAACTACCACACAATTGTACTCATCTCACACGCTAGTAAAGTAATGCTCAAAATTCTCCAAGCCAGGCTTCAGCAATATGTGAACCGTGAACTTCCTGATGTTCAAGCTGGTTTTAGAAAAGGCAGAGGAACCAGAGATCAAATTGCCAACATCCGCTGGATCATGGAAAAAGCAAGAGAGTTCCAGAAAAACATTTATTTCTGCTTTATTGACTATGCCAAAGCCTTTGACTGTGTGGATCACAATAAACTATGGAAAATTCTGAAAGAGATGGGAATACCAGACCACCTGATCTGCCTCTTAAGAAATCTGTATGCAGGTCAGGAAGCAACAGTTAGAACTGGTCATGGAACAACAGACTGGTTCCAAATAGGAAAAGGAGTATATCAAGGCTGCATATTGCCACCATGTTTATTTAACTTATATGCAGAGTACATCATGAGAAATGCTGGACTGGAAGAAACACAAGTTGGAATCAAGATTGCCGGGAGAAATATCAATAACCTCAGATATGCAGATGACACCACTCTTATGGCAGAAAGTGAAGAGGGGCTAAAAAGCCTCTTGATGAAAGTGAAAGTGGAGAGTGAAAAGGTTGGCTTAAAGCTCAACATTCAGAAAACGAAGATCATGGCATCTGGTCCCATCACTACATGGGAAATAGATGGGGAAACAGTGGAAACAGTGTCAGACTTTGTTTTTCTGGGCTCCAAAATCACTGCAGATGGTGAGTGCAGCCATGAAATTAAAAGACGTTTGCTCCTTGGAAGGAAAGTTATGACCAACCTAGATAGCATATTCAAAAGCAGAGACATTACTTTGCCAACAAAGGTCCGTCTAGTCAAGGCTATGGTCTTTCCTGTGGTCATGTATGGATGTGAGAGCTGGACTCTGAAGAAGGCTGAACGGCCGAAGAAGGCTTGATGCTTTCGAACTGTGGTGTTGGAGAAGACTCTTGAGAGTCCCTTGGACTGCAAGAAGATCCAACCAGTCCATTCTGAAGGAGATCAATCCTGGAATTTCTTTGGAAGGAATGATGCTAAAGCTGAAACTCCAGTATTTTGGCCACCTCATGCGAAGAGTTGACTCACTGGAGAAGACTCTGATGCTGGGAGGGATTGAGGGCAGGAGGAGAAGGGGACGACAGAGGATGAGATGGCTGGATGGCATCACTGACTTGATGGATGCGAGTCTGAGTGACCTCCGGGAGCTTGTGATGGACAGGGAGGCCTGGCGTGTTGCGGTTCATGGGGTCGCAAAGAGTCGGACACGACTGAGCGACTGATCTGATCTGATCTGAACTTCTATCACCGTCTCCTACTATGTCCTGTGGATTATTATTTGCTATATAATTCATGGTTCAATATTTTTCTGGAAATTTGTTGTTACTGCTTTTATGTGTATGTGAACTTTTCTAATTAAAATTAAATAAAGTATAGGTATTTCCATTTGTAATTCTGAATGTAATACTGCTCAAAAACACCCAGCAATCTTTTAAATTTGTTCAATATCTCAGTATGAGAAGTTTTTTACAAATTCTGGAAAACTTAATCTTGTTGCTGGGATCATATATGAATCATAAAGCATTTGCTTGGAAGATAATGAGACTTGTTTTCCAAGTTATTTGGAGGGAGAGTAAGATAATTTCCAACCTGGTTCTCTTGTGAGTGAGGTCAATCATGTCCAACTCTGTGACCCCATGGATTATAGCACACAGGCTCCTCTGTCAATGGGATTTTCCAGGCAAGAATACTGGTGCGGGATGCCATTTCCTTCTCCAGGGGATCTCCCCAAGCCAAGGTTCAAACCCACATCTCTTGCATCTCCTGAATTGGCAGGCAGATACTTTACCATGGAACAACCAGGAAAGCCCTCAGTAGTCCTCAGCTTTTAAAACATGTTATCAGATTATTTCTCCTTACTTTCATTTTTAAATACTTGAACAAAATAGCCCACCACCAGAGTATTTGTAGAATATTTGATTTAACTGAGATTCACCTATGTTCCCAGGCACAAGATAATCTAACAAGTTGGGTAGGCAAATTAGTTCTGTTTGATTCTCTTTTCTAATACCTTATAGACTTTGCCATGGTCTAAAAGGACCAGCTGCTTCTTCAACATTTCTTTGCTGTTCTGAAATGTTTACTTCCACCAAGAACTTGATGGATGCTTAGAACTGCTGCACATTATATTATCTTTTCTCAAGTCTAAATCCTTACAAGCCCAGGATTGATGTCGAGTTGAAGCCTTCTGCTCTTATGAAATGTGAGAGGTTCAGTATGTTTTTCCAAAACACTACCTGCCAGTGCTCTTCTCTATACTGCTCTGCCTCATTGGAGAATTTTTAATACAGTTTAAGTTGCTTTAAATGATCATTCCTGAGGATGCCCAAGAAAAATCCGTGTATCCTCAAGTCTCTCATTTTGGAGGTATACATTGTTCTTTAACTAGTGGAACAAGCATACAAACGTACTAAAGAGTATCCCCATAGGAAGTAAGGAGTGTGTTGGCAGTTACAGGGCACTAGGTATTTTGGTTAAATTCTCTAATGAATCTTACTTTTCTTCTCTGTAAAATTAAAACAGTAAAGCATGTTGGGATGCTGAAGTTGATGCCATGTTAAAATGTGTGGAAATAATTTTATAAAAATACTGTGTCTGTATCATGGAATATTGAAATATTGTTGTGACTTTTTATCATCTCATTTACTCTCTGATAATGATGGCTTTGTTATTGAGCAATTGAGGAGCCTAGTTAAATACATATCCCCATAAAAAAAGGCAGTAAGAATTCCAAAAGCAATAACAATGATACTGGAGTTAAATGTAATTTGCTTTCCCATCTCACATATTCAGTCCTGTCTTTAAGGATCTTATGACATAAGCTAGTTTAGTGTGAAAATTTTGGTAGTTTTTCTTCTTAATTTTGATTCATAGGGAATTGAGAAGTATAATTCCAATGGCATTTAGAGGAAGCCCTATAGACACTGGGTATCATTTAAGATGATAGCATAGCTATTCTGCCTGAATTTTAAAATGTCAACCCACATATATTTCATCAGTATATATTCAGGACCACTTGCTGCCCTTTAAAAAAAATAGACTGGAGCTAGAAATATTGGCACATCTTGGTATCATATACAACAGCAGAGCATCTCTTGTATAATACACCTTCACTTGATTGGCTCTTGCTCTCTGATGACATTGTGGAGACCTTCAGGCTTTCAGATTTGCTCTACAGAGAAGGCAGTCAGGGCTCCCCCAGCATAAGAACTCTTTGTGTTCTCACTGTACCTTGCTTCTTCTTCAGTGAAGACTGAGAGACCTCATTAGGAGCCATCCTTAAAACTTCAAAGTACCTGATTCCATTCTCTCTCATAACCAGCCATTTCTGAATTAATTATTGATATTTTTTCAAAAGGATGTTTTTCCTCAGTGGTTTATATGGAGCAGTTCTATCCTGAATAGCATAGCCATGCTCTGCTATAAACACCAACAGGGAAAATGTTAGAAATATTTAGTTTACTGTGGTATCATATTCAGCTTTGTAAATTCAACATTTTAGAAAGTTGTACAGCTTCAGTTTTCAGGGCACAAATAAAATCTTTTAAAAAAGGAATCACTACATAATATATGTGAATTGTTCTACTGGTTTTTGTTGCTGTTATTTTGTGGGATTTTTGTGAAGTATTCTTCCAGAGTTTAATCTGCACCCAGTCTAGGACTCAATGCTATGGTAGATCTAAGAAGGAGAGACAGTAATAAAAAAAGAAAAGAAGAAGAAGAAGAAAGAAACACAGAAATAAAAGAAGAAGAAAGCAAGCAAGCAGAGTTTGGCCTAGAAAAAGTTTATCATTTAGTAAAAGAATCTACTTTATAAACATATGAAAAGACTTGAGAAAAACCTATCAATGGCTTCTGATTTTTTTCCCCCTGATTTTGGTTGCTTTATTTTCTTCTTGCCTCACTCAAAACTAGACTTTTTGAATTACCATTTTTGAGGGTGGAGTAAAATAAGGAAAGGAATAAAAAGTGGTATTTCAGGAAAAAAGTGTGGCAATAACAGAGATAGGCTAAGTGGAGACAAGTGCTTATTTATAAATGTAATATTTTGTTAATGTATTTTTAAAGGTTGACATACTGTTATTGTGCAATTATGGTCATTCACTAGGTAGGGGGTGTGTGTGTGTGTGTGTGTGTGTGTGTGCATGTGCATATGTTCATTATATTAACTTCAATAATAAGAAATATCTTCACAGGACCAAGTAATAGTCTTTGAGTTACTGGTGTTTTCCTTCCCTCAGATGTGTCCAGTCATTCAGGAACAATCCAAAATTTTAGCTGCTGGAGTACCCTAGCTATCACTTCTTCAGCAGAGTATCTGCATGCAGAACAAGCTCTGCTGCTGCTGCTGAGTCACTTCAGTCGTGTCCGACTCTGTGCGACCCCACAGACGGCATCCCATCAAGCTCCCCCGTCCCTGGGATTCTCCAGGCAAGAACACTGGACTGGGTTGCCATTTCCTTCTCCAATGCATAAAAGTGGAAAGTGAAAGTGAAGTCATTCAGTTGTGTCCGACTCTTAGCGACCCCATGGACTGCAGCCCACTAGGGTCCTCAGTCCATGGGATTTTCCAGGCAAGAGTACTGGGGTGGGGTGCCATTGCCTTCCCCGGCAGAACAAGCTCACTGCTCTCTAATTTTCAGTGACCTCCACCCCCTACTTTGTCTTTTTATCTGATGTAAGATCTGACTAACAAACTTTATTACTGAGAAAAGGAAGAAGCAATTAACTAAACATATAGACAGTTGCTTAAATGTTATGGAAAAAGATAATCATGATCTTCTCAGGCACTTAAAAGAGTAATTATCAGGGTAAGTGTAGCCATGAGTTGTGGAGGTTTTGCAGAAGCCAGTGTAAATACTCAGGGCCATGGACCAGACAGGAACCAAATCTAAAACCATATCCATTGTAAATATTTTTAGCTAGGCTGCCCCTAATGAGTGTCCTGAATCTCATCTTCAGTGGCCTTGGGCAACTTTTTGTTATTCAATTGGCTGAATAGAATTTAAATAATCCACTAAATAAATAAGGGTTTTTAGTACTTTGAAAGTCTATAAAAATAAACTAGTCTATTCCCAGCATGAGTCCTAATAATTTTCTTTTCCTGTTTTTGTGATCTTTTGTTTATCAAAATTATTCTTTATTTCTTATAGCCTTTCCTCAATGCCTCAGATCAGATCAGATGAGTCGCTCAGTCGTGTCTGACTCTTTGCGACCCCATGAACCGCAGCACGCCAGGCCTCCCTGTCCATCACCAGCTCCTGGAGGTCACTCAGACTCACACCCATCAAGTCAGTGATGCCATCCAGCCATCTCATCCTCTGTCGTCCCCTTCTCCTCCTGCCCTCAATCCCTTCCAGCATCAGAGTCTTCTCCAATGAGTCAACTCTTCACATGAGGTGGCCAAAATACTGAAGTTTCAGCTTTAGCATTATTCCTTCCAAAGAAATTCCAGGATTGATCTCCTTCAGAATGGACTGGTTGGATCTTCTTGCAGTCCAAGGGACTCTCAGAGTCTTCTCCAACACCACAGTTCAAAAGCATCAATTCTTCGGCGTTCAGCCTTCCTCACAGTCCAGCTCTCACATGCATACATGACCACAGGAAAGACCATAGCCTTGACTAGGCGAACCTTTGTTGGTAAAGTAACGTCTCTGCTTTTGAATATGCTATCTAGGTTGGTCATAACTTTCCTTCCAAGGAGTAAGCGTCTTTTAATTTCATGGCTGCAGTCACCATCTGCAGTGATTTTGGAGCCCAGAAAAATAAAGTCTGACACTGTTTCCACTGTTTCCCCATCTATTTCCCATGCAGTGATGGGACCAGATGCCATGATCTTCGTTTTCTGAATGTTGAGCTTTAAGCCAACCTTTTCACTCTCCACTTTCACTTTCATCAAGAGGCTTTTTAGCCCCTCTTCACTTTCTGCCATAAGAGTGGTGTCATCTGCATATCTGAGGTTATTGATATTTCTCCCGGCAATCTTGATTCCAACTTGTGTTTCTTCCAGTCCAGCATTTCTCATGATGTACTCTGCATATAAGTTAAATAAACATGGTGACAATATGCAGCCTTGACGTACTCCTTTTCCTATTTGGAACCAGTCTGTTGTTCCATGACCAGTTCTAACTGTTGCTTCCTGACCTGCATACAGATTTCTTAAGAGGCAGATCAGGTGGTCTGGTATTCCCATCTCTTTCAGAATTTTCCATAGTTTATTGTGATCCACACAGTCAAAGGCTTTGGCATAGTCAATAAAGCAGAAATAGATGTTTTTCTGGAACTCTCTTGCTTTTTCCATGATCCAGCGGATGTTGGCAATTTGATCTCTCGTTCCTCTGCCTTTTCTAAAACCAGCTTGAACATCAGGAAGTTCACGGTTCACATATTGCTGAAGCCTGGCTTGGAGAATTTTGAGCATTACTTTACTAGCGTGTGAGATGAGTGCAATTGTTCGTTAGTTTGAGCACTCCTTGGCATTGCCTTTCTTTGGGATTGGGATGAAAACTGACCTTTTCCAGTCCTGTGGCCACTGCTGAGTTTTCCAAATTTGCTGGCATATTGAGTGAAGCACTGCCACAGCATCATCATTCAGGACTTGGAATAGCTCCACTGGAATTCCATCACCTCCACTAGCTTTGTTCCTAGTGATGCTTTCTAAGGCCCATTTGACTTCACATCCCAAGATGTCTGGCTCTAGGTCAGTGATCACATCATCATGATTGTCTAGGTCTTGAAGCTCTTTTTTGTGCAGTTCTTCTGTGTGTTCTTGCCACCTCTTCTTAATATCTTCTGCTTCTGTTAGGTCCACACCATCTCTGTCCTTTATTGTGCCCATCTTTGCATGAAATGTTCCTTTGGTATCTCTGATTTTCTTGAAGAGATCCCTAATCTTTCCCATTCTGTTGTTTTCCTCTATTTCTTTGCATTGATCACTGAAGAAGGCTTTCTTATCTCTTCTTGCTATTCTTTGGAACTCTGCATTCAGATGTTTATATCTTTCCTTTTCTCCTTTGCTTTTCGCTTCTCTTCTTTTCACAGCTATTTGTAAGGCCTCCCCAGACAACCATTTTGCTTTTTTGCATTTCTTTTCCATGGGGATGGTCTTGATACCTGTCTCCTGTACAATATCACGAACCTCATTCCATAGTTCATCAGGCACTCTATCTATCAGATCTAGGCCCTTAAATCTATTTCTCACTTCCACTGTATAATCATAAGGAATTTGATTTAGGTCATACCTGAATGGTCTAGTAATTTTCCCTACTTTCTTCAATTTCAGTCTGAATTTGGCAATAAGGAGTTCATGGTCCGAGCCACAGTCAGCTCCTGGTCTTGTTTTTGCTGATTGTATAGAGCTTCTCCATCTTTGGCTGCAAAGAATATAATCGATCTGATTTCGGTGTTGACCATCTGGTGATGTCCATGTATAGAGTCTTCTCTTGTGTTGTTGGAAGAGGGTATTTGCTATGACCAGTGCATTTTCTTGGCAAAACTGTATTAATCTTTGCCCTGCTTCATTCCGTATTCCAAGGCCAAATTTGCCTGTTATTCCAGGTGTTTCTTGACTTCCTACTTTTGCATTCCAGTCCCCTATAATGAAAAGGACATCTTTTTTGGGTGTTCATTCTAAAAGGTCTTGTAGGTCTTCATATAACCTTTCAACTTCAGCTTCTTCAGCGTTACTGGTTGGGGCATAGACTTGGATTACTGTGACATTGAATGGTTTGCCTTGGATACGAACAGAGATCATTCTGTCATTTTTGAGATTGCATCCAAGTACTGCCTTTCGGACTCTTTTATTGACCATGATGGCCACTCCATTTCTTCTGAGGGATTCCTGCCCACAGTAGTAGATATAATGGTCATCCGAGTTAAATTCACCCATTCCAGTCCATTTTAGTTCGCTAATTCCTAGAATGTCGACATTCACTCTTGCCATCTCTTATTTGACCACTTCCAATTTGCCTTGATTCATGGACCTGACATTCCAGGTTCCTATGCAATATTGCTCTTTACAGCATCGGACTTTGCTTCTATCACCAGACATATCCACAGCTGGGTATTCTTTTTGTTTTGGCTCCATTCTTTCATTCTTTCTGGAGTTATTTCTCCACTGATCTCCAGTAGCATATTGGGCCCTTACTGACCTTGGGAGTTTCTCTTTCAGTATCCTATCATTTTGTCTTTTCAGCAGTGTATGCACACAGTGAAGGTGAGTGGGATTTGTATCTATTTTTCTTAATATTATTTCTTCTTCATAATGATTGATTTATTACTTAAACAGGAAAATGGGATTGGAGCACAGATAGCTAGAAGCTAAAGAAAGATCAAATTGCCAACATCCGCTGGATCATGGAAAAAGCAAGAGAGTTCCAGAAAAACATCTATTTCTGCTTTATTGACTATGCCAAAGCCTTTGACTGTGTCAATCACAATAAACTGTGGAAAATTCTGAAAGAGATGGGAATACCAGACCACCTGATCTGCCTCTTAAGAAATCTGTATGCAGGTCAGGAAGCAACAGTTAGAACTGGACATGGAATAACAGACTGGTTCCAAATAGGAAAAGGAGTACGTCAAGGCTGTATATTGTCACCATGTTTATTTAACTTATATACAGAGTACATCATGAGAAATGCTGGACTGGAAGAAACACAAGTTGGAATCAAGATTGCTGGGAGAAATATCAATAATCTCAGATATGCAGATGACACGACTCTTATGGCAGAAAGTGAAGAGGGGCTAAAAAGCCTCTTGATGAAAGTGAAAGTGGAGAGTGAAAAGGTTGGTTTAAAGCTCAACATTCAGAAAACGAAGATCATGGCATCTGGTCCCATCACTACATGGGAAATAGATGGAGAAACAGTGGAAACAGTGTCAGACTTTGTTTTTCTGGGCTCCAAAATCACTGCAGATGGTGAGTGCAGCCATGAAATTAAAAGACGCTTACTCCTTGGAAGGAAAGTTATGACCAACCTAGATAGCATATTCAAAAGCAGAGACATTACTTTACCAACAAAAGTTCGCCTAGTCAAGGCTATGGTCTTTCCTGTGGTCATGTATGGATGTGAGAGCTGGACTGTGAAGAAGGCTGAGCGCCAAAGAATTGATGCTTTTGAACTGTGGTTTTGGAGAAGACTCTCGAGAGTCCCTTGGACTGCAAGGAGATCCAACCAGTCCATTCTGAAGGAGATCAATCCTGGAATTTCTTTAGAAGGAATGATGCTAAAGCTGAAACTCCAGTATTTTGGCCACCTCATGCTAAGAGTTGACTCATTGGAGAAGACTCTGATGCTGGGAGGGATTGAGGGCAGGAGGAGAAGGGGACGACAGAGGATGAGATGGCTGGATGGCATCACTGACTCGATGGGTATGAGTCTGGGTGACCTCCGGGAGCTGGTGATGGACAGGGAGGCCTGGCGTGCTGCGGTTCATGGGGTCGCAAAGAGTCGGACACGACTGAGCGACTGATCTGATCTGAAAGAAAGAGCCAGTAAAGATGATTAAAAGATATGGAATTGTCTCCACTGGGTAAAAACGATAAAAAGAAGCCTAGGTTGGTGAGAACATATGAATGAGACAATATAGTATGATGGTTTTGGGCTGCCCTGCACAATCCTGAAACCAAAGAAAGAATCCAGAGTCAGTGACAGAAACTTCAGTGATTCATCGGACAGGGACTCTTACAAGTCAGAAGAAAGGATCCTGGAGCTACACCCCTTTGTGTACTACAGATGGAAGGTAGGACACAGTTGAAAAATATTGTACACATGGGAGGAGGAAGCTGTATGTTACAGAGGGCATAAACTTTCATGCTTTGGAGAAGGAAATGGCAACACACTTCAGTGTTCTTGCCTGGAGAATCCCAGGGATGGGGGAGCCTGGTAGGCTGCCGTCTATGGGGTTGCACAGAGTCAGACACGACTGATGTGACCTAGCAGCAGAAGCAATATCAGAAGACTCCTTGGTTGCCCAGGGGAACTGTGGGAACAGGTTCCACACAACTAATTCTTTTGGGTTAGCAACTGTTGCAAGGGCTGCTGTCTCTAGTTGTAGACTGAATATACTGGAGCCATTCTGGTCTGAGAGCTAGAACAGTAGCTGGGGTTCTGGCCTATCACACAGGAAGTTACTGATTAAACTTTCAGCTTAGAGAGGGGTGTGGGGGTGTGTGTGCTGTGGGAGCAATCATTCACTTAAGCCTGAGGCAGGGCCTGATCAGGCAGAGGATGCATAGAGAGTGATAGAACAGCCATCTTATGAGGACTGATAAGGCTTTTACTAGAAGAAAAAGAACAGGTCTGAAGGAAACCTTGAATTCTATTATTTTTTAAATCTAAGAATGAAGTGACCTTAGGCAAAACATTTGACTTAGAGACATGCTTTCTCTTGGCTGCTAGCATGTGCCCAACAATGGTTTATAATAATCAAATGAGATCATGAGGATTGTGTAGTAATTTCCACTATGCCTACATGTTTACTTGCTATTTGTAAGGTTAGAATTACTTTGAGAAGGTAAGAATAAGGAATTTTGCAGAGAGAGATATGCCTTTTCTTTTTTAAAGTAATGCAGTTTTAGTCACTTGAATCATGTGGATAAGAAAAGCTCTATTAAATCCAAGAAAAGTACTGTGGTCATTTTTGCCCTAGTTGTTAATTTCTTATGGCTTCAGCCTAAATAGTTAGTTCACTTTAGTTCAGTCACTCAGTCATGTCCAACTCTTTGCGACCCCATGAATCGCAGCATGCCAAGCCTCCCCGTCCATCACCAACTCCCTGAGTTCACTGAGACTCACGTCCATCGAGTCAGCTATGCCATCCAGCCATCTCATCCTCTGTCGTCCCCTTCTCCTCCTGCCCCAATCCCGCCCAGCATCAGAGTCTTTCCCAGTGAGTCAACATTTCACATGAGGTGGCCAAAGTACTGGAGTTTCACCTTTAGCATCATTCCTTCCAAAGAAATCCCAGGGCTGATATCCTTCAGAATGGACTGACTGGATCTCCTTGCAGTCCAATGGACTCTCAAGAGTCTTCTCCAACACCACAGTTCAAAAGCATCAATTCTGCATTCAGCCTTCTTCACAGTCCAACTCTTACATCCATACATGATCACAGGAAAAACCATAGCTTTGACTAGATGAACTTTGTTGGCAAGGTAATGTCTCTGCTTTTCAATATGCTATCGAGGTGTTCATAACTTTCTTCCAAGGAGTAAGCGTCTTTTAATTTCATGGCTGCAGTTACCATCTGCAGTGACTTGGGAGCCCAGAAAAATAAAGTCTGACACTGTTTCCACTGTTTCTCCATCTATTTCCCATGTAGTGATGGGACCAGATGCCATGATCTTCGTTTTCTGAATGTTGAGCTTTAAGCCAACTTTTTCACTGTCCTCTTTCACTTTCATCAAGAAGCTTTTTTGTTCCTCTTCACTTTCTGCCATAAGGGTCGTGTCATCTGCATATCTGAGGTTACTGATATTTTTCCCGGCAATCTTGATTCCAGCTTGTGCTTCTTTCAGTCCAGCATTTCTCATGATGTACTCTGCATATATGTTAAATAAGCAGGGTGATAATATACAGCCTTGAGGTAGCCTTGATGTACTAATTAGTTAGTAGAGAAGGAAAATTCTTTGAAACATTAAAATGGAATTGAGAACATAAGACATGGATATAATTTAATTTAACAAAATATTTATGAAAGTTTGTTCTTAAAATTTAGTTTGAAAACTCACATGGACTTCTTTCTCCCTCTTCTTCCTAGATCAGATCAGATCAGTCGCTCATTCGTGTCCAACTCCTTGTGATCCCATGAACTGCAGCACACCAGGCCTCCCTGTCCATCACCAGCTCCCGGAGGTCACTCAGACTCACATCCATCGAGTCAGTGATGCCATCCAGCCATCTCATTCTCTGTCGTTCCCTTCTCCTCCTGCCCCCAATTCCTCCCAGCATCAGAGTCTTCTCCAATGAGTCAACTCTTCACATGAGGTGGCCAAAATACTGGAGTTTCGGCTTTAGCATCATTCCTACCAAAGAAATTCCAGGGCTGATCTCCTTCAGAGTGGACTGGTTGGATCTCCTTGCAGTCTAAGGGACTCTCAGGAGTCTTCTCCAACACCACAGTTCAAAAGCATCAATTCTTCGGTGCTCAGCCTTCTTCACAGTCCAGCTCTCACATCCATACATGACCACAGGAAAGACCATAGCCTTGACCAGGTGAACCTTTGTTGGCAAAGTAATGTCTCTGCTTTTGAATATGCTATCTAGGTTGGTCATAATTTTCCTTCCAAGGAGTAAGCATCTTTTAATTTCATGGCTGCAGTCACCATCTGCAGTGATTTTGGAGCCCAGAAAAATAAAGTCGGACACTGTTTCCACTGTTTCTCCATCTATTTCCCATGTAGTGATGGGACCAGATGCCATGATCTTCGTTTTCTGAATGTTGAGCTTTAAACCAACCTTTTCACTCTCCACTTTCACTTTTATCAAGAGGCCTCGTAGTTCCTCTTCACTTTCTGCCATAAGGGTGGTGTCATCTGCATATCTGAGGTTATTGATATTTCTCCCAGCAATCTTGATTCCAACTTGTTTTTCTTCCAGTCCAACATTTCTCATGATGTACTCTGTATATAGGTTAAATAAACATGGTGACAATATACAGCCTTGATGTACTCCTTTTCCTATTTGGAACCAGTCTGTTGTTCCATGTCCAGTTCTAACTGTTGCTTCCTGACCTGTGTACAGATTTCTCAAGAGGCAGATCAGGTGGGCTGGCATTCCCATCTCTTTCAGAATTTTCCACAGTTTCTTGTGATCTACACAGTCAAAGACTTTGGCATAGTCAATAAAGCAGAAATAGATGTTTTTTTGGAACTCTCTTGCTTTTTCCATGATCCAGCGGATGTTGGCAATTTGATCTCTGGTTCCTCTGCCTTTTCTAAAACCAGCTTGAACATCAGGAAGTTCATGGTTCACATATTGCTGAAGCCTGGCTTGGAGAATTTTGAGCATTACTTTACTAGCGTGTGAGATGACTGCAATTGTGCAGTAGTTTGCGCACTCTTTGGCATTGCCTTTCTTTGGGATTGGGATGAAAACTGACCTTTTCCAATCTTGTGGCCACTGCTGAGTTTTCCAAATTTGCTGGCATATTGAGTGAAGCACTGTCACAGCATCATCTTTCAGGATTTGGAATAGCTCCACTGGAATTCCATCACCTCCACTAGCTTTGTTCGTAGTGATGCTTTCTAAGGCCCACTTGACTTCACATTCCAGGATGTCTGGCTCTAGGTCAGTGATCACATCATCATGATTATCTGGGTCGTGAAGATCTTTTTTGTACAGTTCTTCTGTGTATTCTTGCCACCTCTTCTTAATATCCTCTGCTTCTGTTAGGTCCATACCATTTCTGTCCTTTATCGAGCCCATTTTTGCATGAAATGTTCCTTTGGTATCTCTGATTTTCTTGAAGAGATCCCTAGTCTTTCCCATTCTGTTGTTTTCCTCTATTTCTTTGCATTGATCGCTGAAGAAGGCTTTCTTATCTCTTCTTGCTATTCTTTGGAACTTTTTTTTAACATTGTTCATGTGATCTAGTCACTTTTCCACTGTATATGTAGGCCATATTTCAAAACAAGACTGACAGATTTTTGCAGCATCTAGGCAGAGTTTAAAAGTCCATGAATTGTTTTTGGAAGACTCTCCTGTTACCCATTCCTGCCAGGCACTTACGCCCTGTGTAATTCCCATGGAATTACAGTCTTAGCTTGTTATCCTCCCTGTGTTTTCAGATATCACTCTTAAGATTCCTCATAATTTATAAATACTTTTTGTAGATGGACAGTTTATTAAGAGAGACCCGATGAATTCCAAAAGATGAAATCTGAAGCTCAGTTATAGTAGTTTGAAAAATATTTTGGGAGCAGAAAGCGTCTCATATATAAAATCTCCAAACTATATCACAAATATCCTAAACCTTCCCTGCACATGATGACAGCTGGCTTGTAATTCCTTGTTTATAAGAACATGGTATTTTATCAAAGAAATTAATATTCTTGAAATTATTCCTTTATATAACAATGGATATTTATTGTTGACATTCACATAAATTACAAAGAATGTTGGTGCTTATGAAATATAATATTTTATTTAATGCAAATTGCATTTAAACTTAGACTAATATCACACATCAAAGATGCATTTTAGTTGAGATTCATGTTATTATTTATAATACTTCATGTTGATTCCTGCTTAGTTGCTTGCTTTTATAATATGGCTTCTCCCTGAACTAGTCAAGTGTGCAATGTACATATAGAAACTAAATATATCCTGATTGGATTCATGTAATGATTTTTGTCCAGTAAACTCTCAAGGACATTATCCATATTAAAGATACCCTGACTACCAATATAAACTACTCTCAGTAGAAAGTCAGCTGGCTATTTGCCTTTAAAGTAGGATAGAGCTCTGTCTGTGACCTTGAATTCCCAATTGACAGTATAATTATTTCAATTAATTTATTCTTCTCCTTCTTATTCTTTTGAGGTAATTGGACACACGAGGTGGTAGAGATTGCTTTATTTACTTGATAGATGCAGTTTTTCTTTCATGACTTAAATATGTATTTAGAATGTTCCATCAAGTATTATGTCCTCAGGCTACGATACACATTGTAATATATATTTGAAAAGCTTATTTAAAACCACATCATGTTTTCTAACTTATCATATGCTTCTGGCTAAAGAAAATCTTTGAGTGCTGACTTCTCCTAAAAATGAACACAATTTCTCTTATAATTTCTGACAGTTCATGAACTATGTAGAATTTTTGTATTATCTTTAGAGATGGAAACTGGTTGGAGGAAGAGGGTGGAGTTCTTGAAGTTATGTTTACATGGAAAAGCACATTATTTTTACTTAGAACATATATATATATAGCTCACTTTAAAACTGGCAACATTTTCTAAAGATACTTTTATTATCACTTTCCAAAAGACTACTCATTAAATGTATTATTTTATTAGGGGTAGCTTTAGCAAAAAATGATCAGAACTGGGGAGGAATAACTAGAGTTTTCTCTCAGTCACCCATCCACAACCACTAATGGATATGATTTCACTGAAATCCAAATTTTATGTATCTAGCTGATAACCTACTATGCCTTAGGAATTAGGAGATTTGACTCAAAAGGTATGTAGAGAAGATCTCTTTTGAGAGAAAAGAAGTTGTTATTTTTTTATAATATATTTGTATATGTATGTATAATAGGTTCTTACTTTTCATTTAATAGTTCATTATGTGACACATGGACATGAGACAATTATATTTTTATTTATGTGAACTATTGAGAATGTTTTTAATTAGCCAACTAATCGCCTGCAGAGATAGTTCACATAATCTGCACACTTAAAATGAACAATTTAAAGGAAAGCCAATAAAGTCAATTTGGAGATACTTTTAAATAATATATATAATGTAACTAAATAATAATTTAATTTGTAATTAGTATTGATTTTAGAATGATAATACAGATACAGGTTATGGTAGACCTTCTGAATAAATTTTGAAAAGTTCTTTTCTTTTCCATTGAGTTTTTCTTTTCTAGTAAACTAATCCTTTGGAATATAGTTGATTCACAGTTCCCAAAGTCCATATTTGTGAATTAGCCCTTTTGCTAAAATTTACTTGTATCCTCAACAACAATACTCTTAAGGTCTTTTGAAGACATGCACATATGTAGAGTGGAAAAAAGTTTGAGTTGCTATGCAAGTGTGAATGAGGCAAAGCTCTGTCTTCCTGCATCAGCTTTCATACTATAAATAGTTTCCTTTCTGAAGTCTATTTAGTGCTCCATTGTTTTTATTTTTGTGCACTATGTTGGTGATATTTTGCTGTTTACAGGGCCTTGACAAGTGTAGTGCTGAAATGCTTTCTAGTTTTCCAAAGCTCAAGAAGACTGTGGCATGCCTTATAAAGTAATTACACATGTAAGATGAGCTTCTCTCAAGCAGGAGCTATAGTACTATTGACTATGAGTTTAATGTTCATGGATCAACAGTATATTAAAATAAGTTGTCATTAAACAGAAACACACATTATATAGTTTTGTACTGATCATTTGACGTTCTGACCCAACAAGTACCTAACTTTCTTTTTCCTAGGGGTAGTGATTCATACAGAGAAGGCAATGGCAATCCACTCCAGTATTCTTGCCTGGAAAATCCCATGGACGGAGGAGCTTGGTAGGCTGCAGTCCATGGGGTCGCGAAGAGTCAGACACGACTAAGCAACTTCCTTTTCACTTTTCGCTTTCATGCATTGGAGAAGGATATGGCAATCCACTCCAGTGTTCTTGCCTAGAGAATTACAGGGATGGCAGAGCCTGGTGGGCTGCCGTCTATGGGGTCGCACCGAGTCGGACAAGACTGAAGCAACTTAGCAGCAGCAGTGATTCATATTCCCTAGTTCAGAATTCCATGCAACTTCATAAATCATAACTGCAAATAATGAGAATTGACTGTCTATGGCTTAAGCTTCTAAACACTAGTGACTTATGTTGGCAGTAGTTTGCTTTACACAGCTCCCCATACAAGGTCTTTTGTAGAAACATGTTTGGCTTAATCTAACCAAGACATGTAGCTTTACCATTTTTTTCAGGGAGAATAAATAAAAGGAGTTAGTCTATTTTATCTTTCATATCTCTTCACATTGATTTTATTTTGTCTTTAAATGTTTCAGCATAGGTCCGACTGTAGCTACAAAGTCAAACAATGACCTCAATCCTATAAAAATTAGCGGTAGTTTCACCTGGTAGAATAGCTCTTCTGCTGGTTTTTGGACTAATCATCACCAAGGAGAAGGCAATGGCACCCCACTCCAGTACTCTTGCCTGGAAAATCCCATGGATGGAGGAGCCTGGTAGGCTGCAGTCCATGGGGTCACAAAGAGTCAGACACGAGTGAGTGACTTCACTTTCACTTTTCACTTTCATGCATTGGAGAAGGAGGTGGCAACCCACTCCAGTGTTCTTGCCTGGAGAATCCCAGGGAAGGGGGAGCCTGGTGGGCTGCCATCTGTGGGGTCACACGGAGTCGGACACGACTGAAGTGACTTGGCAGGCAGAATGAAAAAGGTCCTTGCTTCTGTTTCACTTCATCATATACCTTGAATGTTTTTATCTGCATGGAGGTTTTGTGCTTTATTTGAGGAATTTTCTTTTATCAGGTTGTAGTTGTGATGACGGAGAAGGCAATGACACCCCACTCCAATACTCTTGACTGGAAAATCCCATGGATGGAGGAGCCTGGTGGGCTGCAGTCCATGGGGTCGCTAAGAGTCCGACACGACTGAGAGACTTCACTTTCACTTTTCACTTTCATGCATTGGAAAAGGAAATGGCAACCCACTCCAGTGTTCTTGCCTGGAGAATCCCAGGGACAGGGGAGCCTGGTGGGCTGTTGTCTCTGGGGTCGCACAGAGTCGGACACGACTGAAGCGACTTAGCAGCAGCAGCAGCAGTTGTGATGAAATTAAAGAATTTCTCACCACATGGTCAGAATGAAGATTATGTTTACTATATTTTTTTGTCTTTTTTTTTTCCTTCCTTGCAGGGCATTGCCTGTAGAAAAATTCTCTCTGTAGCTACCTTTTACCATGAAAAAGGAATGAGAAATCATGTCTCTCACTTAAGACTCAACAATGTAGAGCTTATGAAATGCAAACCTTAGAAACTCTTTATTAGCTTTGCTTTGGTGATGGAAGCCAACTACCATCAGAGAGAAACCTTTTGTTATTGCTACAAATGATTCATAACTTTAGATCTAAAAGCAGATTTGTGTTTGCGGAGCTATATATGCAGTCAGATTTTATGCTTCCTTTATTGGTACCCACAGATTGGTTTTCAATTTACTGCTACCTTTGCTCTCTTGTGTTAGATGTCTGGAGAGAGGAAATAAGGAGCTTGTGTTAAATGTCTGGAGAGAGGATATAAGGAGCTTGAGTCATGATTTCTTCTCTAAGATTTTGGAAACAGTTTACATATCCAATATCCTTTTGTTTGACTATAGCACCCATAAAACTCTGAAAAAAAGAGATTATAGAAAAACTGCTGATGTGGCCTCAACCTAAGCAGTATGTGCATAATAACATCCATGCAGCTAGTAAACTACCCTTCTAACAATCATCGGACATATTCTGGTGAAATAAGAAGTTAAGTTATCTGAAATGGCTACATTCTTTTTGAATGAATACTGTCTTCTCAGTTGTTTCTAGATAAAAATTCAATGAGTTATAATTATTTATATTTCCAAGTTCAATAGTACATTGAACTATACTGTATGATTTTTAAAGACCCTTTTTAATAGAAGTTAGAAGTTAGGATTATTTATTCTAAAATTTTGATTTGTCAATACAAAAATCCAAGGACAGAGTAGGACTAGGGTAGGAGTCCAATAACATCTTTTTTTTTTTTTAATTATTTTTTACAGATATGTCCCCAAGATGCCAATATGTACTGTAGAGATGCTGACAGATTTTCAAAGGTTTTATTGTAATTCTACCTATAAACATTTTAAAAGTAAATATTCTGCATTTTAGTTGTTTTTGGCATTCACAGAGCACAGTGAAACTGAATCTTTTATTGACTTCCTTTTGAGGGCAAATATGTATAGTCATCGCAGTTGACAACCATGTGCAAAATTTTACCTGTGTGTTCAGGGCTCCTCTTGTGGCTCAGCTGGTAAAGAATCCGCTTGCAAGGCGAGTTACCTGGGTTTGATCCCTGGTTGTGAAGATTCCCTGGAGAAGGGAAAGGCTACCCACTCCAGTATTCTTGCCTGGAGAATTCCATGAACCGTGGGGTTGCATGACTGAGCAACTTTCACTTTCACTTCAGGTAATTAGAACAAGAGTTTATGAAAGAAGGGGACATATGGAGAGTGTATGAAAAGCTATGGATGTTTTAAACAAAAATTGCTATTATTTACACTTCTGTAGTGCAGTGTTTTATAAATTTACATCTCTACTGTCTGTCTTTCAAACACATGCCCTGTAGGCTGTGATGAGCCTCATTTAAGTCATTTTGCTGAAGCTCTCAGCCAGCAAGACTTCATATTCCTTAAAAATAAGACCTGACTTCAAAATCACAAAGGTACCTGGCTAGTCAACTCCCAGCTACAGGGTCTGTGAGTGATTTTTCATCTTCTAGTCAAGACTTCAGCCTTTCACACCAGCAGATTTGATGAGGACTTTGTGTTCTTTGCTCTATAGTTTTGTTTGACATGAGAATAAAGTTCAGTGTTACCCATGCTCCACAAGCCCCAGTGTTTATTATAGCTCCTGGCTACTTCTTTATCATAAGGTCCTATTAATTTAACTGTCTTCTTTCTACAAAACGTCTTCCTTATTATTCCTTATAGCCTTTGTACCTGCTCTTCCTTCTGTCAAGAAATTCTGCAGATATTTTCATGACTTACTAACTTCATGTGACACCTCTCAGAAAGGATTTTTCTCTGACCACCTGTTTGTTACTAGCTTTCAATACTCATATAGTATTTTATGTTATTTATTCATAGCAATTTTTGCTACCTCAAAAATATTATCTATCTCTGTTTTGAACACTAGAATATCTCATAAAAGTAGGGACCTAGATGTTTTTTTTTTTCCCCACTGTGTCCCAAGCACCAAAAATGTGCTTAGTGCAACACAATAGGCACACAATAAATATTTGTAGAATAGATTAAACAATTTCATTGCTGTATTTTTCTTTTTATCCTTTCTCTTCATTTTCATCAACAACAATTAGGTCAAAGACATTAAAAACTAGGATAAGTAAAGGTGGTTTAAATTGAAAAGGCAGCAGGAATGTAGTGTTTAGACAGCAAATTTCTGACAGCATACGAGAACCGCACCAGGTTTATCAGTCAGTCAGTTCAGTTGCTCAGTCGTGTCCGACTCTGCAACCCCATGAATCGCAGCACACCAGGCCTCCCTGTCCATCACCAACTCCCGCAGTTCACTCAAACTCATGTCCATCGTGTCGGTGATGCCATCCAGCCATCTCATCCTCTGTCGTCCCATTTTCCTCCTGCCCCCAATTCCTCCCAGCATCAAAATCTTTCCAATGAGTCAACTCTTCTCATGAGGTGGCCAAAGTATTGGAGTTTCAGCTTTATTTTAAATTTTTTTTTAAAATTATAAATTTATTTATTTTAATTGGAGGCTAATTATTTTACAATATTGTATTGGTTTTGCCATACATCAACACGAATCTGCCAGAGTGTAAATGTGTTCCCCATCCTGAACCCCCCCCACCTCTTTCCCAGTACCATCCCTCTGGGTCATCCCAGTGCACCAGGCCCAAGCATCCTGTATCATGCATCAAACCTGGACTGGTGATTCATTTCACATATGATATTATACATGTTTCAATGACATTCTCCCAAATCATCCCACCCTCGCCCTCTCCCACAGAGTTTCAGCTTTAGCATCAGTCCTTCCAATGAACACCCAGAACTGATCTCCTTTAGAATGGACTCGTTGGATCTCCTTGCAGTCCAAAGGACTCTCAGGAGTCTTCTCCAACACCACAGTTCAAAAGCCTCAATTCTTCAGCTCTCAGCTTTCTTCACAGTCCAACTCTCACATCCATACATGACCACTGGAAAAACCATAGCCTTAACTAGACAAATCTTTGTTGGCAAAGTAATGTATCTGCTTTTGCATATGCTATCTAGGTTGGTCATAACTTTCCTTCCAATGAGTAAGTGTCATTTAATTTCATGGCTGCAGTCACCATCTGCAGTGATTTTTGAGCCCCCAAAATAAAGGTATATCCTTGCCTTTATGCTTGCTAACTGCAAATGTGGGTAAATTACTCAATCTCTCTGTACCTCAGTTTCTTTACCTATGAAACACAGTAATCGTATGACATGTATCTACCTCACTGAATTATTTTTTTTTAATGAGTGGAAATTAATTTATATAAAGCTTTCCAACAAGTTCCCTAGTATCATGCATTTAGTGGCTTATATACTGGCCACTGAATATGGAGGCTCAGAGAGTAAAGAATCCACTTGTAATACATGAGACAGGAGTTGGATCCCTAAGTCAAGAAGATTCTCTGGGGAAGGGAATGACTACCCACGCCAGTATTCTTACCTGGGAAGTCCAATAGACAGGGGAACCTGGGTGGCTAGAGTCCATGGGGTAACAAAGAGTCAGAAATGACTGAGCAAGTAACACTATTTCACTATTGTTAGTATCTGGGTCAAAATATTCAGAAAGGCAAAAAGACCTCATTTATATACACTGCTGGATATGGGATGCTATGGATTGAAAGGAGTTTGATCAAAATATATAGTTAGTTCTTTGCATTTGCTAGTCAGTGAGCTAACAAATGCAGTGAATTTTATTCCAGATCTTCCAAATTTTGCTTCTTTTTGAGATGAACCAGTAACTCTAAAATGTCAAAATCTGTCAGCATAAGTTTAGCATTTTTCAATTCACCTGCACAAATTAGTCATTTATAATGCTTTATCTAGGGAGATGTTTCCCCTACTTCAACTTTAGAAGCTAGGATAAATGTAACATTTTTACAAGTAGGAGATAAATGAGAGGAGAAACTTCAGAACTTGTTACTCTGTATTTATGAATAAGCAAGTGCCAATCAATATCTCTGGTGAGACCTACCTCCCAGCAAAACACAGACATGATGCACAGGCAGACATATAGGTATGTTTCCTGTGTGTGTGGCTGATACTGCTAAAGATCATGGCTCATCCCATCTGGAGAGCTAATTTGGCTCTAGGATTCTTCCTAGAATAGCATTCTAGCCAGTCAGAACTGATGTAAGGTCTCCAAGACCATGGATTTTTATCTTCTTAATTTATTGCTATATCACCAGAGCCTAGAACACTCTTGGCAGAGTAGGTGCTCAGCCAGTATTTGTTGACTAGGTAAATAAATGAATGTTTCTATTCCTATTTACTTATGTTGAATTTCAGATAATAAAACCATATTTTTAAGGCTAATGTTGATGCCTCCACATATACATAAGAAATCGGGCAGAGGAGATAACACCCCATGTTCTATTTTATACCACATTTTGTAACTCATATAAGAAGTTGTTTATAGGACCAATTCACCTATTACCCTAATCTGCTCACTATTCTGTTTTGTGACAGACTCTTAAGAATGCTCAGCTTACATCAATGAAAGTCATTGAAAACCTTTTCTCAGGTCTCTACCTTAGCCCATAATTTCCCATGACCCAAATCTCCACTCTGACATGCAAGCTCAAGTTTATTTAGCCTTCCTAGTCATTCTCATTCATATCTTTATTTCTCCTTTGTTGCCTCATTCCTATAGATCTGCAAAATCATCCTGGCTCTGATCTAGGGCTTTATTTTCTCTTTTCTCCAGTTTATCTCCCTCTGCTTCTGGAATTTAAGACCACCTTGCTGAAAGCCGAGTGATCTTGTATATGGACCAGGACATTCTATCCCAGGAATGTCTCAGCTTTCTTTCTGCATATGATCTGATGTTAGAGTGAGTAAAGTCATCCTCATCGGATAGGATCCTCACACAGACTTTGTTTTCCATATTTGTATTCACCTAAGGCTCTTGAGACCAGTACTCTTGCCTGGAGAATCCCATGGGCAGAAAAGTCTGGTAGGCTACAGTCCATGGGGTCACAAAGAGTCGGACACGACTGAGTGATTTCACTTTCACTAAGGCTCTTGAGAGTCCCTTGGACTGCAAGGAGAGCCAACCAGTCCATTCTAAAGAAGATCAGTCCTGGGTGTTCTTTGGAAGGAATGATGCTAAAGCTGAAACTCTAGTACTTTGACCACCTCATGCAAAGAGTTGACTCATTGGAAAAGACTCTGATGCTGGGAGGGATTGGGGACAGGAGGAGAAAGGGACGACAGAGGATGAGATAGCTGGATGGTATGGACGTCAGTGATAGCTGACTCGATGGATGTGAGTTTGAGTGAACTCCGGGAGTTGGAGATGGACAGGGGGGCCTGGCATGCTGCAATTTATGGGGTCACAAAGGGTTGGACATGACTGAGCGACTGAACTGAACTGACTGAACTGAACTGCAGGGTCAATAATGGCAGTGACATAAGTATTAAGCTTATGGAGCTCAATTAGTGTACATTTCAACCTGATGCTTTGAGAATTATCCCTTATCAAGAGCAATAATATATTTAAAGGGTCACACACTGCAGACATTTCACTCTTTAGTCCCCAAATGGCCCTTTATTTCAAATAGTCCTCGAGTGCTGATGACCCATATTGAGGCATGCTATCCTATAGTAATATTAATTCAGTAAATTATTAAAAATATTAACATAGGACATCAAGATATGGTGCTTAGATCTTGCTGTAGTTGATTATGCATATTTGACATACTTTTGTTCTGAGTAATAAACTATGTGGTGCTACATTGAGAAGACATAAGCAGGCACAAAAGAGCGTAAACAAGTTGGTAGTTTTACTGATTAAAAAACCAGAGTGTATGAAAATTTTCTGTTTATATTCTACCTATTAACACTTAGTAATACTGAATGTAGTTTTCATGTCCAATCTGTGAAATGAACAACTCTAGGTGTCAGGTCAAGTGACTGTACTTCTTGGTGATTTGGTATCATTATATAAAATGTTTTGTGAAAATCTAGAAATTGATATAGGTAAAGCACTTAGAAAACTTCCTGCTGCTGCTGCTGCTGCTAAGTCACTTCAGTCATGTCTGACTCTGTGCAACCCTATAGATGGCAGCCCACCAGGCTTCCCTGTCCCTGGGATTCTCCAGGCAAGAACACTGGAGTGGGTTGCCATTTCCTTCTCCAATGCATGAAAGTGAAAAGTAAAAGTGAAGCCACTCAGTCGTGTCTGACTCTAGCGACCCCATGGACTGCAGCCCACCAGGCTCCTCTGTCCATGGGATTTTCCAGGCAAAAGTGCTGGAGTGGGGTGCCATTGCCTTCTCCAGAAAACTTCCTGACAAACAATAAATATAAATATATATTGGATATTTTTGTAATCATAGTTCTCCTTACTGTATACACATTTTAATCCATATTTAAGCCTTGGTTGGCTCTCTGGAATTAAATTTATATAATACAGATTTGCAGGAGGTAATTTTCTCTAAATGATAATATATAATTCTCTTTCTTAGGGTATAACAAGCATGAATTGAGAGGGAACAAAAAAGGACTGAAAACTGTTTTAAGAGGTACTCTAATTCTTCTCTAAACATACAATTTTGAAAAGATAAAAATCTTATTTTCCATAATTATGCTTAACACAGAAAGGAAAACAAAGGATAAAGGAAGTTCTATAGCTTGAAATGTAGGGGTGACACTCCTAATATGGTTTTCCTTAGTATATTTTAAGCATGAAAAATGAGCTGTGCCATAAACGTGTGGTTAGAACATTCTAAAATAGTTGATAAAGATAAATAAAGAGGGTCATACCAGATTTACTTGATGGTTTTTAAAACCAGGTTTTCTTATTTGTCTTTGTGTGGGATAAAAAGTAAGGCTTCCCTGGTGGTTCAGATGGTAAAGAATCTGCTTGCAATGCAGAAGACCCAGGTTCAATCTCTGGGTTGGGAACATCCCCTGAAGAAGGGAATGGCAAGCCATTCCAGTACCCTTGTCTTGAGAACTCTATGGACATAGGAGTCTGGCAGGCTACAATATATGGGGTTGCAAAGAGTCGGACATGACTGAACCACTAACACTATTATGTGAAAAACACACAGAAGACTATATAACTCTTCAGCTACACTTTCCCTATCATCAGTGACAATGAAACATGAAGGGTAACTCCTGTCATAGAGGCTTTTATTCAACTCTGTCTCTGAGCCTGAAAACATAAATGAAACCCAAAGGAAGTATAGAAGTCTTTCTAATAAGTCATAAACTTAGTTTGGTACCCAGAAGTAGTTACATAATTTGCAGGGCCCAGTGCAAAATGAAGATGAGCGCTCTTTGTTAAAAAATTATGATGAATTTCAAAATAACAAAGACAGTGCTTTAAACCAAGGGTTGAAACCTTTCTCATGCAGAGTAACTGTGCAGCATACCTGAGACACCAGCCATGTTTCTACCATAGTGATAAGAAAACTGTATGAAAACTAAACAAAAATCCCAGCATGAAAGACATAACATATGAACTATCTTTGCATAATAAAGCAATGCACTGTATAATTTATTAAATGAATAAAACTGGGACATCATAAAATCATGAAAAAAATGTGTCTGGATCACTGCAGTTATGATTGTAAAAGGAGAGCACAAAGGCAGTATCTATCCTCCTAATTTGCCTGTACATGCTTCAAACTCATTAGATAATGCCTGCATACATAGTCCCCTAGATGTGAATATCCCTCCATGTATACATCCATCGGTGAAAGTAGATCTCAAAAAGTATGTATGTTCTTAGTACTGTAATCTCAGAGTTAAGTACTTGTAAATTATCAGATTCCTGGGCTTTACCTCAAATTTAGAAAGATAAGAGCTCTGGAGATGGGTCTAAAACACTAAAGTTTACACACATTTCACTGGTGGAATTTATCTATTAAACACACACACACACACACACATATCTGGGGACTCAGAAACATGGCTAGGAGAGAGGGGGCAAAAAAGCAATAGCTGAAGAAGTCTTAGTACTGATACAGAATCTGAGGTACCTATTACAGTAATCTGCTAGAGCTGCCATAGCAAAATACCAACAATTTATCATCTCACAGTCCTGAGGGCTAGGATCCAATATCAGGGTGTGAATAGGTTTGGTTTCTCCCTAGGCTGCTCTTCTTGACTTGCAAAAAGCTACCTTCTCCCTGTGTCCTCACACGATGTTTCCTCTGTGTACAAGCATCCCCCATGTCTTTCTCATGTGTTCAAATTACCTTTTTCTGTAAAGATATCAGTGACATTGGACCATGGCTCACTGTAATGGTCTCATTTTAATTTAACTTCCACTTGAAACGCCCTTGCTCCCAATACAGTTCTATTCTGAGGGTCCTGGAAATTCAGACTTCAACATATGAATTTTGAGGCAAATATGAATCAGTTATTGGGCTTCCCTGGTGGCTCACATGGTAAAAAATCCACTTGCAGTGCAGGAGACTGGGTTTAATACCTGGGTCGGGAAGATACTCTGCAGAAGGGAATGGCAACCCATTCCACTATTCTTGCCTGGAGAATCCCATGGACAGAGAAATCTGATGGACTGCAGTCCATGAAGTCACAAAGAGCTGGTCACGACAGAACGACTAAGCACAAATTAGCCCTTAACATCAGACACTCCAATTTCTGAAAATGCCATCAGGTTAGAAAGACTTGATCCTTTCTTACTTCACTGATATCATCCCTCTTAGACTTCTTCTTTCATCTGGTATTCAGATCTTTTTAATATTCATTTAAAGTCTGTTTATCCAGTTCTTATGAAACTATCCTAGGGTTGAACATGTCTATTTTGAAAACTATTATGCCTTTGCTCTAGCATAAGAATAATGATAGTGATTTCAGGAACCTCTTTGTAAATAAGTTATGCCTATTGGAATTGAGTGGGCAAATATATTCTAAGAGAATGTTTGGTCAGAGTTTTGTTCCAATCAACATCATTATTCTAGTTCACTAGAATAATATTATAATCCAACCTTCACTGATCTGTTTTTTTCTTTTGCTTGGATAATCCATCTTCCCATAGCTTAGTATCCTATTTTTTCACTCTTGCCTTTTTCTTCCTCTGCTTATGGATTTAATGGAAATATATCTGTTAAGTATCTAACTTCTATTGGCTAGCCCTATTGCTAGCCAAATTTTAATTTTGCTTTGCATTCCCAAATAATATGACCTTGGCAAATTTATTAACTTCCCTATTTTCTCTCTAAAATAAGAATGTAGAAAGTTAAGATCTTTCTGCAGTCAATTTTCTTAACAAACTCTAGATCACAGACGGTATTTTTCACAACCTATTCTTAGGCTAGCTTCTTCTAGAACTGAGAATGCTTAACAGATTTTGTAAATGCACTTTCCTGCACATAGACCAATCTTCCGAAGAAGTGATGACAATTAACTAATATTCATAGAATATCTCTCTAGTCACACACAACACTCCCTATTTCTCTTTTCCTTTTCACCTGCTTAATTGTTTGAGTTTACAAGACTTCTGTAAAATATCAAAAATCTAAAGCAATATGATTTTTCCTAATGTATCTTCTGGCCTAGTAGATGCAAAACTTTCCATTTTCTTGCTTGCTCTCTGGTGTTCTTATGTAGGATCTCTAAAAAATGTGGAGATTACATCCTCGACTTTCCCCAAGATAGACATTACTTTCACTTCTGGGACCAGGGGACTTGGCAAGGTTACTGAATGCCAGAGGTCTTTGTCATCTCTTCTTTCCAAGTTTCTTCCATCTAGAGTCTGAACTAAATCCTGGTCTATGTTTACTATTTGCCTTGTTTCATTTGAGCACTGAAAAAGATCAATTAATTAATGCCATTTGACCTGGTGATAATGGGCTTTCCCAGTAACTCAGATGGTAAAGCATCTGCCTGCAATGTGGGAGACCTGGGTTGGAGACTTGGGTTGGGAAGATCCCCTGGAGAAGGAAGTGACAGCCCACTCCAGTTTTCTTGCCTGGAAAATTCCATGGATGGAGGAGCCTGGTAGGCTACAGTCCATGGGATCTCAAAGAGTTGGACACAACTGAGCAACTTCACTGGTTCCCTGGCCTGGTGATATTACTTATGATTTCCTCTTCCTTTCTTGTATTTCTTAGAACTCTTAAACTCAGTATAATGTGAGAGAGAGCATTTGAGAGATCTGATTCTTTATCTCTCAGCTACTATAGAAGCTGCTGGGAGCACATGGTTTTCTAATATATCTCCTGGCTAGCATCTGGTTTTATGCATACTTATTTGTCATGGAACTAATAGTACCAAATATTTGAACTTGAGTATAATCTCACTGAGAAAAATCAGGAACCACATCTTAGAAAAAATTATAAGTAAATAAATATCATATATAGTTACAAATAATATATATGAGCACATTTTGTCTACTTGAAAGACTTTTTAATATGAGAACCCTTCCCTCTCACTTTAGTCTATTTCACTTCCTAGATTAATGAACAATGCCCTTTTAATCTTCTGGCTTGATAACATGGTCAAAGCTTCAGGTCATTGTTTAACCTAGCTGTAATTAGTTATTTCTCTCTGTGTTTCTCTCCACTTTTTCTGTATCTCTTCCCTCCCCTCCATATATATCTATACTTTTCTATCTCCATCTTTCTCTATCCCCATTCTTTAATTGTATTTCCTTTTATCATTTATTGGAAAAGTTTGAAAATTAATCTAGTAAAATGCTACTATATTTTTCATACTAGAATTGTAGAGATAGATGCTAAGAATTTCTAAAAGGAATAATAACAATTAGTTTTGTTTCTTGAACTTTAAAAATGTTAGCTCTTTAAGAGCATCTAGATTGCTTCCATGTCCTGGCTATTGTAAATAATATTGCAGTGAACATTGGGGTACATGTATCTTTTTGAATTTTAGTTTTCTTAGGGTATATATTCAGTATTGGGATTACAGGATTTTCTAAATTAGAAAATTTTTATATAATAGATGTGATAAATATATGCATCTTTGAAAATTTAAAGTAAGTTAGTGATTCTGATTTAAAGACTATTGTTTGTCTTTTCAGGCTTCCCAGGTGGTGCTAGTGGTAAAGAACCTACCTGCCAATGCAGGTGATGTGAGTTTGATCCCTGGGTGGGAAAGATCCCCTGGATGAGAGCATGGTGACCCATTCCAGTATATTTTGCCTGGAGAATCCCAGGACAGAGGAGTCTGGCAGGTTACAGTCCATGATTTCCCTAAGAGTAGGACACGACGGAAGTGACTTATGGACACACATTTGTCTTTTCACTCATCGATCCAGGAATCAAACCCAAATCTCCTGCATTGGCAAGCAGATCCATTACCATTGAGCCACCAGGGAAGCCTTAAATTAGCTCTTACACATTTTTAAATGCCAGGGATCATCAAATGGTTAAATGAGTTCAGATAATGTTGGTTGTGAAGGAGTTTTTGCCATTTTTAAATTTGTAAAGGTACGAAACATGTTTATGAATAAAAACCACATAACTATCAGTTGATTGTCTTCTTTGTACCAGGAAGAAACAAAAATTAATTATTCTGTTAAAGATGATATTAATATGATTGTGAGTATACTATGTATAATAACTACAGAAAGATATGAATATTTATATTAGTAAATGAATGTGGCATGGCAGTTTAGAGAATTGTTATACTCAAGTTTATATATTTAAATATATATTATTTTGTTTACTATGTCAGTAAGTTAACTTATAAATCTAAATGTATAAGCTCTAATATTATTATATATTTATATAAATATATTTGTATATGTTTAGCCATATACATAAAATGATCTTAAGATTATTTTAAAAGCTTATAAATATCAATATAAAAATGAAAATAAAAACAATAAAATGTCTTAAAATATTAAACACAATTAGCTGCTTATTAGTGGGTTTATGTGTAAGTATGAATTTATTAATACTTTTTCTCTAAATTTTTACATAGATGATAAACAAAATGGGGAAAAAAGTGAATTTTCCTTCTGTGAGGCAGCAAAGTTATTCTGTTTCAAGATTTTGCACAAATTCTTCTTTTCAAAATATTTTGTTAACTCCCTCTATGTGTGAAATTCTTTTATATCAATTTAACATTTCTCTATTTTGGAAAAAAGTCAAATTCCTAATAAGTTTTACTTACAATTTGGTTTTTAAATTTTGGCTGTAACTGTCTCCTAACCTTGAAAAATTATGATTTATTTTATCAAGTATGTTCTTCCCCCTCAGTTCTTGATATTTCCTTTCTCAAACTCAGTCCTCATATTCAGAATTACAGAACTGACAAGACATCCCTTATGTCTTAAACTATCTTTGAATTGCATAGAATGGCTGTTAGATAATCCCAACCTTTTGCATTTTGAAATAAAGAAAAACAATAATAATAAAGTTGATTTTGGCAATCTCTAAATACTAATTCGGGGAAGGCAATGGTACCCCACCCCAGTACTTTTGCCTGGTATCTAAAAGCTATTATAAACTTTTTTATTTGCTAAACTTAGGATAAAAGAAAAAATAAACTAACATATCAAAAGGAAGTTTCTATCTTTATAGGTTTACTATATAACATGTATTTTATGTATTATAGTTTAAAGGCTGTATTCCTTTCAGGTTAAAAGAAGCATTTGCCAGAGTAATCCTAAAGACTGTCTACCATTTCATTTTGTTTCTAGGTTTCAGCAACTTGTCAATCAGGAAAAAATCAGGTAGCCATTCCTACATGCTTTTGGTCCTGGAGGTTGGCAAGGATCCTCACTGTTTATAAATATTCTATTACAGTCATGAGCTATATATATCCTAAGTGTACATTATACAGAAGGAGAGGATTTCATACTATTTTATTCTGATAACCTTTGTTCACAAACTATATCAGCACTAATTATTCTAGACCCGATGGCCCTGTCTCATTCTCTTCTTTGCAGTCCTTTGACATCAAATGGCTACCAGTGGTTGTTTCATGCAGACACTGACACTGAAAAAAAACCATGAACGTGAAACTGCTTTTCCAGTCACTGTGATAAACTTTTCCTGATGCACATACTGTATTGATTTACTTCTGCATTTTCCCTCTTTAACAGTTGTTAAAAGTTGCTTGGAAATGGTAATGTGAAACATGAATAAACATTTTTTTTTCTTGTAAAAAGTGTAATGCTTTCTATATACCATTTTCAGCCACACGAAACCCTCTATAGGACACCTATCAAGCAAGTGGACAAAAGTAAAATTTTGACATTTTATTTATTAGTTGTAAATGATCACTCAATTCAGAAACCTACAGTATTTTTTTAATTGATTACTAATCTTTTAAAATTTTTGTTCTAGGATGAAACACTGCTCTTAATCACTAGAAATTTAAAGGTCAGAGCTGCTGTTTGTACTCAGCTCTTAAGAACTGAAACATTTCACTCTGTTTTTCTGCAACTTTCAGTTCAGTTCAGTTCAGTCACTCAGTCATGTCTGACTGTGATCCCATGTACTGCAGTATGCCAGGCCTCCTTGTCCATCATCAACTCCTGGAGTTTATTCAAACTCATGTCCACTGAGTCAGTGATACCATCCAACCATCTCATCCTCTATCATCCTTTTCTCCTCCTGCCTTCAATCTTTCCCAGCATTAGGGTCTTTTCAAATGAGTCAGTTCTTTGCATCAGGTGGCCAAAGTATTGGAGTTTCAGCTTCAGCATCAGTCCTTCCAAAGTATACTCAGGATTGATCTCCTTTAGGATGGACTGGTTGGATCTCCTGGCAGTCCAAGGGACTCTCAAGAGTTTTCTCCAACACCACAGTTCAAAAGCATCAGTCCTTTGACACTCAGCTTTCTTTATCGTCCAACTCTCACATTCATACATGACTACTGGAAAAACCATAGCTTTGACCAAATGGACCTTTGTTAGCAAAATAATGTCTCTGCTTTTGAATATGCTGTCTAGGTTGGTCATAACTTTTCTTCATAGTAGCAAGCCTCTTTTAATTTTATGGCTGCAATCACCATCTGCAGTGATTTTGTAGCCCAAGAAAACAAAGTTTTTCATTGTTTCCACTGTTTCCCCATCAATTTCCCTTGGAGTGATGGGACCAGATGCCATGATCTTAGTTTTCTGAATGTTGAGTTTGAAGCCAACTTTTCACTCTCTCTTTCACTTTCATCAAGAGGCTCTTTAATTCCTCTTCACTTTCTGCCATAAGGGTGGTGTCTTCTGCCTATCTGAGGTTATTGATATTTCTCCCAGCAATCTTGATTCCAGTTTGTGCTTCATCCAGACCGTTTCTCATGATGTACCCTGCATATAAGTTAAATAAGCAGGGTGACTGTAACTTTAGCTGTTGCAATCATGTGTTCCTACAGAGTAAAGGATAGGGTGGAGTTTTCAACAGAGTAGGTACCCATTGTTACTGTATAGCACTGAATGATATTTTTGTTTGCTTTACTATTTATCTATTTATTTAGGGGTGTGTGTGTGTGTGTGTGTGTGTGTGTGTGTGTGTGTGTGTGTGTGTATGTGTGTTTTCCCTGAAGGATTATTCAGCAATTCAGCATATCTATATTTGTTACTATTTTCCACCTTTAGTTCACTTTTCCTTTCCTAGGAAGATCCTCTCCAGGAGGGCATGGCAAACCACTCCAGTATTCTTGCCTGGAGAATCCCCATGTACAGAGAAGCCTGGTGAGTTACAGTCCATGGAGTTGCAAAGAGTCAGACATGACTGAACGACTTTCATTTCACTACTTCCCATTCTGGTAACTCGATTACAGACTAACACATGCAACATATTTCTCTGTTATTTCATCAATGAAAAATTCCACTGCATCATGTAACTTTAAAAGATACTCAAAAGATATAGAAACATTAAAAGTAACTGTTTTGTTTCTCGACAGAAAATCATGTTGAGAAATCTGCTAGAGCTAGATAGGAGATATTTTACATTCAAGGCAAAGCTACAGTAAAACCTTTGACTTGTTTTAGACACCATCAATTTGCAAATTGTAATTTGTAATTTATACTGCTGTCCCACTTTCTCCTTTAGTTTCCTTTTGTGGTAGTTATCTTTTTTATGCACTCAGATATATTGGTTGATTATGATAGACTTGGAACTCTTTGCTATACTACTTCCAGGTCCTTAAATTCTTCATCTTCCAAGAGGAAGACACATAGTAATCAGCAAGCCTTAGAAGAGATGAAAGAAAGCTACCATCTATTTAAAAATAGCCCCGGGGACAATTTAAGAAAAAAAGAATTAAATCCTTCCTTAGGTACAATCAGCTTCAAATCCTGAATTTTCTCCACTAAGCATGTACAATCTATTTTTGGATTTTTCAAAGGTCCTCACACTGTAGGGGTTCTGATATATTCAAATGAAACTTCATGAAAATAATACTTTGCGCTTTCCCCGATGCACCATAGAATGACAGCCCCAGGTAAATATATGAGTATGCATTAAGAGTTTATAAGTTGTTTAATTTGGACTTGAAATATGTTTGCCAACTGAGGGGGCAGGAAAACAAAAGTTCAATACAATGTTTAAATCTCCAGGTTAGCTCTTTAGAGCAAAATGTAACTAAAGACAAAGTTGGTCTGTTATTTCATTCTGAGCTTCTTCAGTTCAGTCTCTCAGTCATGTCCAACTCTATGCGACCACATGAATCACAGCACGCCAGGCCTCCCTGTCCATAACCAACTCCTGGAGTTCACTCAGACTCACATCCATCGAGTCAGTGATGCCATCTGCCATCTCATCCTCTGTCGTCCCCTTCTCCTCCTGCCCCCAATCCCTCCCAGCATCAGAGTCTTCTCCAATGAGTCAACACCTCACATGAGGTGGCCAAAGTACTGGAGTTTCAGCTTTAGCATCATTCCTTCCAAAGAAATCCCAGGGCTGATCTTCAGAATGGACTGGTTGGATCTCCTTGCAGTCCAAGGGACTCTCAAGAGTCTTCTCCAACACCACAGTTCAAAAGCATCAATTCTTCAGCCCTCAGCCTTCTTCACAGTCCAGCTCTCACATCAATACATGACCACAGGAAAAATCATAGCCTTGACTAGATGGACCTGTATTGGCAAAGTAATGTCTCTGCTTTTGAATATGCTATCTAGGTTGGTCATAACTTTCCTTCCACGGAGTAAGCGTCTTTTCATTTCATGGCTGCAGTCACCATCTGCAGTGATTTTGGAGCCCGGAAAAATAAAATCTGACACTGTTTCCACTCTTTTCTCATCTATCCCATGAAGTGATGGTACCGGATGCCATGATCTTCATTTTCTGAATGTTGAGCTTTAAGTCAACTTTTTCACTGTCCTCTTTCACTTTCATCAAGAGGCTTTTTAGTTCCTCTTCACTTTCTGCCATAAGGGTGGTGTCATCTGCATATCTGAGGTTAGTGATATTTCTCCCGGCAATCTTGATTCCAGCTTGTGCTTCTTCCAGCCCAGCGTTTCTCATGAAATACTCTGCATATAAGTTAAATAAGCAGGTTGACAATATACAGCCTTGACGTACTCCTTTTCCTTTTGGAACCAGTCTGTTGTTCCATGTCCAGTTCTAACTGTTGCTTCCTGACCTGCATACAGATTTCTCGCGAGGTTTGATATCCCATCTCTTTCAGAATTTTCCACAGTTTATTGTGATCCACACAGTCAAAGGCTTTGGCATAGTCAATAAAGCAGAAATAGATATTTTTCTGGAACTCTCTTGCTTTTTCCATGATCCAGCGGATGTTGGCAATTTGATCTCTCGTTCCTCTGCCTTTTCTAAAACCAGCTTGAACATCAGGAAGTTCACGGTTCACATATTGCTGAAGCCTGGCTTGGAGAATTTTGAGCATTACTTTACTAGCATGTGAGATGAGTGCAATTGTACGGTAGTTTGAGCATTCTTTGGCATTGCCTTTCCTTGGGATTGGAATAAAAACTGACCTTTTCCAGTCCTGTGGCCACTGCTGAGTTTTCCAAATTTGTTGGCATATTGAGTGCAGCACTTTCACAGCATCATCTTTCAGGATTTGAAATAGCTCAACTGGAATTTCATCACCTCCACTAGCTTTGTTCGTCGTGATGCTTTCTAAGGCCCACTTGACTTCACATTCCAGGATGTTTGGCTCTAGGTCAGTGATCACACCATCTTGATTATCTGGGTCATGAAGATCTTTTTTGTACATTCTTCTGTGTATTCTTGCCACCTCTTCTTAATATCTTCTGCTTCTGTTAGGTCCATACCATTTCTGTCCTTTAACAAGCCCATTTTGCATGAAATGTTCCCTTGGTATCTCTAATTTTCTTGAAGAGATCTCTAGTCTTGCCCATTCTGTTGTTTTCCTCTATTTCTTTGCATTGATCACTGAGGAAGGCTTTCTTATCTCTTCTTGCAATTTTTTGGAACTCTGCATTCAGATGCTTATATCATACCTTTTCTCCTTTGCTTTTCACTTCTCTTCGTTTCACAGCTATTTGTAAGACCTCCCCAGACAGCCATTTTGCTTTTTTGCATTTCTTTTCAATGGGGATGGTCTTGATCTCTGTCTCCTGTACAATGTCACAAACCTCAGTCCATAGTTCATCAGGCACTCTATCTATCAGATCTAGGCCCTTAAATCTATTTCTCACTTCCACTGTAAAATCATAAGGGATTTGATTTAGGTCATACCTGAATGGTCTAGTGGTTTTCCCTACTTTCTTCAATTTCAGTCTGAATTTGGCAACAAGGAGTTCATGGTCTGAGCCCCAGTCATCTGAGCCTCTTAAAATTAACTAAATCAGGCTTCCCTGATGGCTCAGTGGTAAAGACTCTGCTTGCCAATACAGGAGATGCAGGTTTGATCCCTAGTTTGGGAAGATCCACTGAAGAAGGAAATGGCAGCTCACTCCAATATTCCTACCTGAGAAATCCCAGGGACAGAGGAGCCTGGCAGGCTACGGCTGTGAAATGTGGGACACAACTTAGCAACTAACACTTTCATTTTCACTTTTTAGAGTTAATTTACAGTGCTATGTTAGTTTCAGGTGTACAGAAAAGTGATTCTGTTATATACATATAAATATATGTTATAGTTATACATATATTTATGCATGTAATTATACATAATCATATATTCCTTTCAAGATTATTTCCCCCCATAGATTATTAGAGAGTATTGAGTAGAGTTCCCTGTGCTACACAGTAGGTCCTTATTCATACTTTATATATAGTAGTGTATATATGTTAATCTCGAACTTGCAATTTATTCCATCCTCCACCTTACCCCTTTAATAAACTTAAATTTGTTTCCTAAGATGATGAATCTGTTTCTGTTTTGTAAAATAAAAAGTCCATTTATGTCATTTTTTAGGTTCCACATATAAGTGATATCAGTTTGTCTGACTCACTTCTCTTAGTATCATATAATTTTGAAACAGGAATCATGGTGATATCAGGTATTCTTTTATTTACTTTGATCTTTGGAAAGGGTTTGGACCACTGCTGTATGTGTTTTGTTTGTTTTTGCCTTCCTTTAAGGAAATTTCCATTTATTTTTATTTGCTATAGTTTTTTAAAATTAGGAAAGAATATTCAGTCATATCAAATATATTTTAATCCATTTAATCATGACTTTTATTCTTTTTAACAAGTGTGATATATTCAAAAAGGAGATCCTATTTTTTTTTTTTTTTTTAGATTTCCTATAGTCAGTTTTATTTACTAGTATTTTCTTGAAAATTGTTCAGCTTTTCCTACACATGTTGTTGGCATTTTGATCAGTTAAGCTGGCTTTACTGATGGGATCTAGATCATCATTCTTCAGGTGCCTGAACTCTAAACTTTCTTGACATTATTGGACTCAACCCACCATAACTATTTACGTAAATCTGATCCATTTACATTTTGCAAGTTGACTGTTTCCAATAGAGAATGATATCACAACAACTCCAGCCTCCAGGATTGTGACTGATTCCTTTCCCTTGAATATAAATTCATGGAATGGACAGAATGTGGCACAGAAAGTAGACACTTTATATATTTAATTAAAAAGAATAAGCAAATGTTGGTGCATAAAGAGATAGAAAAGTATTTTTGAGCATACTCAAAGTAGTGAGGAAAGAATTACCTAAGTAGTAGAGGAAAGCTCTCATCTGGTATTTCTTTAAAGAAATGGGGGGTTGAGGCAGTCCAAAGAACTAAATAGACATTTCTCCAAAGAAGACATACAGATGGCTAACAAACACATGAAAAGATGCTGAACATCACTCATTATCAGACAAATGCAAATCAAAACCACAATGAAGTACTATTTCACATCAGTCAGAATGGCTGTGATCCATAAGTCTATGCTATGCTATGCTAAGTCACTTCAGTCGTGTCCGACTCTGTGCGACCCCATAGATGGCAGCCCACCAGGCTCCCCCGTCCCAGGGATTCTCCAGGCAATAACACTGGAGTGGGTTGCCATTTCCTTCTCCAATGCATGAAAGTGAAAAGTGAAAGTGAAGTCGCTCAGTCATGTCCAACTCTTAGCGACCTCATGGACTGCAGCCTACCAGGCTCCACTGTCCATGGGATTTTCCAGGCAAAAGTACTGGAGTGGGGTGCCATTGCCTTCTCCAATCCATAAGTCTACAAGCAGTAAATGCTGGAGAGGGAGTGGAGAAAAGGGAACCCTCTTACACTGTTGGTGGGAATGCAAGCTAGTACAGCCACTATGGAGAACAGTGTGGAAATTTCTTAAAAATCTGGAAATAGAACTGTCTTATGACCCAGCAATTTCACTGCTGGGCATATACATCGAGGAAACCAGAATTGAAAGAGACACGTGTACCCCAATGTTTATCACGGCACTGTTTATAATAGCCAGGACATGGAAACAACCTAGATGTCCATCAGCAGACAAATGGATAAGAAAGCAGTGGTACATATACACAATGGAGTATTACTCAGCCATTAAAAAGAATACATTTGAATCAGTTCTAATGAGGTGGTTGAAACTGGAGCTGATTATGCAGAGTGAAGTAAGCCAGAAAGAAAAACACCAATACAGTATACTAACGCATATATATGGAATTTAGAAAGATGGTAACGATAACCCTCTATGTGAGACAGCAAAAGAGACACAGATATATAGAACAGTCTTTTGGACTCTGTGGGGGGGAATGATTTGGGAGAATGACATTGAAACATGTATAATATCATATAAGAAATAAATTGCCAGTCCAAGTTTGATGCAGGATACAGGATGCTTGGGGGTGGTGCACTGGGATGACCCAGAGGGATGGTATGGGGAGGGAGGTGGGAGGGGGTTCAGGATTGGGAACACACGTACACTCATGGCAGATTCATGTTGATGTATGTCAAAACCAATACAATATTGTAAAGTAATTAGCCTCTAATTAAAATAAATAAATTTAAAAAATAATAAAATAAAAAGAAATGGGGGTTTCCCAGGTGGTGCTAGTGGTAAAATAAAAATTTCCTGCCTATGCAGGAAACATAGAGATATAAGAGATGTGGGTTTGAGCTGCATAGCTGAAGATTCTGCTTATGGCATAACTCTAAGGTTGGCAAAAATATTGGAAGCATACAAATTGGATTGACTGTCCATTATTTTGTCCTTACATTCTGTCACTATGTATCTTCATGCAGTAGTCACACTTGATATAGTAAGACAAAGGTGTCAGTATTGTAAAAGAAAAAAAAATTGTAGAGAAAGAAGCCAAATATGAGAGAAGGAGAGTTCTTTGTTACTGAGCTGAAGGAACAAACCTTTTTAATGATCTTCTCACACAAAGAATCCATGAACAAAGAGAAGCAAAGATTGGCTTGGTTATACTTTTCACTCACTTCTATTGAATCTTTTTTTTTTTTTTTTTCTTACATATCTCTGTATGTAGGTATGTTTGTGTTAATGATGTAAACTAACAACTTTCTCATCAGAAACTAAAAGTATAATGTCAAAAATATGTGAAAAAAGTTATTGGCATACCTAAACATCCAAGGATTCAACTCATTGTCAGCAGGTGTTCCCATTTACCTTTAATTTAACTGTGATCAAGGGAAAAAAATGTATTAGGGAACATGCTGCTGTCATGATTTGACACTATTTCTAGAATAGAATGGCACCCCACTCCAGTACTCTTGTCTGGAAAATCCCATGGATGGAGGAGCCTGGAAGGCTGCAGTCCAAGGGGTTTCTGAGTGTCGAACATGACTGAGAGACTTCACTTTCACTTTTTACTTTCATGCATTGGAGAAGGAAATGGCAACCCACTCCAGTGTTCTTGCCTGGAGAATCCCAGGGATGGGGAAGCCTGGTGGGCTGCCGTCTATGGGGTCACATAGAGTCCGACACGACTGAAGTGACGTAGCTTAGCTTAGCTAGAATAGAAAAAAAAATCAAGAGAAAATTAAAAAAAAATGTTAATTTATAAAATGGTCAGTGAATAAAGAAGTCATCTGGCAAAACTACCACTGAATAATAATAAAGCAGGAAAAATGAGGAAAAATACAAAATCAGCTTTATCTGATTGCCTTAACAAAGAACTATTAAAATGAAACCATTAAAAATTATATCATACATTGATCAGTTTTGCAACTTCTACAATTTGGTATAGGTAAATCTTTTAAAATTCAATGAAATGGCTTTATTTTATGGCAGTTTCTCTTTTTGTCTTCTATATTTGACTTTTAAATAAGAGAATTTGGATTATTTATATTGTACTGACATCTGGTGGACCTTGGCCTTGACACAGCTAGAAAAAGCAATGATTGGAAACATCCATCAAGGTCCATTGAACAAATCTCTGGCAGCCTTCAAATTACACACTAAATCAAACGGGATGAGAGCATTATTTTAGGTTCTATCAACATCCTTTCACTTCATTTAAAGGGAAAAATTGAACAGCTCTTGGCCACACAGGGAAGCTGGTTTAAAATACCTTGCACTTTAATAATGCCTAACTTTGTGAAGTCCAAAAGTTATGGTATTTAGATTGTCATGTAAGTAACCTGATATCTTATTTATTGAATTTCAGGAACTTTTCATGATAATGTCTCTTATGTTCTAGAATGTTGAATACACACACACACATATGGAACTATATTGTGTGTGTGTGTGTAAAACTATTGCCAAACTGTGTGTGCTGTGCTAAGCCACTTCTGTCATGTACGACTCTTTGTGACCGTATGGACTGTATTCCATCAGGCTCCCCTGTCCGTGAGGATTCTCTAAACAAGAATATTGGAGTGGATTGCCATGTCCTCCCGGGGAATCTTCCCAACCCAGGGATCGAACCTGCATCTCCTGCATTGGCAGATGGGTTCTTTACCACTAGCACCACCTGGGAACTTGAAAGCAATGCAAGTATGTTGAAAATGAAGGGATATTTACAAGTTACAAAATGAGCTGTCATTGGTTATGTTCACTTGACAAAATTTAGTCTGTACTCATGGGCTCTATCCCCTTGAAACAGTGCAAAAATGAAACCTGAGAAAATGGAGAACTGAGGGTAAAAGAATACTTTTCGTTAACCAGAAGCTATCATGCCTGAAGAAACGGCTTTCCTGCAAACATTTCAAAATTATTTGGAATTCTTAAAAGGTATCGCAATGTGTATTAACCTGTCAATTTTGTAATATATATCTTGGTAAATAACTTTGAATCCAGTTATTTTGTATTTTATGGGATGGAGCTAATCATACTTATGCTATTGCTCCGAGTATGTTCATGAATTCAGTGTACAGATTATTAGTTTAAGATTATTATTATTAATGTGAGATTATTAGCTTCATTCCACATAAATAACGGTATGGGGCTAGTGAATCAGAGTAAGAATAAAATGTACAGATGAGTTTCTCATTCATAAATTGAAAGTAGTATCTTGGACTCTTAATTCAATTATAATGAAATACTAACAGCATTGAAAAAGCATATAAAATGATTATAATTTTACTCTTAATTACCATGTAAAATTTATGCAACTTTCTTCCTCTATGGCTTGTAAACAGCAGAAAAAATCCTTCAAAATTAAAAAGAATTAAAGACTTTCTTAAATATGACAGCTTTTAGAATAAACTTACCTGGTTTTGTCTCCATCTAGTTCTATCTAGCAGGTCTTTAACAGCACACCGATACAACTCACAGTGATGAGAAACAGTAAATCAGTAGTTCCATGTCTGCAGGAGATTTAGGGGGAATAGATAATTTAATTGTGTGAACATATTTAAGTGGGGATTAAACAAATTAAACTATCTGTTATATTATAAATTAAGTATTGATGTATATATACACATATATTAATATATGAGCCATTTGTGAATTTCAGTGGCAGACAGCACATACATAAACCCTGAATTTGGAAATTATTTGGTGAACTTCATTAATCGGAAAAAAGCCACTTTGGGCTACATAATAAAATTTGAGACTATAGGTTGACTGTGTTAATTAGGAAACTGCAAATCTACTCCTTCATTATATTGACTGTAGCTAAATTTTTTTGTGTTAATACACTTACAGTTAATACACTCTACAGTTTTCTTTTATCTCATAATATCAGTTCAAAACTATAATGTTATTTGTCTTTCTTGCAACTACCATTTTTATTGTTTTATTGTTTTCCATATTGATGTCTCTAGATATAACTGACAGTTGTTTTCCTTCTCATTTATATTATTCATTTTTTATGTAAAAAAACTTATTATTATACTGTTTTTTCTGCCCTTTATGTTAAAATGTAAAGTGCTGAGATATTATGAGAAATGTTAGTATTAGGAAAATAGAATGTCGTGAATGGCTGCATTAACTTTCAAAAGCTATCCCAGGGCAAGAAGGTGTTCAGTCAGTTTAGTTCAGTCACTCAGTAATGTCCGACTCTTTGTAACCCCATGGACCAGACTTCACTGTCCATCACCAAAGCCAGGAGTTTACTCAAATTCATGTCCATTGAGTCGGTGATACCATCCAGCCATCTCATCCTCTGTCATCCCCTTCTCCCCCAGCATTCAATCTTTCCCAGCATCAGGGTCTTTTCAAATGAGTCGGTTTTCTGCATCAGGTGGCCAAAGTATTGGAGTTTCAGTTTCAGCATCAGTCCTTCCAATTAATTTTCAAGACTGATTTCCTTTAGGATGGACTGGTTTGATCTCTTTGCTGTCCAAGGGACTCTCAAGAGTCTTCTCCAACACCACAGGTCAAAACCATTAATTCTTTGGCACTCAGCTTTCTTTATAGTCCAATTCTCACATCCATACCTGACTATTGGAAAACCATAGTTTTGACTAGACAGACCTTTGTTGACAAAGTAATGTCTCTGCTTTTGAATATGCTGTGTAGGTTGGTCATAGCTTTTCTTCCAAGGAACAAGTGTCTTTTAATCTCAAGGCAGCAGTCACCATTCACAGTGATTTTAAAGCCCAATAAAATAAAGCCTATCACTATTTCCATTGTCTCCCCATCTATTTGTCATAAATGGTTAGGACTGGATGCCAAGATCTTAGTTTTCTGAATGTTGAGCTTTCAGCCAAATTTTCACTCTCCTCTTTCTTTTTTATCTTTCTCTTTCGTCAAGAGGCTCTTTAGTTCTTCTTCACTTTCTGCCATAAAGGTGGTGTAATCTGCATATCTGAGGCTACTGATATTTCTCCTGGCAATCTTGATTCTAGCTTGTGCTTCTTCCAGCCTGGCATTTCTCATTACGTACTCTGTATATACATTAAATAAGCAGTGAGACAATATGCAGCCTTGACATACTCCTTTCCTGATTTGGAACCAGTCTGTTGTTCCATGTCCAGTTCTAACTGTTGCTTCTTGACCTGCATACAGATTTCTCAGGAGGCACGTCAGGTCATCTAGTATTCCCATCTCTTGAGGAACTTTGCACAGTTAGTAGTGATCAACACAGTCAAAGGCTTTGGCATAGTCAATAAAGCAGAAGTAAATGTTTTTCTGGAACTCTCTTGCTTTTTTGATGATCCAACACATGTTAGCCATATGATCTCTGGTTCCTCTGCCTTTTCTAAAACCAGCTTGATTATCTAGAAATTTATGGTACACGTACTGTTGAAGCCTAGCTTGGAGAATTTTGAGCATCATTTTGCTAACATGTGAGCTGAGTGCAATTGTGTGGTAGTTTGAGCATTCTTTGGCATTGCCTTTCTTTGGGATTGGAATGAAACTGACCTTTTCCAGTCCTGTGGATACTGCTGAGTTTTCCAAGTTGCTAGCATTTTTTTTTTTTTTTTTTTTTGCCATTTGATTATTATTTTAAAAAATTTATTGAGGTATAGTTGATTACAATGTTGTGTTAGTTTCAGGTATACAGCGAAGTGAATTGTTATACACACATCCACTCTTTTTTTAGTTTCTTTTCCCATATAGGCCATTACAGAATAGTGAGTAGAGCTCCCTGTCCAAATTGCTGGCATATTGAGTGCAGCGCTTTCACAGCATCAACTTTTAGGATTTGAAATAGCTCAACTGGAATTTCATCACCTCCACTAGCTTTGTTCATAGTGTTGCTTCCTAAGTCCCACTTGACTTTACATTCCTGGATGTCTCACTCTAGGTGAGTGATAATGCCATTATGGTTATCTAGGTCATGAAGATTTTTTTTTTTTTGTATAGTTCTTTGTATTCTTGCCACCTCTTCTTAGTATCTTCTTCTTTTGTTAGGTCCATACCATTTCTATCATTTCTTGTGCTCATCTTTGCATGAAATGTTCCCTTGGCATCTCTAATTTTCTTGAAGAGATCTCTAGTCTTTCCCGTTCTATTGTTTTCCTCTATTTCTTTGCATTGATCCCTGGGGAAGGCTTTCTTATCTCTCCTTGCTATATTTTGGAACTCTGAATTCAAATGATTACAACTTTCTTTTTCTCAATTTCCTTTGGCGTCTCTTTTTTTCTCAGCTATTTCTAAGGCCTTCTCAGACAACCGTCTTGCCTTTTTGCATTTTTTTTTACCCTCTTTGGGGATGGTCTTGATCACTGCCTCCTGTATAATGTCATAAACCTCTGTCCATAGTTCGTTAAGCACTATGTCTATCGGATATAATCCCTGGAATCAATTTGTCACTTTCACTATATAATCATAAAAGATTTGATTTAGGTCATACCTGAATGGTCCAGTGGTTTTCCCTACTTTCTTCAATTTAAGTCTGAATTTGGCAATAAGGAGCTCATGATCTGAGCCACAGTCAGCTCCTGGTCTTGTTTTCGTTGACTGTATAGAGCTTCTCCATCTTTGGCTGCAAAGAATATAATCAGTCTGATTTCAGTATTGACCATCTGGTGATGTTCATGTATAGAGTCTTCTCTTGTGTTGTTGGAAAAGGGTGCTTTCTATGACCAGTGCATTCTCTTGGCAAAACTCTATTAGCCTTTGACCTGCTTCATTTTGTACTCCAAGGCCAAATTTACCTGTTATTCTAGGTATCTCTTGATTTCCTACTTTTGCATTCCAGTCCTCTATAATGAAAAGGACATCTTTTTTGGGTGTTAGTTCTAGAAAGTCTTGTAGATCTTCATAAAACTGTCCACCTTGAGCTTTTTCAGCATTACCGATTGGTGCATAGACTTAGATTACTGTGATTGAATGGTTTGCCTTGGAAACAGAGATCATTTTGCCGTTTTTGAGATTGCATCCAAGTACTGCATTTCAGACTATTTTGTTGACTACGAGGGCTACTCCGTTTCTTCTAAGGGATTCTTGTCCACAGTAGTAGATATAATGGTCATCTGAGTTAAATTCCCTCATTCCAGTCCATTTTAGTTTGCTGATTTCTAAAATGTCGATGTTCGACCTTGCCAGCTCCTATTTAATCACTTACAATTTGCCTTGATTCCTGGAGCCAACATTCCAGGTTCCTATGCAATATTGCTCTTTATAACATTAAACTTTAGTTCCATCACCTGTCCTATGTACAACTGAGTGTTGTTTTTGCTTTGTCTCTGTCTCTTCATTCTTTCTGGAGTTATTTCTCCACAGATCTCCAGTAGCATATTTGGCACCTACTGACCTGGGGATTTCATCTTTCAATGTCCTCTCTTTTTGCCTTTTCACACTGTTCATGGGATTCTTAAGGCGAGAATACTGAAGTGGTTTGCCATTACTTTCTCCCATTGACCACATTTTGTCAGAACTCTCCACCAAGACCCATCCATCTTGGGTGTTCCTACATGGCCTGGTTCATATTTTCACTGAGTTAGACAAGGCTGTGGTCCATGTGATATGACAGTTACTAAAGTACTATTCTTGTGTGAAATGTGCCTAATATGTTTAAATTTTGTATAATTTTAATGAATTTAAATTTAAATACCCAATGTAGCTAATGGTTACCATACTACATAGCATAGGTCTAAAACATGTAAGCTGCTTGGGAGAAGGTAAATACTCACACAAGGATCAGAGATTATCTAGGAAGGATTATGGGAAAAATGGATAATGGATAGATAATCAATAATATTTGGTAGAATGATTGAAAATGGGTTGTTTCAAACAACTTGAAAATTAATTAATGATCAATTCATAAGAACTAAGATATCAATAACCTCAGATATGCAGATGACACCACCCTTATGGCAGAAAGGGAAGAGGAACTCAAAAGCCTCTTGATGAGAGTGAAAGTGGAGAGTGAAAAGGTTGGCTTAAAGCTCAACATTCAGAAAACGAAGATCATGGCATCTGGTCCCATCACTACATGGGAAATAGATGGAGAAACAGTGGAAACAGTGTCAGAATTTATTTTTCTGGGCTCCAAAATCACTGCAGATGGTGACTGCAGCCATGAAATTAAAAGACACTTGCTCCTTGGAAGGAAAGTTATGACCAACCTAGATAGCATATTCAAAAGCAGAGACATCACTTTGCCAACAAAGGTTCGCCTAGTCTTTCCTGTGGTCATGTATGGATGTGAGAGCTGGACTGTGAGGAAGGCTGAACGCCGAAGAATTGATGCTTTTGAACTGTGGTGTTGGAGAAGACTCTTGAGAGCCCCTTGGACTGCAAGGAGATCCAACCAGTCCATTCTGAAGGAGATCAGCCCTGGGATTTCTTTGGAAGGAATGATGCTAAAGCTGAGACTCCAGTACTTTGGCCACCTCATGCGAAGTGTTGACTCATTGGAGAAGACTCTGATGCTGGGAGGGATTGAGGGCAGGAGGAGAAGGGGACGACAGAGGATGAGATGGCTGGATGGCATCACTGACTTGATGGATGCGACTCTGAGTGACCTCCAGGAGCTGGTGATGGACAGGGAGGCCTGGCGTGGTGCAGTTCATGGGGTCGCAAAGAGTCGGACACGACTGAGCGAATGATCTGATCTGATCTGATCTGAAGATATCAATTAACCTGTAGCCACAGTATGCTGCAATTAATGCTTCCAAGGACTTCCCTGGGGGCTCAAATGGTAAAGAATCCACCTGCAGTGTGGGAGGCCTGGGTTTGATCCCTGCGTTGGGAAGATCCCCTGAAGAAGGGCATGTATTCCAGTATTCTTCCTTGGAGAATCCCCATGGACAGAGGAATCTGGCAGGCTACAATCCATGGGGTCACAGAGTCTGACACAACTGAGTGACTAAGCACTCACACAATGCTTCCAAAAATAGATTATACACATATGCAAATCATCTTTATTTCCATGTAAATACCTGTATCTTACCACCTAACTAGTCAACTATAAATTAACCAAAACATGGATTACTTAACCTCTGTCATTGTAGTTAAACATTAATTCTGGCATAGTAAACTACAGAAAATATTATCAATTACTTGGTAAATTTAAAATATGAAATCAGGTCCCAACATGTCAACTCTTTGGATTTATTTAAGTTCACAAATGAGCTTGATAAATGTGAAATTGTTTTTTTCCTTTGTGCTATATTTTAAAAGTCCTGGTAAGTACATGCTTCTTGAGGATAGAAGCTGTTTTGGTTTGTGCACATATGTTCAATTTTTTGTGCTGAATTTTTTAAAAATTTATTTTATTTAACTTCATAATATTGTATTGGTTTTGCCATATATCACAATGAATCTGCCACAGGTATACATGTGTTCCCCATCCTGAACCCTCCTCCCTCCTCCCTCCCCATACCATCCCTCTGAGTCATCCCCAGTGCACCAGCCCCAAGCATCCAGTATTGTGCATCGAATCTGGACTGTGCTGAATTTAATAGAAAATAAATGAGGTATAAATTTGCCTTGGTGGCAGTGGCTGTGAAAGGTAACTCTGAATTATTTGGCTCAGAACTATTAATGATTAAAAATGTCAACCTTAATGTTGCATTAATGTAGTATTTAAATTGAACTCTTTATGTTTTAACCATGGCATCATGTGGATTGGCAAATTCAAGAACAAAGGGGTCACTTGGAATTTAAACAGATATGTGTTTGACAGGCTATACAATGCTTTTCCAATACATGTTGAATTCTCCTTTAATTTCCAAGTTAACATGTATTTTATGGAAAATTGAGCTTGAATCCCACACAGTCTTGTGGAAATAAGGAACTGTTTTAGTTCTAATCTTACAATGACTATAAGACACACATGGGAAGAAGACAGTGACATACAGCCTTACACTGGATTTCTCCTGTCAATGAATTGAGCCCTAGAGGCTCTGAGTACAATTTCCACCTCAACACTCAGCTTCTTAGAATACAGACACAATTGTATGACAGGGTTTTACTCTCTAGACATCATGATCAGAAATGCAAGTTGATAACAGTGAACATAACTTGCAAAGCTGAATCAACAAACACATTTTCTGGTTATATGAGATTGAAAAGTTTTCAACGTTAAGATTACATCTGTTCCAGATAAACCCTGCCAAACAGTTTCCCACAAATAAGATATGATAACTAGTGCAAGATGTGACTTAGGTTTGCTATTTAGGTCCACTCTTTAAAAATCAATTTTTTGAAATATACTAAAAGATCTGGTGAATGTATTTCCAACTGTTAAGACAAGAGATGTCATAATGGCAGTCTTCTGGCACAGACAGTAGGTGTCTATTAAAAACAAACCAAAAACAAATAAATAAACATGTATTTCATTAAGAAATACCTCTGCTCCTTTATAAGGGTGATCTTTAATAGTTCTTAATCCTATGAAATAGCTCTTGCTTTACTAAGATTTGATTACTTGCATTAGTATACTCATCCTTATGGCAAATGAGAGGAAGTAAAAGCCAGGGTCCCTGACCTCCAGTCGCTTATCGTATTATTGGTGAATCAAGGCAATACATCATTTTTTAAAAAATATTCCCTGAATTTACATTGAAATATGTATAATATTATATCTGAAACGTATTAATCGTTCAAACTAAACACTGTCATGTTACAATTTGTTCATATTAGATGTTTGTAATGTTTCTGATAATCAATAAAATAGATTCTTGATAAAATAATAATAATAATAATAAAATTCCCTGAATTTTCTTCAACCTTTTAAAGCATTCTCTATTTTCTCATCTTACTCAACAAGCAGTGTAGAAAGAGCAATCTCAGAATGCCTCAACTGTGTTTACAATTCCAATACTAACCAGGCTATATAAGCATAAAAGCATTACTTTGTTAGATAAACAAGGGTGCAAATACTTTAAGAGAATCCCTAAACAGAGGAGAACATTCAGATTTACATTTGTATGAAAATCCCAAGGTTTATGAAGTTGTTGAGCAGAAGAAAGGCAGAAGTTCATATAGCAAATATCTTATCATTTTTCAAGTGAGGAACCTGAAGTTCAAAGAAAGTAAATGCATGGCTGCCAATCACCCACTGAGTCAAGGACTAGACAGCCTCAGGACTAGACATCCAATCCCCTGTCACTTGTCCAACATTCATTTTAATGCATTAAATTTCTTCAAAAGGAAGATTTGGATTTTTAACCATATATATGGTTGGGGTTGGTTTTCAATGATTACGTATCAACATAAACAAGTAGTTTGTCTCTTATGTGAGTATATTTCCCTCTGGCACTTCATTGAAATTAGCTTTTGCTAAAATGAACCAGCTGCTCTCTAACTTGGATGCCATCTTATGACCAATAGCATTTTTCCTCATTCTAGTGGGTCATCTGAAAGCATGACAATTAAATGCATATAGTCGGAACCTTGAACTTATGCCAGTTCACTGCTTCAATATGTTCTAACTAGCTGGATTATGAATTTGTTGTAACAGAGCTTATTGCATTTCTTGTCCTCTTTACCTTCAAATCAAGCACAATGCTAGCGTACAGTAGATGTTCACTAAATATGGATAAATGTAGCTTAGTAAAATATCTATATCATTACCACAGTGATTTATGATGAATTGCTTCATCAATAGCTGGGATATTTTCCAAAATTGGTATTCAAAATATAAGTCTCTGAGACCTTCTCTTGGACAGGATAAAAGCACAAACTACCATTCCTGGGATTAAATAACTTTATCTTTTGTTACAAATGGAATATTTGAGTCAAAGAGATTGTTTGAATTTATAGAAATTATGCAATAGATGGGGATAAAAGGAGATTTATATGTATAACATTTACCTTCTCATGTCCTTACCTAGACCATGTTAGCCACATTGATAAATATGCTGCAATGGCAAACCTGACCCTGGTTCCAGAAAGAAACCATCAGTAAGTGTATATAAATTAATTGAGTGCAGCATTATTTATCACAATAATCATTTACTATGATAATTTACCAGAAAAACATCTACTTCTGCCTTATTGACTATGACAAAGTCAATAAAGTGTAAATCACAACAAACTGTGGAAAATCATTAGAGATGGGAATACCAGACCACCTGACGTGCCTCCTGAGGAATCTGTATGCAGGTCAAGAAGCAACAGTGAGAACTGGACATGAAACAATAGACTGGTTCCAAATTGGGAAAAGAATATGTCAAGGCTGTATGTTGTCAGCCTGCTTATTTAACTTATATGCAGAGTACATCTTGAGAAATGCTGGACTGGATGAAGCACAAGCTGGAATCAAGATTTCTGAGAGAAATATAAATAATCTCAGATATGCAGATGACACCACCTTTATGACAGGAAGCGAAGAAGAACTAAAGAGCCTCTTGATGAAAGAGAAAGAGGAGAGTGAAAAAGTTGGCTTGAAGCTCAACATTCAGAAAACTAAGATCATGGCATCTGATCCCATCACATCATGGGAAATAGATGGAGAAACAATGGAAACAGTGATAAACTTTATTATGGGGGGCTCCAAAATCGCTGCAGATGGTGACTGCAGCCATAAAAGTAAGACACTTACTCCTTCGAAGAAAAGTTACGACTAAACTAGACAGAATACTCAAAAGCAGAGACATTACTTTGCCAACAATGGTCTGTCTAGTCAAAGCTTTGGTTTTTCCAGTAGTCATGTACGGATGTGAGAATTGGTCTATAAAGAAAGCTGAGTGCTGAAGAATTGATGCTTTTGAATTGTGGAGTTGGAGAAGACTCTTGAAAAGTCCCTTGGATAGCAAGGAAATTCAACCAGTTCATCCTAAAAAAATTGGTCCTGAATGTTCATTGAAAGGACTGATGTTGAAGCTGAAACTCCACTACTTTGGCCCCTTAATGCGAAGAACTGACTCATTTGAAAAGACCCTGATGCTGGGAAAGATTGAGGGCTGGAGGAGAAGGGGATTGCAAAGGATGAGATGGTTGAATGACATCACCGACTGAATGGACATGAGTTTGAGTAAGCTCTGGCAGTTGGTGATGGGCAGGGAAGCCTGGTGTCCTGCAGTCCATAAGGTCGCAAAGAGCTGGACACTACTGAACAACTGAACTGATGATTATTTACCATGATGATTTCAACATTTCTCAGAGAAGTCTATTGAAAAAATAAATTTTATTGTTTCTAACTTCTACTGTCCTTTTTTTGTGTGTGTCTATTCTGTATCTTTGTTGCAGCATGTGTTCTTTCTCTAGATGTGGTGAGTAAGGGCTACTCTCTGGTTGTAGTGTACAGCCTTCTTGTTGTAGAGCACAGCACAGACTCTAGAGTATGTGAGCTTCATTAGTTGTGACATGTTGTTTAGTAGCTGTGGCGCTAAGGATCAGTTGTCTTGTGGCATGTGGAATATTAGTTCCCAGAATAGGGATTGAACCTATGTCTCCCACATTTGCAGGCAAATTCTTAATCACTGGGCCATCAGGGAAGTAAGTCTCTTTTCATTCTATTTATAATCAAATTCCTGGAAAATGCCTGCCCCGTTGGTATCTTTTAAAAGTGTACATAGCTTTCAATTAAGCCCAATGGTTATGTTTTTTCATTGAGCCTTTTCCATTCATTATGGCTATTGCTTTTTATTCCTCTTTTCATACTGTAGAACATACTGGCTTATTCTACACATTTCACATCTATTATTGTGGTCAGGTATTATTAAGTAACTTTTCAATTTATGTATGTCAAGTTTTCCTCAACCACCTATAGGCCAATTACACGATTCTGCTTAAGCCTATGACAAATGAAGTTATTGTTAATTATATCCCATGTTAAATTCTTTAAGGCATGGAATTATGATTACATAGAACTATATTATTTATGCAAATCAGTGAGATTCTCCTGACAAGTCATTTATACTTATTTTATAGAACTCAAATAAGGCAATATGGAAGAAGGAGAAGTAAACTAGATTGAAAGTGAAGAAACTTGATTTTTTTTTTTAATCTCTAATTATAGTTGTGGCTTGAACATTGTTTGAACATCTGCTACTTATCAGAGAACACCCAGATAAAAGACAGTAGTTCAGTTCAGTTCAGTCGCTCAGTCATGTTCAACTCTTTGTGACTCTCAGAGTTCACTCAAACTCACGTCCATTGAGTCAATGATGCCATCCAGCCATCTCATCCTCTGTCGTCCCCTTCTCCTCCTTCCCCCAATCCCTCCCTCATCAGAGTCTTCTCCAATGAGTCAATTCTTCACATGAGGTGGCCAAAGTACTGGAGTTTCAGCTTTAGAATCATTCCTTCCAAAGAAAGACAGTGCTGGGGCTAAGTAAAAATGCATCATAAAACATGGTTTTATAGTATAGTAGAACAGGTAAGAGACACCTAATGTTCTACTTAAAAACAGAGAACCAAAAAAAAAAAAAAAAAATCCCTGAACTAAGTCCTAAAAAGTACATAGAAATGAACTGGGACAATAATGGGAGGTCAAAGCATTTTGGTTAATGGTATATATAAACATATATCACCAACAGCTTGGTAACATGAAAAGCAAGTAGAATATTTAGAGAACTGCATATGTTTGCATTACCAAATTGAGCCAGATGTTGTGGTAACAAAAGGAGGTATAGTGAGATGAATCTGAAGTGGCTTATAGTGCACTTGGGAAAAGTAACAAAGAAACATTATTTAATTTTATAGGCTATGTTGAATCATATAAGAATTTATAGTCTATTTAAATATTCTAAAATCTATATAACTATTCTAGTACCAATAGAGATGGATAGGTTTAGGAAAGAGGCAGTTGGAAGTGATTTAGGAATATAAGAAAGCAATCCCATACAGGTCATAGAATTCTCCAGGACAGGATACTGGAGTGGGTAGCCTTTCCCTTCTTCAGGGAATCTTCCCAACCCATGGATCAAACCCAGGTCTCCTACATTGCAGGCAGATTCTTTACCAGCTTATCCAAAAGCGAAGCCTAAGAATACTGGAATGGGTAGCCTATCTCTTCTCCAGCAGATCTTCCCGACCCAAGAATCAAACTGGGGTCTCCTGTATTGCAGGTGGATTCTTTACCAAATGAGCTATCAGGGAAGCCTAAACATAAGGAAAGTCTTCAAAATCTTCTCCATAACAGAAAATTTCCTCACCAATTTGTGGGACAAGTACCTCCTTTTCTCTTCTGCCTGTATCTGCCTTTTGAAAATCATTTTGTAAAGAATTTTTGTCTTACTCTAAAAGGGTGATCTTATCCAGACAAATTTTACAATCTCATCAAACTCTCTAGGTCTGTTTTCTCACTTGCGAGGTTGGGAATTTGGATTAAATTTGTGATGCCTAGGGAGGCTTTGATTTGCAGAAGTTGTTTCATTCCTTTGCAAATCTTGGACTATACTTTAAGAAATAAGTGCATTTATCACATTTATGAATTATTTTATTCACAGTCCTTGTCAGTGATTAAGCTCTCAGTTGTTTCTCTGTTGGAGTGTGATTTGCTTTATGATAATCTCCTCTATAGCATGCTTTCCAGAAGCCTATCATGAAGAAAAGAAAGAATAGCTGGTAAAATACACAATTTAATTTTATTTTCTAATTATGTACCCTACTGTCTGATTTCTAGATAACTTGTAAGCAGCTATTCTGAGGGCACAATAATGAATAATTATCGAGTCATATACCCAAACTAAGAAGGCAATGGCAACCCACTCCAGTACTCTTGCCTGGAAAATCCCACAGACAGAGGAGCCTGGTGGGCTGCAGTCCATGGGGTCGCTAAGAGTCGGAAATGACTGAGCAACTTCACTTTCACTTTCATGCATTGGAGAAGGAAACGGCAACCCACTCCAGTGTTCTTGCCTGAAGAATCCCGGGGGGAGGGGGAGCCTGGTGGGCTGCCGTGTACGGGGTCGCACAGAGTTGGACACGACTGAAGCGACTTAGCAGCAGCAGCAGCAGCATACCCAAATTCGGTTATATTGTCTCCAATATTTAATTTGTATTTCTTATAATACTTAGTACAATAAAGGATTCTTAATATAATTTTTTCCTAGACTATCTCACTGAATACCTGTTACGTTCCAGTTGGCTTGACAAGGCTACTTAGGCTCCACAACAAACTACATGGCCATAATACTCTTATTTTATAAGACAATCAGTCTTAGAGACAACTCACATGACAAAAGTTTAATTGCAAAATCAAGACTTGGAAAAAAAATTGTTACCTAAATAAAAGACACATTCATGTAAATTTCTTAAAGTCAGGATAGCCAACCATAGGACAGCAGGGGAGATTCAAGGTGCTAACAACACAGGCTTCTTGTACCTTATTTTTCCACTATACTCTAGGACATTGCTTTTCTCTTCATTTTGAATGATGGATCATCTATACTTTTTCTCTGTCCAAATTCAAGCTAACAGGTAAAAGGAAGCAGATGACACATTGTTTCTCTTTAAGAAAGCCATGTTTAAGTTGTAAACATCACTTCTACCCCACTGGATAGGATTTAGCCACAGAGCCATTTCTCAGTATGAAAAATGTTGGGAAATGCCATCTTTAGTTGACAGTAAAGATATTGGATAACTGATGTTAACAAACAGCCTAAGCTATGAATTTGTGCAGCAAAGATTTAACACTTTCCACCATTCCAAACCTGATGCCTTATTTTAGGGATCTTTAAGCTATGGACTCCTTACTGCAAAATTTGGACTTAAATTGAAGAAAGTAGGAAAACATTTAGACCATTCAGTTATAACCTAAATCAAATGCCTATGATTACACAGTAAAAGAGACAAATAAATTCAAGGGATTAGATCTAATAGAGTACTTATAGAACTATGGACAGAGGTTCATAATTGTATAGGAAGTCTAGTGACCAAAACCATCCCAAAGAAAAGGAAATGCAAGAAGGCAGAAGACCTTACAAATAAGAGAAGCAAATGGCAAAGGTGAAAGGGAAAGATATACCCAACTGAATACAGAGTTCCAACTACAGCAAGGAGAGATTAGAAAGCCTTCAAGAGTGAGCAATGCAAAGAAATCGAAGAAAAAAATAGAATGGGAAAGATTAGAGATCTCTTCCAGAAAATTAGAGATAACAAGGGAAAATTTCACGCAAAAATGGGCACAATAAAGGACAGAAATGGTAAAGATCTAACAGAAGCAGAAGAGATTAAGAAGGGATAGATGAATATACAGAAGAACTGTACAAAGAAGTTTTAATGACCTGGATAACCATGGTGGTGTGGTCACTCACCTAGAGCCAGACATCCTAGAGTGTGAATTCAAGTGGGCCTTATGAAACATGACTGTGAATGAAGCTAGTGGAGGTGCTGAAATTCTAGCTGAGCTATCTGAAATCCTAAAAGGTGATGCTATAAAAATGCTGCACTCAATATGCCAGAAAATTTGGAAAACTCAGCAGTAGCCACAAGACTGGAAAAAGTCAATTTTCATTCTAATCCCAAAGTAGGGCAATGCCAAAAATTGTTCAAACTGCCATAAAATTGTGGTCATTTCACAAGCTAACAAGGTAATGCTCAAAATCTTCCAAGTTAGGCTTCAACAGTACAAGAACTGAGAACTCCCAGATGCACAAACTGGATTTAGAAAAGGCAGAGAAACCAGAGATAGAATTGCCAACATCCGTTGGATCATAGAAAAAGCAAGAGAATTCCAGAAAATTCTACTTCATTGATTATGGTAAAAACTTTGTGTGGATCACAGCAAACTGTGGAAAATTATTAAAGAGACAGGAATACCAGACCACTTTACCTGCCTCCTTAGATGCCTGTATGGAGGTCAAGAAACAAGAGTTACAACATGACATAGAACATATTGGTTCAAAATTGGGAAATGAATATGTCAAGGCTATATATTTTCACCCTTCTTTTTTAACTTCTATGCAGAGTACATCATGCAAAATACCAGGCTGGATGACTCACAAGCTGGAATCAAGATTTCTGGGAGAAATGTCAGCAACCTCAGATAGGCAGATGATACTACCCTAATGGCAGAAAGCAAAGAACTAAAGAGCCTCTTGAAGAAGGTAAAGAGGAGAGTGAAAAAAAATGACTTAAATTCAACATTCAAAAAAATTAAGATCATAACATCTGGTCCCATCACTTCATGGCAAATGGATGGGAAGAAAATGGAGCCATCCATTTTCTTTGGCAAATTTTCTTTTCTTGGGCACCAAAATCACTGCAGACAGTAACTGCAGCCATGAAATTAAAAGATACTTGCTACCTAGAAGAAAAGGCTATGACAAACCTAGATAGTGAATTAAAAAGTAGAGCCAACACTATGCCAACAGAAGTCCATCTAGTCAAAGCTATGGTTTTCCCAGTGGTCATGTATGGATGTGAGAGTTGGATGATAAAAAAAGCTTAGTACTGAAGAATTGATGCTCTCGATCAATTATTTCTCTAAAGTATTAATGAGGTGCTGAGGAAGACTCTTGAGAGTCTCTTGGACAGCAAGGAGATCAAACTAGTCAATCTTAAAATAAATCAACCCTAGATATTCATTGGATGGACTGATAGTGAAACCATAGCGCTGATACTTCAGCCATCTGAGGTGAAGAGTCTGAGTGGAAGAGACCCTGCTGCTGGGAAAAAAATGAGGGCAGGAGCAGAAGGGAGTGACAGAGGATGAGATGGTTGGATGGCATGACTGACTCAATGGACATGAGTTTGAGCAAGTTCCGTGAAATAGTGAAGCACAAGAAGGTTGGCATGCAATCCAAGCGGTAACAAAGAGTTGGACACAACTTAGCAACTGAAGAATACAACAAACTGTGGCCACTGGCCAAATCCACCCAATCTTCTATTTTTGTAACAAAGTTCTTTTGTAACTCAGCCATACCTATTGTTATGTATTATCTAAAGTTACTTTCTTCCCTATAGACCCATAGTTCAGTAATTGCAACAGAGACTGTGTAATCCACAAAGGCTAAAATACTTACCCTTTGGCCATGTATAGAAAAGTTTGCCAACCTCAATTTGGGGTTAACCTTGTTTGTTTCTTTTAGCCCAAACCCTCACATATATATAATCTCCACTCTCTACTATACTGCACTATTCCTTGGGTAGAGGTGTTTTTGACCTTCATAGTTTCCATTACCTTACTTTCCAATAGCTCTAGTTTCCCATAGGAAGTCTGGCTAGAGATAAAAGTTGGCAAGATCAGAGTTGCAAAAGTTGGCAAGAAGAAGAGAGATGTGGAGATATTTCTTTTTTCAACTCCCTGAGTATGCTGTTATCCTATTTCTGAGTGCATTTGTGTTTGACTACAAACATAAATATCAATATATAACTTAGGTTAATTAGCACTTCCCTCTATGTCTCCATCTCTCCCAAGACTCCAACAATTTCATTAGTCTTGCGTCCTGTTTAGGCTTAGGTTTTTGTTTTGTTTGGTTTCTTCTTCTTCTCCCTTTTTTTTTTTTTTTTTTTGGAGTATAATCATGTTACAATGCTGCATTAGTTTCTGCTGTACAGTGAGGTGAATCAGCTATATTTATACATATATCCCTTCCCTCTTGGACTTCACTCCCAGTCCAACCCCACCCCACCCCTCTCAGTCACCACAGAGCACTGAGCTGAGCTCTTTCTGCTGTATAGCAGCTTCCCACTAGCTGGCTATTTTACACATGGTTGTGTAATATGTCAATCCTACTCACAATTTGTCCCACTCACCTGTTCCTGCTCCCTGTCATGCCCACTTGTCCATTCTCTACATCTGGATTTCTTTTCCTGCCCTGGAAATAGGTGTATCTAGAACAATTGTATAGTCCTAGAATTTTAATGCTTTCTCATTCTTGCTAAACCTTGACTCATGGCATCTTGGTTTTCTTCAAACAATTTTTCCTCAAAACTCTTTTCTTCTTTCTTCAATTCTACGTGACACAATCATGGTTCTCCTGAGCCTGGTAATTCTTGTAAATCTTTGGGTATGATTACATATATTGTCTTGAAGTTAAAATTGTGATGAAAATAAATAGAGCAGAAAAACCTGAGATATTTAAAGAAAGGTTATGAAGTTATCAGGAATTATACTGGTTGGCCCAGTTTAATCACACGAGTCCTTAAAAGTGGAAGAGGAAGGGAGAAAATTAGGTCAGAGAGAAAACAATAGAAGGAAGAGACAGAATAGACTTGGAGTGTGAAACAGATTTGGACCACAATTAATGGCTTTTAAAATGAAGGAAGTGTACTGTGTGCAGTGGAATGAGGATAACCTGTAGAAAGAGGGAATCCCAGCAAAAAAAAGGGGAACTCAATTCTAAAACTGCAGGGAAATGAATTTTGTCAAAAATATGACTGAACAAGGAAAGGATTCTCTACTGGAGCCTCCAGAAAGAATGTAACCTTCTGATACTTGGATTTAAGCCTAGTAAGATCAATGTCAGATTTCTGACCTACAGAACTGTAAGATAATATATTTGGATTGCTTCAATTTGTTAACTTTATGGTAATTTGTTATAGCAGCCATCAAAAACTAATACAGAATAAATTCATTTAAACTGAATTTTCATGAAATCCCCCATGTGAGGTTGTTGTTGTTTAGTTGCTAAGTCATGTCCAACTCTTTTGAGGCTCCCTGGACTATAGGCCACCAGACACCTCTGTCAGTGGGATTTTGGGACTAAAAAAGATGCACAGTATGGAGTTGAAAGTTAAGATTTGTTGGGGCCAAAATTAGGACTGCAGCATAGGAGACAGCACCTCAGATAGCTTTGAGAAACTGTCCCAAAGAGGTAGTAGGGGAAGGTCAATATATACAATATTGGTGAAGGGGGAGTTGGGTGCAATCAAGCACTTATTTTACAAAAGATTTTCTGCTAATTAAGAAGAGCTGATGTCATCATGAAGGGACTAGAAAAGGTCCTGATACTGGGAAAGATTGAAGGCAGGAGGAGAAGGGGACGACAGAGGACAAGATGGTTGAATGGCATCACCAACTCAATGGATTTGAGTTTGAGCAAGTTTCAGGAGATGGTGAAGGACAGAGAAGTCTGGCATGCTGCAGTCCATGGGGTTGCAAAGAGTTAAACATGACTGAGTGACTGAACAACCACAAAGATATGAAGAGATGAAAGGATTGGAATCATGTAATCAGTTCCTGAAAATATCTAATATTTAAAGATTTGCTTCACCTTACCTCCTAAGAAATCTGTGTGCAGGTCAAGAAGGAACAATGGAATTAGAACCAGGCATGGAACAATGGACTAGTTCCAAACTGGAAAAGGAGAATGTCAAGGCTGTATATTGTCACACTGCTTATTTAACTTATATGCAGAGTACATCATAAGAAAAGCTAGGCTGGAAGAAGCACAAGCAGGAATCAAGATTGCCGGGAAAAATATCAGTAACCTCAGATATGCAGATAATACCACCCTTATGCTATTCTCCCCAATCATCCCACCCTCTCCCAGTCCCAGAGTCCAAAAGTCTGTTCTATACATCAGTGTCTCTTTTGCTGTCTCGTAAATAGGGTTATTTTTACCATCTTTCTAAATTCCATATATATGCGTTAGTATACTGTATTTGTGTTTTTGTTTCTGGCTTACTTCACTCTGTAAAATAGGCTCCAGTTCCATCCACCTCCTTAGAACTGATTCAAATGTCTTCTTTTTAATGGCTTAGTAATACTCCATTGTGTATATGTACCACAGCTTGCTTATCCATTCATCTGTGGATGGACATCTAGGTTGCTTCCACGTTCTGGCTATTGCAAACAATAGCATTGAAATATGTATAATAATATATCTGAAATGTATTAATTGTTCAAACTAATCACTGTCATGTTACAATTTGTTCATATTAGATGTTTGTAATGTTTCTGATAATCAATAAAAAAGATTCTTGATAAAAAAAAAAATACCACCCTTATGGCAGAAAGTGAAGAGGAACTAAAGAGCCTCTTGATGAAAGTGAAAGAGGAAAATGAATAAGCTGTCTTAGAACTCAACATTCAGAAAACTAAGATCATGACATTGGCCCCATTACTTCATGACAAATAAATAGGGAAACAATGGAATCAGTAACAGACTTTATTTTATTGGACTCTAAAAGCACTGCAGATGTTGACTGCAGCCATGAAATTAAAAAGAGCTTGTTCTTTGGAAGAAAAGCTATGACATGAAAAGCTATGACCTAGACAACATAATAAAAAGCAGTGACATTACATTACAAAGGTCTGTATAATTGAAGCTATGGTGTTTCCAGTAGCCATGTATGGATGTGAGAGTTGGACCATAAAGAAAGCTGAGTGCCGAAGAATTGATGCTTTTAACTGTGGTGTTGGAGGAGACTCTTGTTAGTGCCTTGAACTGCAAGGAGATCAAACCAGTCAATCCTCAAGGAAATCATCCTGAATAATCATTGGAAGGATTGACCCTGAATCTGAAGCTCCAATAGTTACGATACAAAGAGCTGACTCATTGGGAGAGACCCTGATGCTGGGAAAGATTGAAGGCAAGAGGAGAAAGGGAAAACAGGGTGATATGGTTGGATGGCATCACTGACTCCATGGACATGACTTTGAGCAAGCTGCAGGAGTTGGTGATGGATAGGGAAGCCTGGCATGCTTTAATCCATGGGGTCACGAAGAGTTGGACATGACTGAGTGACAGAACTGATCTCAAAAAACTTGTTCTTCAGGTTTCCTGGAGCACAAAGTGCCTCATTTTTTCACCCTCTTCAGGAAGAGTCAACGGTCAATAGCTGTAGCAGCACAGGATTCAGTTTCAGCAGAGACAGATGGCAAATGCCCTTGATGAGCACCAATTTTTAGTTTATGATTTCCTAGGCAAGAATACTGGAATGGGATTGCCATTTCCTTCTCCAGGGGATCTTCCTGACCCAGGGATCAAATCCATGTATCCTGCATTGTCAGGCAGATTCTTTACTGCTGAGCCATCAGGCAAGCCAACATGAAGTTACACATAAACCAACCAACAAACAAAAATAATCCTCAAGTTTGTTTACTATTTATTCCTTATGTGAAACTGAAAATTATACTTATAAACCAGTTGAGTTATAAAATCTAAGGTTAAGTTCAAATCAAAGTGTTATTTAAAAATATCCATGTTTGTGAAGAGCTACCATATAACACAAGGGACTGGATGGAGTAAAGGACAAGGGAAAGAGAAACAATATAATCAGTGAGTCACAAAGTAGGGTTAGAGGAAAGTTGAGGACAGAATTAATTCGAAATTTGTATAAGGAGAAAGTAGTGCAAAATGTTGATTGAAAAGCAAATAAAGTGAGATTTTTAAAAGAACAAAAGAAAAGAGAATAAAAAAAGAAAACTGAAGACAGGAAGGACAGATGAATAAAATAATGGAAATAAAGTGAAAAGCTAAAATATTGAAGATTCAAGAGGTGGAACTAATAAAGAAAAATCTTGTGTGTGATTCACCTGCAAAAAAACCTTAATTCCAAATACCTTTATTTAATAATTCCTATAATGATCCCAAAGAAAGGCAATGCCAAAGAATGCTCAAACTACCGCACAATTGCACTCATCTCACACGCTAGTAAAGTAATGCTCAAAATTCTCCAAGCCAGGCTTCAGCAATATGTGAACCATGAACTTCCAGATGTTCAAGCTGGGTTTAGAAAAGGCAGAGGAACCAGAGATCAAATGGCCAACATCCACTGGATCACAGAAAAAGCAAGAGAGTTCTAGAAAAACATTTATTTCTGCTTTATTGACTATGACAAAGCCTTTGACTGTGTGTATCACAATAAACTGTGGAAAATTCTGAAAGAGATGGGAATATCAGACCACCTGACCTGCCTCTTGAGAAACCTATATGCAGGTCAGGAAGCAACAGTTAGAACTGGACATGGAACAACAGACTGGTTCCAAATAGGAAAAGTAGTATGTCAAGGCTGTATATTGTCACCCTGCTTATTTAACATATATGCAGAGTACATCATGAGAAATGCTGGGCCTGAAGAAACACAAGCTGGAATCAAGATTGCCGGGAGAAATATCAATAGCCTCAGATATGCAGATGACATCACCCTTATGGCAGAAAGTGAAGAGGAACTAAAAAGCCTCTTGGTAAAAGTGAAAGAGGAGAGTGAAAAAGATGGCTTAAAGCTCAACATTCAGAAAACGGAGATCATGGCATCTGGTCCCATCATTTCATGGGAAATAGATAGGAAAACAGTGGAATCAGTGTCAGACTTTATTTTTCTGGGCTCCCAAATCACTGCAGATGGTGACTGCAGCCATGAAATTAAAAGATGCTTACTCCTTGGAAGGAAAGTTATGACCAACCTAGATAGCATATTCAAAAGCAGAGACATTATTACTTTGCCAGCAAAGGTCCATCTAGTCAAGGCTATGGTCTTTCCTGTGGTCATGTATGGATGTGAGAGTTGGACTGTGAAGAAACTGAGCACCAATGAATTGATGCTTTTGAACTGTGGTGTTGGAGAAGACTCTTGAGAGTCCCTTGGACTGCAAGGAGATCCAACCAGCCCATTCTGAAGGAGATCAGCCCTGGGATTTCTTTGGAAGGAATGATGCTAAAGCTGAAACTGCAGTACTTTGGCCACCTCATGCAAAGAGTTGACTCATTGGAAAAGACTCTGATGCTGGGAGGGATTGGGGGCAGGAGGAGGAGGGGACAGCAGAGGATGAGATGGCTGGATGGCATCACTGACTTGAATGACGTGAGTTTGAGTGAACTCCGGGAGTTGATGATGGATAGGGAGGCCTGGTGTGCTGCAATTCATGGGGTCACAAATAGTCCGACACAACTGAGTGACTGAACTGAACTGAACTGATACCGACTCTGTAATCTTTCTTTTCTGAACTTAATTCTTTATTAATAGCACAAGAGATGGACTATTCTTTGCCCCTTCCCCTTTCATTCTGGCTCAATCTTTGTGTCCTCACTTCAAATTGTCCTTGCTTACTCCCCTCCAAACTACCACTTTATTCTTACATCTTATTTGGCAGTTTTAGGCCTTCTTTTTTAGCAGCATTGCTTTACCTTCAGGTACTTTCTTACCCACCTGTTTTAGGAATGGAAAGATAGGTTCTCCTTCTGCCAATAATCAAATCCTTGTTTTATTGCACTTTGCTTTGTTGCACTTGGCAGAAATCACATTTTTTACAAAGATATTTGTGGCAACCCTGCATCCAGCAAGTCTGTCTGTGCCATTTTTCCAGCAGCATTTTCTCACTTTGTGTCTCTATCTCACACTCTGGTAATTCTCACAATAGTTTAAGCTTTTTTGTTTTGATTATAATTGTTATGGTGTCCTGTGGTCAATGATCTTTGATGTTACTATTTTTTTTTTTTCGGGGACCAACCACACACCATACCTGTAAACACAGCAAATTTAATGAATAAATGTGTGTTTTCTGACTACTCGACCCTTCTCTCATCTCTCTCCCTCTCCTAAGGCTTCACTGTTCCCTGAGCTACAGCAATGCTGGAATTAGGCCAGTTAATATCCCTACAATGGCTTTTAAGTGTGAAAGTGAAAGAAAGAGTCACACATCTCTCATTATATCAAAAGCTAGAAATGATTAAACTTACTGAGGAAGGCATGTCAAAAACCAAGATAAGTCAAAATCCAGGCCTTGTGTACCAAATTGTTAACCAAGCTATTGATGCAAAGGAAAAAAATTTGAGGGAATTTAACATGCTGCTCCAATGAACACAAGAGTGATAAGAAAGCAAAAAAACCTCATTGCTCACATGGAGAAAGTTGTACTGGTCTGGATAGAAGATCAATATAGACAAAACATTCTTTAAGCTGAAGCCTAATCCTGAGCAAGGCCCCCTAACACTCTGCAATTCTGTGAAGGCTGAGAGAGTTGCAGAAGAAAATTTGAAGCTAGCAGAAGTTGATTCATGAGGTTAAGAAGAGAAGCCATCTCTATAGCATCAAAGCTCAAGATGCAGTTACAAGTACTGTGTAGAAGCTGCAGCAAGTTATCAGAAGACTTAACTAAAATAATTAATGAAGGTGGCTTTGCTAAACAACCGATTTTGAATGCAGACAAAACAACCTTCTTTTGGAAGGTGATGCCATCTAGGACTTTCACAACTAGAGAGGGGAAGTCAATGCCTGGATTCAAAGCTTCAAAAAACTGACTCCTGGTAGGAGTTAATGCACTAATGCAACAGGTGACTTTTAAGCTGAAATCACTGATTATTTACCATTCTAGAGCCCTCAAGAATTATGCTGAATCAGCTCTTCCTATGTTCTGTAAATGGACCAACAAAGCCTGGATGACAATGCATCTGTTTACAACATAGTTTGCTTAATATGTTAAGCCTACTGTCCAGATCTACTAATTAGACAGAAAAATATTTCTTTCAAAATTTTATCAATCATTGACAATGCATCTGTTCACGCAAGAAGCCTGATGAGATGTATGATGAATTAATACTATTGTCATGCCTTTTCATCTAGTCAAAACTGTTTTTTCCAGTAGTCATGTATGGATGTAAGAGTTGGACTATAAACAAAGCTGAGCACCAAAGAATTGATGCTTTTGAACTGTGGTATTGGAAAAGACTCTTGAGACTCCCTTGGAGATCCAACCAGTCCATCCTAAAGGAAATCAGTCCTGAATATGCATTAGAAGGGCTGATGCTAAAGCTGAAACTCCAGTAATTCGGCCACCTGATGTAAAGAACTAACTCATTTGAAAAGACCCTGATGCTGGGAAAGATTGAAGGCAGAAGGAGAAGGAGACAACAGAGGATGAGATGATTGAATGGCATCACCGACTCAATCGACGTGAGTTTGAATAAACTCTGGGAGTTGGTGATGGACAGGGAGGCCTGGCATGCTGTGATTTATGGGTCTGCAAAGAATTGAACCTGACTGAGTGACTGAACTGAACTGAACTGAACATGCCTATAAAAACAACATCCATTCTGGAGCCCTTAGATCAAGGAGTTATTTTGACTTTGAAGTCTTTTAATAAATATATTTCTTAGGCCATAGCTGCCATAGATAGTGACTCTTTTGATGTAACTAGGTAAAGTAAATTAAAACCTGGTGAGGATTTGTTATTCTAGATGCTATTAAGAACATTTGTGATTCATGGAAAGAGGTCAAAATATCAACACTGACAGGAATTTTGAAGCAGTCAATACCAGTCCTCAGATGACTTCAAAGGTTTCAAGATTTCAGTGGAGGAAGTAACTGTAAATGCGTCCAATGGAAATAGCCAGAATTAGAAGAACCTAAGGATGTGACTGATTTGCTTAAATCTCATGATATACCTTAAATGGACAATGAGTCATTTCTTATGGATGAGCAAAGATACCTATTTCTTGAGATGAAATCTACTTTTGGTGAATATCCTATGAAGATTGTTGAAATGACAACAAAGTATTTAAACTATTACATAAATTTAGTTTATAAAACAGTGACAGGGTATGACATGATTGACACAAATTTTGAAAAAAAAAGTTCTACAGTGAGTAAAAAGCTATCAAACAGCATTGAATGCTGCAGAGAAATTGTTCCTGAAAAGAAGAGCAAATTGATGTGGCCAGCTTCATTGTTGTCTTATTTTTAGAAATTTCCAAAGCCACCCAACCTTCAGCAGCCATTGACCTAGACACAAGACCAGCAAAAAGATTATGACTTCCTGAAGCCTCCTTCAATGATTAGCATTTTTAGCATTTTTAAATTAAGTATGTACCTTGCTTTTGTTTTTTTTTAGACATAATGCTAATTACACATTTAATAAACCAGTATAGTGCCAACATAACTTTACTTGCACTGGGAACTCCCCCAAGAAGAAACTTATATAACTTTATTTATATAACTTTATTTTTATAACTTTTATAACTTATATATAACTTTATTATATATAACTTTATTTATATAACTTTATTTATATAACTTTTATAACTTATATATAACTTTAAGTCATAACTTATATGACTTTATTCAATATTCTCTTTATTGAGGTAGTCTGAAAGTAAACCTGCAGTATCTCCTAGGTATTGTAAGGTATTGATCCTAAAATACCAGGAAACTTGATTTTGAAAGTGAAATCCATAGATGCAGGCAAATGGAGTTTACATGGACCATCAGTTCTCTAAATGGACTAATGATTACAAGTTGTTTTGTTCCTTGGATTCCAAATTCTTAAAGCAATAAACCACCAAGAAAATACACTGTTTGGAGAAAGAAGATAAATAATAGCAGCTCATTTCAGTCAAGAGAGAAAACGCTGAATGTATTGATTGGAGCCAAGTAATTTTGGTGGAGTATTAGTATTGCTGGCATTTTTTTAGTTGGAATTAGGATCAGGTTGAGTTTTCTTATTTAACAGATAGTTCAGGACTGATGGACTCTAAGTAAGGAATATAATAAGTAAAACTCATCCTTGCTATCATTTCCTGGATGTGTTGGTAATTTAGAAACCCATGCATAATTTGAGCAGATCCTATATAAACAACTATTTGCATGTTATAAGTAGTATAGCTATAGGTGATCCATTTCACAGGCTAAATTATGACTAAGAATGCTTAGAATTAAATAGCATATTTTTATTTTTTTACCAGATCTTCATTTTACACTGACATTCTTTGGACCTCTATTTAATTGCCTGTATATTTTGCACGTATGAATGAAGCACATCTGATTAATTCTCTTAGAAAATTATTTCCTCAAGCCTGTAAAAATTCTTTAAATATGAAACAGGCTTGCATTTTTTCCTTTTATATTGTTGTAAAATATATACATAACAAAACGTTCACCATTTTAGCCACTATTAAGTTTATAGTTTAATGATATTAAGTACATTCACACTGGTGTGCAGCCATCCCCATCATCCATTTTTATAACCTTTTTATGTTCACAAACTGAAACCTTATACATATCAAATAGTAACTCTCCATTCTCTATGCCCACCAGCTACTGGTGACTGACATTCTACTTTCCATTTTTATGAATTTGACAAATTTAGATACCTCATATTAGTAGAATCAACCCTATATATGTCCTTTGATCTTTGGCTTATTTCACTAGCATGATGTCTTCAAGGTTCATCCATATTGTAGCATATATATTTTCATGTGTTTTTTAAGGCTGAATAATATTCCATTGGTGTGTATATACCACATTTTGTTTATCCATTCATCTGTAGATGGATATTTGAACAGATTTCTCCTTTTAGATATTGCCAATAGTGTTTCTATGAATAGGACTGTACAAATATCTGTTCAGGTTCTCACTTTATGTTATCTTATGTTTAGATCCAGAAGTAGAATTACTGGATCATAAGAAAATTCTATGTTTAATATTTTGAGCAACCACCATACTGTTTTCCACAAAGGCTGTACCAGCTTCATATGTCTTATCAACAATGCACAAGGGTTCCAATTTCTTCATGTCATCATTGACAAGTACTATTTGTTTCTTTTTTGATAGCCATCCTACCTGATTGTAATTGATATCTAATTCTGTTTTTAGGATTGCATTTTTAAGAGTATAAAGATATAATAAATTATATTTTCAAACGTAGAGTTCCCCTGTGGAATTAACAACATGAGGGGTGTAGACCACCTGATGAGGTAGAGAAATAAAATATTATATCCTAAGGGCCAGCTGTAACTTTGTATGGTACATACCATCTGGTGGTCAAGAATTAGCCCGATAGTCTGCAGTTCCTTAAATTCTACTTCAGCTAGTTTTGTGGATTTGTTAAAGTCAATTTGTTGTGTTATATGATGCTCAGACCCTGATGCCAGGAAAGATTGAAGGTGGGAGGAGAAGGGGACAATAGAGGATGAGATGATTGGATGGCATCACTGACTCAATTGACATGAGTTTGAGTAAACTCCGGGAGTTGGGGATGGACAGGAAGGCCTGGCGTGCTGCAATTCATGGGTTCTCAAAGAGTCAGGCACAACTGAGCGACTGAACTGAACTGATGGTGCTCAGAAGGCAGGATAACGATTGATAAGAGAGAGCTTCTGTTTCATAGATTTCAGGCTCGAATAACATAATAGGTTTCAATAATAGAATTGTCCAGTAGAATAACAGCTAACAAGTTAAATAGTTAACACATCATCACTGGAATTATTCAAGGAGAATTCATGAAGAGGATTGAAGAAGAAATTTCTACATTGACTTTCTACAAAGACCTAAAAAAAATGCAAAACCTTCTTTCACTTCTCAAACCCTGTATCTTACTTTGAACCATCCACAGTTATATTCCAAAATATAAGCCTTAATTTTAAAATACGTAAATAAATAAAAGTCTACCTTTACACCTGTGACACACATTTCAACATGCTCACTAACATATGGCTTCACTCCCTTCCAGGCACACCTGAATATTGTATATTTCCCTCCCTTTGAAATTGGTCTGTGCTGTGCTTAGTTGCTCAGTTGTATCTGAATCTTGGTGACCCTATGGACTGTATAGCCCGCCAAGCTCCTCTGTCCTTGGGGATTCACCAGGCAAGAATACCGGAGTGGGTTGCCATGTCCTCCTCCAGGGGATCTTTCCGAAGCAGGAATGGAACCAGGATCTCCAACATTGCAGGCAGATTCTTTACCAGTTAAGCTACCAGGGAAGTACCCTCTTCCTTTTTGAAATTAGGTGTGATTAGTTGTGGTGAAACCTCTCCAGTGGCTCAGCAGATAAAGAACCCACTTGCAATGAAAGAGATGTAGAAGACGCCGGTTCAGTTTCTCGGTGGGGAATATGCCCTGGAGGAAGACATGGCAATGGGCACCAGTATCCTTACCTGGAAAATCCCATGGACAGAGGGACCTGGCAGGTTACAGTCTATGAGGTCACAAAGAGTCTGACAAGACTGAGCTTGCACACAATGAACACAATGAATTTTGGTGAATGAATATGGGATAAAAATAATGTAAAGTGCTTCCATGACAAAGTATTTAATTGCAGAATAGAGATCTTTTAACTGTTTTTTTTCTGTGCAATGACAATCATGGAAGTATGTGCTGACATGAAGCTTCAGTCAGCCGGTATCCCTAGGTGACCACAAAGAATTATTTGCACTAACCCCTCTGCCCTTCCATGCAATCTATTTGAATTTGAGGTTATTTTGTGAATGAGAAATAATCTTTGTTGTTTTATGTCACTAAGTTTGTGTTTTTTGTTTGTTTGTTTGTTTTAACCACAACAACATCAAACTTATCCTGACCACATTAATGTATGGTTAATTTTTGGTTTCTTTTTTAGTTTTGTGGCCTTATATTCAGATTTACTAGAAATGCTATATCCTAAGTATATTTTAAAATCTAAATACTGATGTCTAAAGGTATAATATATAAAAATATTTGGTTCAGGTTACTGCAGGTTCAGGTAACTAGCAAAAATTCCTTGAGGTAATCCTGAGTATGACATAAGTTTCTGGTTTAAACTCCAGACATCCTTTATCATCTCATCAGAATGCTCTCATGAGTGGGATTTAAAAGAGCATCAGAGTGGAGATGCCCTCACTTTGATTTCATCATATAGCTAGGCAGTTCATAAAGTTCTCATAGTCTTCAATGACAAATTTGAAAAAAAAAAGTGAGTTATAATAATAGTTGCTAAAATGTCCCTTCACAGAATGATTGAATGAGTCAAAAGAGATCATATTCTAGCAAAATTCAAGCAATAAAGAACCAATACAATATTGTAAAGTTAAATAAAATAAAATTTTAAAAATTTAAAAAAGAAATATTAGAAAAACTCCACATAAACAGCTATGCAAAAACAAGTATCTTTCAAAACCTTAGAACTGCTCTAGAAGCATGCAATGCAGGGACAGTGGACACAAGAAAACTGACTTCATCATATTTTAATTATCAATAACATGTACATGTCTATATTATATCTGTAAAATAAGGGCAATGCTATGTGCATAACTTTATTTCCCTTAGAGAAAATCCTTACCAATATCAGAGCAATAAAATTAATTCAGCAGACACCAGTAAACTTCTAGTCTCAAGTGATGCCTGTCGAAGAATCTATGAAGTTTAAAACAATTATTTTTAAAAATCATGAGTAAGGTACCTTAACTAATATGAAATATGTTTTATTTTTTGGCTGATTCATGTTGATGTATAGCAGAAATCAATAAAATATTGTAATTATCTTTCAATTAAAAATAAATTAAGAAAAAAAAAAAAAGAAATGTGTGTTCTTACTGAAGTACTGTCCAGTAGAGTCCTGTGAAACCATTAAACACTACACTGAATATAAGAAAGATTCCATTTTTAGAACATTCACATTGCTGCTTGATTTTGGCTTTGTAAATAATATTCCTTGGCTCAAGCTGAATACTTAATCATCCCAAGTTAGAAATGTCCCCTGCCTCTGACCTCACAGATTATGCCTAGTGCTATAAATTGTTTTTGAGTTGTAATGTTCACTTACTCTACTTTATTAGGTAGTAAATGATCATCACTGTTCAGGCTATAATTGCTTTTATCAAATTTGACCACTTGAAACAATTGATGAGGGATATCTATTGCTTGTAGAGTGTAACAAATTTTATTCAGAAAGCCCTATCTATTCCAGCAGAGCAAAAATTTTATGAGAGGAACAGCTGTGAGTTGATGCACTCTAAGTTGCTTTCTCAGAAGCATGGAAGCAGGTTATTACACACATGGATTGAAACTGTCTAATGCACATTTGAAGTTAGGTTTAAAATATCCATTTTTGTGTGCAAAATATGATCATGCATGCCCTGTGAACATTTGTTTAATTTTCCAAATACAGTATTTTAGAATATAAAGACAAATGTCCTATATTATTTGTAACAGATAAATAACTACATTTTCTGTAGTATGGCCAAATTTTCTATCTAGAACTTTAAATTATGTAGATTTTAGTCCACAAAAATAAAAGACAATATTTGGGCAAATAAGCAAATGTTTTTGAAAGTATCTTGGGAAAAAAAAGAATGATTTATAATTTCTTACAAATTTCCATTTTAAGTAATACCCTTTGTATTTTTCCTAGGGTTGCTATAACAATTTACGAGAAACAAGGTAGTTTAAGCAGAACCACAGAAACTTACTTTCTAATAATTTTGAAGATCAGAAGTCTGAATCAAGGTGTCAGTCGGATTATAATCCCTCAGAAGCTCTAGAGGAAAACCCTTTCTCGCCTCTTCCAACTTCCAGTGACTCCAGATGCCCCTTGGCTTGGGGCTGCATAACTCAAGCTCTGCATCCGTTGTCACGTGACTTGCTTCAGTGTCTTTGTGTCCAAAATCTCTCTGTACTTTTTTCTTGTAAAGTCTTAGAACAGCTGTCACTGGATAGGCCCTAAATCCAGTGAGTTTTCATCTCAATATCTTTAACTTAATTCCATCTACAAAGTCCCTTTTTCAAGTTCAAATTCACAGGTTCCAGATATTAGAAAATGGACATACCTATTGTTTGTTTGTTTGTTTTGTTTTAACAGGGATGGAGGCACCCATCAACTCCCACCCAATACCATATTCTTCTAAAATCTTTTAAGAATTGCTCCATGTTAGGGATATTATCCCTATAAAAGCTATTAATTTTTAATAACAAAATCACTTATGTCAGTCTGATCTAAAAGCCTAAAAGAATCAAATCCAATTAGAGATGAGATTTATAAATTAGGTGAAAAGAATATATGTGAGTCTCTCATTTACTCTCTCATAGTAAATGTGAGAGACTCACAAAGAGCTAAAGCATGCAAGGATATAGAGTGGACTTAGGTCTACACTTTGTGATTGTCTCTCTAGCTTGGTAAAAAAAAAAAAAAAATAAAGGGAAAATAATATTGTAACTATAACACTCAAATAACTGGCTTATACAAATAGATGAGGTGATGAACTTCATTTAGTATGCATTATATGGGAGTATCATTATTCTTCAATTCCTTAAAGTATTAATAATAGAGTTAGTATCCATAGGCATTAATTCACACTGTCTACATTAATTTTTCTCAAATAAAAATAAATGGTTTAATGCTCTTCAACAATTATATTTAAGTTGTCATTAAATTTAAACTATTCTGTAATGTTTTATCACTTGGATAATGAAAAACATATTTTAAAATATTTTTCAAATTGTGCTCTCTTTTTCAAAGACAGTTTATTTTAGGTTATATTCTTCTGAGAAACTATCTAATTGCAGTGATTTGGAAAATGTGTAATTTTTTTCTGTATACTAGGGCAGCTTACATGGAGCTGCTAAATTCAGAATGATTTTTTGCTCTTAATACAGGTAAGTAAAGTTTAAATTAAAGAGGTAGGCACCTTCATTAATCAAAAGGAGTGATTTTGTAATCTACACATTTGTATTAATGTATGGACTATAGACAATAATATTATCTTAGTTAAATGGCTTGCTGCTACTGCTGCTGCTAAGTCGCTTCAGTCGTGTCCGACTCTGTGGGACCCCATAGACAGAAGCTCACCAGGCTCCCCTGTCCCTGGGATTCTCCAGGCAAGAACACTGGAGTGGGTTGCCATTGCCTTCTCCAATGCATGAAAGTGAAAAGTGAAAGTGAAGTCGCTCAGTCATGTCCGACTCCTAGCGACCCCGTGGACTGGAGCCTACCAGGCTCCTCCATCCATGGGATTTTCCAGGCAAAAGTACTGGGGTGGGGTGCCATTGCCTTCCCCGATGGCTTACATGTGTGCTAAGTTGCTTCAGTCTTATCAGACTCTTTGAGACCCTATGGACTGTAGTCCTCCAGGTTCCTCTGTCCATGGGATTCTCCAGGCAAGAATAATAGAGTGGGTTGCCATTTCTTTCTCTAGGGGATCTTTCTGACCCAGGATCTAACCCAGTCTCCTTCATTGCAGACAAAATCTTTACAGATTGACCCACCAGGGAAGCCCTGGTTAAATGGCTTGTTGTTTAATCACTCAGTTCTGTCCAGCAGACTGCAGCACACCAGGCTTCCCTGTCCTTCACTATCACCCGGAGTTCACTCAAACTCATGTCCATTGAGTTGGTTATGTCATCCCCTTTTCCTCCTGCCTTCAATCTCTCCCCGCATCAGGATCTTTCTAATGAGTTGGCTCTTCGCATCAGGTGGCCAAAATATTGGAGCTTCAGCTTTAGAATCAGCATCAGTCCTTCCAATGAATATTCAGTGTTAATTTCCTTCAAGACTGACTGATTTAATCTGAAGTTCAAGGCACTCTCAGGAGTTTTCTCCATAGCTACAGTTAAAAAAATATCAACTCTTCAGCACTCAAACTTATTTGTAAAGTCCATCTCTAGAAGCCTATATCTGTTTATTTAGTTGACATTTACTCCTTAAACATTTTGACACTTTTTCCTCCTGTGTTTTCTTACCCAGAGTTTAGAAACCTGCACATTCATAGAGAATAACATCCTTTAATGTTCTCCAAGTCTTTTGCTTCCATTTAGACTCACATTCGGAGAAGGCAAGGGCATCCCACTCCAGTACGTTTGCCTGCAAAATCCCATGGATGGAGGAGCCTGGTAGGCTATAGTCCATGGGGTCACTAGAGTTGGACACGACTGAGCTACTTCACTTTCACTTTTCACTTTCATGCATTGGAGAAGGAAATGGCAACCCACTCCAGTGTTCTTGCTTGGAGAATCCCAGGGACGGGGAAGCCTGGTGGGCTGCCATCTATGGGGTCGCACAGAGTCGGACAGGACTGACGCGACTTGGCAGCAGCAGCAGCAGACTCACATTTTGTATTATTTCACATTCTGAATGATTTGATGAACCAAGGCAATGGCAACCCACTCCAGTACTATCGTCTGGAAAATCCCATGGACAGAGAAGCCTGGGAGGCTGCAGTCCATGGGGTCGCTAAGAGTTGGGCACAACTGAGTGACTTCACTTTCACTTTTCACTTTCATGCATTGGAGAAGGAAATGGCAACCCACTTCAGTATTCTTGCCTGGAGAATCCCAGGGACAGAGGACCCTAGTAGGCTGCCATCTATGGAGTCGCACAGAGTCGGACATGACTGAAGCGACTTAGCAGCAACAGCAGCAGCAGCAGCATGCCCTGCTTTTAAAAGACTCTTACTCCTTGGAAGGAAAGTTATGACCAACCTAGACAGCATATTAAAAAGTAAAGACATTACTTTGTCAACAAAGGTCCATCTGGTCAAGGCTATGGTTTTTCCAGTACTCATGTATGGATATGAGAGTTGGACTATAAAGAAAGCTGAGCACCGAAGAATTGATGCTTTTGAACTGTGGTGTTGGAAAAGATTCTTGAGAGTCCCTTGGACTGCAAGGAGATCCAACCAGTCCATCCTAAAGGAGATCGGTCCTGAGTGTTCATTGGAAGAACTGCTGTTGAAACTGAAGCTCCAATACTTTGGCCAGCTGATGAGAAGAGCTGACTCATTTGAAAAGACCCTGATGTTGGGAAATATTGAAGGCAGGAAGAGAAGAGGACGACAGAAGATGAGATGGTTGGATGGCATCACTGACTCAGTGGATGAGTTTGGGTAAACCCTGGGAGTTGGTGATGGACAGGGAGGCCTGGCGTTCTGCAGTTCATGGGGTCACAAAGAGTCGGACACAACTGAGCGACTGAACTGAACTGATGCCCTGCTTTTATGGTAATCAACCCTATTCAGTGTGGTATGCCAGCAGACATAATAATTTCCTCTCACTCTCTTTTTTCTCTCTCTCCCTTCTTCCCTCTTTTCCTGCCCCCCTGCCTGGAAGTTCATGCCCTTTATACTACTTCTGGTACTCTAAACAACTGAGGTCTGACAGAGAATTTAATGATTCTCCAAAATATTCACCATTATATATCATGTTGTAAAAAGCACAGTAACTAGAAAAAAGACAATAGTAATGTTTGTGTATTTTTGGGTCAGTGTGTGTGTAATTCACTTTCATATATTCAAAGGCCAAGTGCAACCCTACAGGCTGATATAGGGATTGGTTGGATAATCATATTGCCTGCTGCTAAGTCGCTTCAGTCATGTCCAACTCTGTGCGACCCCATAGACGGAAGACCACCAGGCTCCCCTGTTCCTGGAATTCTCCAAGCAAGAACACTGGAGTTGGTTGCCATTTCCTTCTCCAATGCATGAAAGTGAAAAGTGAAAGTGAAAAGTGAAAGTGAAGTCACTCAGTCGTGTCTGACTCTTAGCGACCCCATGGACTATAGCCTACCAGGCTCCTCCATCCATAGGATTTTCCAGGCAAGAGTACTAGAGTAGGGTGCCATTGCCTTCTCCGATCATATTGCCTATTACCTCCCAATTTTTCTATGAAGTTCCCTTTTGGTGGCAAAGTCCTTACTGAAACATAAATACAGTTAGTACAGTTAATTAGAGATCATCTAGTTCAACTCCTTTTGAAAACTAAGTATGGGGCTAAAAGATAAGAGGATATATATGACCACAGTATTTTAAACCATTGCTTCTAAATCACATTAATAAAGTAAATGAATATGCTAATGACCATCTCCTTTCTTCTTATCATCTCATAGAGAAGGAAGAAAAAAGATGCCAGCATCCTCCAATAGCACTATTAATAAATGTTCATTCTTTATTCTGATTCTTGTTCCCATGTGCTTATAAATTAAGGTTACATCATTTTGAAATATCCAAATATGCAATACTTTAATTTCAGAAATCATTTTGTTGTTCAGTCTGTCAGTCATGTCCAACTCTTTGTGACCCCATGAACTGCACAGTAATCAGGCAATGAAAACAGATAATTCTACAGATATAAAACTTTTACATGTCATTTTTTTTTTCAATCACTTTGGCAGCTGATATCCTATTTCATTGTCTGTTCTTTATTATGCTTCAGGAAATATGAATTGTATCAAGGCTGAACTATGTGGTTGTCTCCTCACGTAACTTATTAGTTGAACTATAAAGGATGTAGCTATAATTTGAACATAAGTTTTATGACTGTAACACAATAAGCTGGGTTTGGTTTCCATTAATGATCTCCTGAATTTAGATCTATGTCTCTTTGAAGCTTTCTCAAGTGATGACAAAATCAAATAGAGTGCACACATAAGCAGGCATCACTGAAGCTAGTGTGTACCTTTAACACTTTCCTGAAGAAATCTATCATATTGGAAAGACACATAAAAATTTATTTTTAAATGTATATCAATGAAATCTGCTTAATATTTAAATATGAAATAATAGTAACTGGACAAAATAAATTCAGTACATTGATTTTTGTGCTTATTAAAACTAAACAATTTAAAACCTCAGTGTTGTAAGTGAGACTATATAATCTCCATTCATAATGAGATCATCTTGCTCAAATAGTACATTTAAAACTTAACTTTATGCTGCTGTGTTCTTATAACTCTTTTCTTTTTTTTTTTTTTTAGACTCAAAAATCTATAGCACCTTTATTTTTGAAAAAAATATATTTATTTTTGTTTTTATTATGCTGTCTTCCTTTCCCTCTCCCTTTCACTAACAAATATTTGTAGATGGTGTTGTAGGTCAGATACACTGATAGGCTTTTTGGAAACTATAAGGTATGGTCCTTACTATTAGGAAGTCATCCACTGACAACCTAGAGAGGGAGTATGTAAACATCAGTCATCTTTCTAGTTTTTATCAACAGAACACACACACACACACACACACACACACACACACACACACACACACATGCACAGAGGGACACACTACTTTGGGGATAGGGATTCTACTTCTTGGAGTAATGTAAAATTACAAACACAAAATAAAGTACAGAGACTTGAAAAGATGTGAGCACATGAGAGCCTTGAAGCCTAACATTTTTATCAACAGCTTTCAGGTCAATCCATCTCTACTTGTGTGAGCCAGGGTGAGTGAGTGATGGAGTATGTGTGTGTGGATTGGTAAATCCAGATCTTCTTAGTAGAAACCACAATGATAATAGTGTTGAAATTCTCTTAAATGTGATATAATATGTTGAATGAACTCTCAGTAACTATAGGCTATACTGTGCTTTAAATATAGTTCCTGAGAAAATAGTTCCAGAGTAAGCATACTTAAAGATATGTTAAAGCTATGGTTTTTCCATTAGTCATGCATAGATGCAAGAGTTGGGCCATAAAGAATACTGAACAATGAAGAACTGATTCTTTTGAAATGTGGTGCTGGAGAAGACTTGCGAACATCACTTGGACTGCAAGGAGATAAAAGCAGTCAATTCTAAGGGAAATCAACCCTCAGAAAGACTTTGAAAGACTAGCTGAATCTGAAGGTCCAGTACTTTGACCATTTGATGGGAAGAGTGGACTCATTGGAAAAAGCCTTGATGATAGGAAAGATTGAAAGCAAAAGGAGACAGGGGTGGCAGAGGATGAGAGGATTAGATAGCATCACCGACTCAATGGACATGAATTTGAGTAAATTCCAGAAGATAGTAGGGGACAGAAGAGACTGGCTTGCTGCAGTCCATGAAGTTGCAGAGTTGAACACAACTTAGTGACTGCACAATAACAAAACACACTCAATTTTTTCTCTTTCAGACCCTTTCAGCTAATAATTTAAGAAAAAAAAAAATTCTTAACATTATATTCAATCCTATCCTAACCAGGGCTTCCCTGATGGCTCAGTTGGTAAAGGATCTGCATGCAATGTGGGAGACCTGGATTCGATCCCTGGATTGGGAAGATCCCCTGGAGGAGGGCATGCCACCCACTCTGGTATTCTTGCCTGGAGATTCCCCATGGACAGAGGAGCCTGATGGGCTGCAGTTCATTGGGTCACAAAGAGTCAGACAGGATTGAGTGACTAAGCATGCACATCCTAACCAAGGTACTTGGCATTCCCTTGTAGATGTTTTAAAGCTGCTATAAGAAAGTACCACAGACTAGGTAGATTAAATATAGAAATCTATTTTCTCACAACTTTGGAGGCTAGAAGTCTGGGATCAAGGTGATTTAAGGTTTTCTCTGAGGCTTCTCTCCTTGACTTATAGATGAGCTGCTTATTATGTCTTAACATAGTGTTCCTTCTGTCACCTGTATCCTAATTTCTTCTTCTTATGAGGACATGAGTCATATTGGACCAAGGCCCAACACAAGGCCTCACTTTAACTTAATTACTTCTTTAAAGACTCTTTTCTCCAGATATAGTCACATTCTAAAGTCCTAGAATTTAAGACTTAAAGATGATTACTAGAGCCCATAACTCTTTGCTATGTTGGGAATAGTTCTCTACTAAAAACACCTTTCTCATACCAGACAAGACCAGAATCTTGACCTTCATTATTCCTAATTTTACCAGTAGTTAATTTCAGTTTTTTTTTTCTTTTTTGATCCTGATATCTCTTAAACTGCAATAGCTTTTATAGAAAAAAATCAATAACCTACCCCTCCAGCTGTATCAATCTAGCTAAGTTTTAGGAAGTGATGCTAACAACCAGAACCTTAGGAACTGTAAGAGATTTGGTAAGAAACATTTGTCTAGAGGTCAGTTATAGCTACTTAAATTCCACTTTGTAGGAAACAATTTACATCACTAAGTATAAAAGGCCAATTCTTCTCTCATTAAAATGGAGAACTCACCAATACAAAATGAAGCCTAGATGAGTAGATAAATAAAAATTCTGGCTAAAATGCATCAGATCAGATCAGATCAGTAGCTCAGTCGTGTACGACTCTGCGAAGCCATGAACTGCAGCACACCAGGCCTCCCTGTCCATCACCAACTCCCAGAGGTCACTCACACTCACATCCATCGAGTCGGTGATGCCATCCAGCCATCTCATCCTCTGTCGTCCCCTTCTCCTCCTGCCCCCAATCCCTCCCAGCATCAGAGTCTTCTCCAATGAGTCAACTCTTCGCATGAGGTGGCCAAAATACTGGAGTTTCAGCTTTAGCATCATTCCTTCCAAAGAAATCCCAGGGCTGATCTCCTTCAGAATGGACTGGTTGGATCTCCTTGCAGTCCAATGGACTCTCAAGAGTCTTCTCCAACACCACAGTTCAAAAGCATCAATTCTTCAGTGCTCAGCCTTCTTCGCAGTCCAGCTCTCACATCCATACATGACCACAGGAAAGACCATAGCCTTGACTAGGCGAACCTTTGTTGGCAAAGTAATGTCTCTGCTTTTGAATATGCTATCTAGGTTGGTCATAATTTTTCTTCCAAGGAGTAAACGTCTTTTAATTTCATGGCTGCAGTCACCATCTGCAGTGATTTTTGAACCCAGAAAAATAAAGTCTGACACTGTTTCCACTGTTTCTCCATCTATTTCCCATGTAGTGATGGGACCAGATGCCATGATCTTCATTTTCTGAATGTTGAGCTTTAAGCCAAACTTTTCACTCTCCACTTTCACTTTCATCAAGAGGCTTTTTAGTTCCTCTTCACTTTCTGCCATAAGGGTCGTGTCATCTGCATATCTGAGGTTATTGATATTTCTCCCAGCAATCTTGATTCCAAGTTGTGTTTCTTCCAGTCCAGCATTTCTCATGATGTACTCTGCATATAAGTTAAATAAACATGGTGACAGTATACAGCCTTGACGTACTCCTTTTCCTATTTGGAACCAGTCTGTTGTTCCATGACCAGTTCTAACTGTTGCTTCCTGACTTGCATACAGATTTCTCAAGAGGCAGGTCAGGTGGTCTGGTATTCCCATCTCTTTCAGAATTTTCCACAGTTGATTGTGATCTACACAGTCAAAGGCTTTGGCATAGTCAATAAAGTAGAAATAGATGTTTTTCTGGAACTCTCTTGCTTTTTCCATGATCCAGCAGATGTTGGCAATTTGATCTCTGGTTCCTTTGCCTTTTCTAAAACCAGCTTGAACATCAGGAAGTTCACGGTTCACATATTGCTGAAGCGTGGCTTGGAGAATTTTGAGCATTACTTTACTAGCGTGTGAGATGAGGGCAATTGTGCGGTAGTTTGAGCATTCTTTGGCATTGCCTTTGGGATTGGTATGAAAACTGACCTTTTCCAATCTTGTGGCCACTGCTGAGTTTTCCAAATTTGCTGGCATATTGAGTGCAGCACTTCCACAGCATCATCTTTCAGGATTTGGAATAGCTCCACTGGAATTCCATCACCTCCACTAGCTTTGTTCGTAGTGATGCTTTCTAAGGCCCACTTGACTTCACATTCCAGGATGTCTGGCTGTAGGTCAGTGATCACACCATCATGATTATCTGGGTCGTGAAGCTTTTTTTGTACAGTTCTTCTGTGTATTCTTGCCACCTCTTCTTAATATCTTCTGCCTCTGTTAGGTCCATACCATTTCTGTCCTTTATCAAGCCCATCTTTGCATGAAATGTTCCTTTGGTATCTCTGATTTTCTTGAAGAGATCCCTAGTCTTAGAAAACTATTAGATATCATAAATATTTATGCATTATAGATTATTTGTGACCAGCTTTGTAATTATTTCAGTTTAAAAACTGAATTTCTAGCCGCCCTTTCATACAATAATGTGGAATATGAATACATCCATGTGGCACAGTGGTAAAGAATCTGCCTGCCAATGCAGGAGACATAAGAGACACAGTTTAAATCTCCGGGTGAGGAAGATCCCCTGGAGAAGGAAATGGCAACCCTCTCCAGTATTCTTGCATAGGAAATTCCATGGACAGGGGAGCCTGGTGGGCTACAGTTCATGGAATTGCAAAGAGTTGGACACAAGTAAGCACAGCACTACTCTACTAAGAATGATATTAAGGCTTAATTTCAAGTTACACAACAGGCCACCAGCTGAAGTCACAGTACTCATCCATCTGTCTTCTCATTAGTGACATAGCAATGAAATTATTGACATACATCAAATGAATGTTTTGCATGATTATGTTTAAATTATTTCTATCTGTGCTAAATATTTTTAGGAGCAAACCATTTTGACACTATGGTACATGGCTACAAATTGGAAAGTCTTCATATATATGTATGGCTACACCTCTGTGGGGCTTCCCCAGGAGATCAGCAGGAAAGAATCCACTGCAATGCAGGAGTCAAAGAAGATTTGGTATTGATCCCTGGATCAGGAAGATTCCCTGCAGGAGGGCATAACAACCCAGTCCAGTAGTCTTGCCTGGAGAATTCTATGGACAGAGGAGCCTGGTGGCCTACAGTCAACTGGGATGCAAAGAGTTGGACATGATTGAAGTGACTTCGCACACATGCATACACCTGTGTATACAGCTGCTGCCGCTAAGTTGCTTCAGTCGTGTCCGACTCTGTGCAACCCCATAGAGGGCAGCCCACCAGGCTCCCCCGTGCCTGGGATTCTTCAGGCAAGAACACTGGAGTGGGTTACCATTTCCTTCTCCAATGCATGAAAGTGAAAAGTGAAAGTGAAGTCGCTCAGTCGTGTCCAATCCTTAGCGACCCCATGGACTGCCGCCTACCAGGCTCCTCTGTCCTTGGGATTTTCCAGGCAAGAGTCGTACTGGAGTGGGTTGCCATTGCCTTCTTCGGTGTATAGAGCTATGTTTTCTAATTATCATTGCAATTATCTGATAGGATGCTTTGATTTTTTTTTTTTTTTTTTTTGTATAGTATGGTGGACACTCTGGATTGTGTAACTTAGCCAGCATTCCATTCTTTTGCAAAGAGTAAATTAAGTTCTATCTATTAAGTGGCTCTATCTATAAATGTATCTGGAATTTGAAAAGTAGAGGTAAATGAAAAAAGGAAGCCTTCTACTTGGTTCTTTGGATATGCTTTGATTTTTCCAGAAAATTTTTGTTAACATGACAATCCTCTGTGACTACGTTTCAGTGTCTACTCTCCAGCTTTCTGGTTATCAAAAGATAGAGTGGTAGCAATGGCTTTTTGATTAAATTCTGTATTGCATTTCTAAGTATAGACATTTCTCAAGAATTCAAACTGGTAGTTAGAGTTGCTTCCAGAATCAGTTCTGGAAGATATTCATGGAACTTGAAAATAAGACCCTTCTCCTCTAGTCCTTCCAATAATTTTGTACTCATTAGACAAAATCCCTAATTTTTTGTTTAAGGAATTTATTCTTGCCATGCTTAGACCTCACTCCATGCAGTGTTTTATTGTTACTGTTGTTCTTATTTTTCTTTTTAATTGCTATTCTGTTTTAGAAAGTTGACTCCAAATTTCCCAAGGGCTAATCTCTACCACTTCTCATTTCCTTTAGAAAAAATTAACTAGTTTCAGATTCATGTGCTTAGTCACTTAGTCATGTCCAACACGTTGTGACCCCACAGACTGCAGCCCATCAGTCTCCTCTGTCCATGGGAATTCTCCAGGTAAGAAAACTGGAGTGGGTTTCTGTGCCCTTCTCCAGGGAATCTTCTCAACACAGGGATCAAACCCAGGTCTCCTGCACTGCAGGGAGATTCTTTACTATCTAAGCCACCAGGGAGGCAAGTGTACTCTAAATGTAAAAGCAGAAAATCTTACACAGATTCAAGTAAAATTCAAGTAATTCAGGTTCAAGTATACTCTGAATAGACAAGTTGAAAAGTTTATCCAGGAGATAAAAGCTTACATAGCAAAGTAATTGTAAAATGTTGTGAATTCATACAGGAAGTGACCTGATAACTTTGTATAAAAATAATTTTAGTGGTGTTAGAACAAGTAAAATGAAACACAAATTTAAATTAAGTCAAACATATTAGTATGGGTACACTTACTGCAGATTCTGGGAGAAAGTCTGACAGATTGCTCAGCTGTTTGGCAAGAAATCTGGACCTGGCAGCATACTTCACTAAATGAAGTAGAGATTTGAGAAATCTTATTGTATAATGAAAAGAAAAGCATCAAAGGCAGGCTGAGAGCCTTCTTGAAGGAATTTGTCATGTGTTTATATATATGTTAAATAGGTTCCAAGAAGATCCAGGAGTCACTCCCTTCAGCAAGACATTGTTTCTGTAACTGTCCTCAGCAAGATGGAAGCAAAAGTCTGACTATTACTATGAAATGGGATATTTGATTATCAGTAAGACTATATAGTTCCAGAGGATAAGTATTAGCACTTTCCCACCATTTACTAATGAGTCTAACCATCATAATAGATATCTGCAAGATACTGGTAAATATAATACTTTTACATGCATTCATTTTTGCTCTTACCTGATTGATTATGACCAAGGTCAGGAGCGGCGGCTGTGAGGAGATACCCCACATCCAAGGTAAGGAGCAGAAGCTGCACTTTGCTGGAGCAACCGTGAAGAGATACCCCACATCCAAGGTAAGATAAACCCAAGTAAGACGGTAAGTACTGAGAGAGGGCATCAGAGACCAGACAGACCAAAACCACTGTAAAGAAAACTAGCCAATTTGATCACGTGGACCACAGTCTTGTGTAACACAATAGAATTAAGCCATGCCGTGTGGGACCACCCAAAAAGGGCAGATCATGATGGAGAGGTCTGAGAGAATGCAGTCCACTGAAGAAGGGAATGGCAAACCACTTCAGTATTCTTGCCTTGAGAATCCCATGAACAGTATGAAAAGGCAAAAAGATAGGAAACTAAAAAATGAACTCCCCAGGTTGGTAGGTGCCCAATACACTACTGGAGATCAGTGGAGAAATAACTCCAGAAAGAATGAATGGATGGAAACAAGGCAAAATCAATACCCAGTTGTGGATGTGACTGGTGATAGAAGCAAGGTCCAATGGTGTAAAGAGCAATATTGCATAGGAACCTGGAATGTTAGGTCCATGAATCAAGGCAAATTGAAAGTGGTCAAACAGGAGATGGCAAGAGTGAACTTCGACATTCTAGGAATCAGCCAACTAAGATGGACTGGAATGGATACATTTAATTCAGATGACCATTACATCTATTATTGTGGGCAGGAATCCCTTAGAATAAATGGAGTAGCCATCACGGTCAACAAAAGAGTCTGAAATGCAGTACTTGGATGCAATCTCAAAAACAGCAGAATGATCTCTCTTCATTTCCAAGGCAAGCCATTCAATAAAACGGTAATTGAAGTTTATGCCCTGACCAGTAACATTGAAGAAGCTGAAGTTAAAGGGTTCTATGAAGACCTACAAGACCTTCTAGAACTAATACCCAGAAAAGATGTCCTTTTCATTATTGGAATGCAAAAATAGGAAGTCAAGAAACACCTGGAGTAACAGGCAAATTTGGCCTTGCAGTACAGAATGAAGCAAGACAAAAATAGAGTTTTGCCAAGAGAACGCACTGGCCATAGCAAACACCCTCTTCCAACAACACATGAGAATATGCTACACATGGACATCACCAGATGGTCAACACCGAAATCAGATTGATTATATCCTTTGCAACCAAAGATGGAGAAGCTCTACACAGTCAGCAAAAACAAGACCAGGAGCTGACTGTGGCTCAGACCATGAACTTCTTATTGCCAAATTCAGACTTAAATTGAAGAAAGTGGGGAAAATCACTAGAGCAATCAGGTATGACCTTAATCAAATCCCTTATGATTATACAATGGGAGTGACAAATAGATTCAAGGGATTAGATCTGATAGACTGCCTGATAAAATATGGATGGAAGTTTGTGATGTTGTACAGAGGACTGGGATCAAGACGATCCCCAAGGGGGGCAAAAAAATTCAAAAAAGTAAAATGGCTGTCTGAGGAGGCCTTACAAATAGCTGTGAAAAAAGAGAAGTGAAAAGAAAAGGGGAAAAGGAAAGATACACCCGTTGAATTCAGAGTTTCAAAGAATAGCAAGGAGAAATAAGAAAACCTTCCTCAGTGATCAGTGCAAACAAATAGAGCAAACCAATAGAATGGGAAAGACTAGAGACATCTGTAAGAAAATTAGAGATATGAAGGGAACATTTTATGCAAAGATGGGCTCAATATAGGACAGAAATGGTATGGACCTAACAGAAGCAGAAGATATTAAGAAGAAGAGGCAAGAATACACAGAAAATCTATACAAGAAAACATCTTCACAACCCAGATAATCACAATGGTGTGCTTCTTAACCTAGAGCCAGATATCCTGGAATGTGAAGTCAAGTGGTCCTTAGGACATCACTATGAACAAAGCTAGTGGAAGTGATGGAATTTCAATTGAGCTATTTCAAATCCTAAAAGATGATGCTGTGAAAATGCTGCACTCAATATGTCAACAAATTTGGAAAATTCACCAGTGGCCACAGGACTGGAAAAGGTCAGTTTCATTCTAAACCCAAAGAAAGGCAATGCCAAAGAATGCTCAAACTACCACACAATTGCACTCATCTCTCATGTAGTAAATAAATGCTCAAAATTCTCCAAGCCAGGCTTCAGCAATTCATGAATTATGAACTTCCAGATATTCAAGCTCATTTTAGAAAAGGCAGAGGAACCAGAGATCAAATTGCCAACATTTGCTGGATCATCAAAAAAGCAAGAGAGTTCCAGAAAAACATCTATTTATGTTTTATTGCCTATGCCAAAGCTTTTGACTGTGTGGATCACAATAAACTGTGGAAAATTCTCAAAGAGATGGGAATAACAGATTACCTGACCTGCCTCCTGATAAACCTGTATGCAGGTCAGGAAGCAACCATTAGAAATGGACCTGGAAAAACAGACTGGTTCCTAACAGGAAAAAGAGTATGTCAAGGCTGTGTACTGTCACTCTGCTTATTTAACTTATATGCAGAGTACATCATGAGAAACACTGGGCTGGAAGAAGCACAAGTTGGAATCAAGATTGCCGGGAGAAATATAAATAAACTCAGATATGCAGATGACACCACCCTTATGGCAGAAAGTGAAGAAGAACTAAAGAGCCTCTTGATGAAAGTGAAAGAGGAGAATGAAAAAGTTGGCTTAAAGCTCAACATTCAGAAAATGAAGATCATGGCATCCAGTCCCATTACTTCATGGCAAATAGATGGGGAAACAGTGGAAAAGATGTCTGACTTTATATTTTTGGGCTCTAATATCACTGCAGATGGTGATTGCAGCCATGAAATTAAAAGATGCTTACTCCTTGGAAGGAAAGTTATGATCAACCTAGACAGCATATTAAAAAGTAGAGACATTACTTTGTCAACAAAGGTCCATCTAGACAAGGCTATGGTTTTTCCAGTAGTCATATATGAATGTGAGAGTTGGTCTATAAAGATAGCTGAGCACCATAGAATTGATGCTTTTGAACTGTGGTGTTGGAGAAGACTCGTAAGATTCCCTTGGACAGCAAAGAGATCCAACCAGTCCATCCTAGGTGTTCATTGGAAGGACTGATGCTAAAGCTGAATTCCAGTACTTTGGCCACCTCTGTGAAGACTTGACTCATTGGAAAAGACTCTGATGCTGGGAGGGATTGGGGGCAAGAGGAGAAGGGGATGACAGAGGATGAGATTGCTCGATGGCATCACCAACTCAATGGACATGAGTTTGAGTAAACTCCAGGAGTTGGTGATGGACAGGGAGGCCTGGTGTGCTGTGATTCATGGGGTCGCAAAGAGTTGGACACAACTGAGTGACTGAACTGAACTGAACTGAACTGAACTCCTGCATTGTAGGCAGAATCTTTACGAACTGAACTATGAGGGAAATCCATATATTATCAAAGTTTAAATATAAAATTATATCCCTTTTTAAACCAATAATCTCTATGGCTTGGAAAACTAAGACTTGTATCTTCAACATGACTCTAGTTTAATACAGCCCTTATTTACTTCTCCACCCTCATCTCACAACATCTCCCTTTGGCCCCACAGGCTCCAGCCACATGAGCCTGTTTTTCATTCCTATAGGGTGGTGAGCTCTCCTCTACTGTTTAATTGCTGCCCATGTTGTTCTGCATCTGAAAAATTCTTACCCCAACTCTGGTCTTTTTTCCTTCTCTTTTTCTAACATCCTTCAGACCACAGCTTAAGTTTTAATCATTCAGAGGTGTCTTTCATGACCTCCAAGTTTAAGTCAGTAATCTAACAGGACTGAGCTCTTTCTATCATAATACATAGCAGATGGTGTTATACATCATTTAGTGATTACTCATTTATTTTTTTTTCTTTTCCTTATAGAAACAGGTTCATATCTCTTTGCTCAGCACAGATTCTCTCATGCCAAGCATTTTTGTCAGATATGTAATAAGTGTTCAACCAATATATTTTGAATAAAGAAATGAATTAATTTGTTGATAGTTGAAAAGGTTTTGCTTAACAAATTCTAAATCAGCATCAGGTGATGGAGTAAATCTTTGTGTAATATACAATTAGGGTTTTTAAAGACATTTTTGTTTAGTATGGATCTTAAGTAACAAGTTATGACTTATTAAACTAATAAAAATGCTTGATATATTGGGAAAATTGATAAAAAATAAACAAGGATATATTATTACTAATGACATCTTTAACAGATTCAGAAGATATGAATAATGAGTGGTTATGCATCTGGGTATTTGGGCCAATAAAATTTTAATTACAAAATATTATACCTTAGACTAAGAGACTCAAAATAAAAATTTCTTCATGAATGATAACTTTGTGGAATGAAACTTTCTATATCTGCTAGAGACAGCATATTTTTTCTCACTTAAGTTCCTGCAACTCATTCTTGTAAAAAATGAAGGGTCTGGCTCAAAGTCTCAGCATATTGTAGGCATCATTTCTGAATTTGTCCATTAAACAAATCTAGAGCAAGAGATACGTCATTCTTGTTCTTGATAACAAGCAGATGTTCAGAGCAGCTTGTGTCCAATTATGATACAAATATTTAAAATCTGCGTTGAAATACAGTCTTCACTCTTTATAATCAGAGGCAAAGATGAGTGTGCTTTTTCATAGAATTTATTTTAATGATGCTTTAATGGGTAGCACACGCTACAATGAATAAAGTAAATGCTGACAGGTGGCATAAAATCCAAAGATGAACTATTGCGCCATACTCCACAGTGAGGGCTTAGTGGTTGTATTTTATTCATGTTGCTCCTTAATACCACTTAACCACAATGGCCACATCAACCACATATCACCTCCAGTGCTTTTCTAAATTATATTAAGGAATAAATGGCTGGTGATAGGATTTCTTATAGAAAGCAACAAAGTGTTATGGGATAAATTATATCACATTGCTGGAATCATATCCAGTACCTAGTGATGGAACTTTGGACACACCACCCAAAAATATAGCAGCTTGAAATATTGAATATTTTCAGCTTAAAGAATCTGAAAAAAAAAAAGGCAGAAGAAGGAAAGCCATTATTTTACAAATATATATATTTATTTTGGCTGTGCCAGGTCTTAGTTGCATGTGGGATCTTTAGTTGTGGCATGTGAACTGTTGCAGCTTGAGGGATCTAGTTTCCTGACTAGGGATCAAATCCAGGCCTCCTGCATTGGGAGTACTGGACAACCTGGGAAGACTGAGAAGGAAGGGTATTCTAACTTTCACTCTGCCCTTCTCTTCTGAAGCAGATCATAAGGCCCTCATATGATATATGCCCTCTGTATACACAGAGGAGAGGAGAGTCATTATTTCTGGAGACAGAAGGACATTGAGAAAAGTGAACAAACAGCCCGCACTGTTTCCCAGCTTACTTCACTTACCTCATACTCCTTGCCCTATTGTATTTCTTCATGACTGCCCAAACCTAGCATTAAAATACCCAGGTTTTATAGTTTCTTTGGGTCTGTATTTCCCAAAACCTCCCATACTGTATAAAATTTATACTGATTTTTTTTTTTTTTTTTGCTATTTTCCTGCTTAACCTCTTTGTTGGTTCAATTTTTAGGTCAGACAGGGACCCTAAAATGGGAGAAGAAAACTATTTGCTTCCCCATGTTGAACAACAGAAAATTTACAAATATATAACAAACACATAAATGTTGTCTTTACTATCTACATGTTGGATTCCCTGTTATTCCTTTGAGAAAGTGCTTTTTGGATGGCATAGTAACAATTTTAAAAAGTAATCAGTTAAAGAGGGAGAGGACATTTGTATGCCAATGACTGATTCATGTTGATATATAGAAACAAATACAATATTGTAAAGCAATTATCCTCCAATTAAAAATAATTTGTTTTTTTAAAAAAGGCTCAGTTTAGGCCTTCCTTTACTAGCATTCTGTCAAAAGATTGTGATGTACCTAGTAAAGAGCCTTAAAGGCTGATGTTCAATAAGTAGTTATGGAATTGCATTTTCTAATACTTTGGCATATTGATTGTATTCTTGTTCCATACTTTACCCATAAAACCAAAAGTTCCATTTAAAATAAAATGAATTACCTGAGAGCAGAAAACTATTGAGTTTCTAAGGAAAGATCACCTTCATCAATCGTAACTTATTCAATAATCTTTTATTTCATCCAGGATCAATATTTTTGTAAGATTGTCTCATTTATCAAAGAAGTTCCAATTAATCAATATTAATTGAATAACTAGTTTACCAATTAAATTTCCTTAAAAATTAATGAAATGAGTAAAATCTGTTTCTATGTATTTGAACCTACACTCGAGAGAATAATATCACTTTTATTATATCCAATCTAAGAGTTTGAAATATTTTTGGAACCTTATTTAATATTATAATTGGCCCATCTACTAACTTTTTAAAAATATTTAATGTTTTTTACAGAGGATTAATGATATATATAAAGAGCAGACTATGTTAAGATAATGGTCAGGTATAACTTTTATATCTAATGGTAAAATGGCTGCATCATGATTGTATATGATTATGTTTAAGTAGTTATTTTCAAACTGTTGATTTACTAACCTATTATTATTAGTTTCAAACTTATCTCAATTAATTAGTCTATTTATTGGAACAAATGATTCTAGATTTATTAGTCATTTTTATCTGTCATATATAAGAGAAAATATTTAATTTTTTAACAACCTTTCATCAAGAGTAATGTTTTCATATCTGTATTCATAAATAGATAGTATTTAAAAGTTAATTTTTGATAGAAATATAAAGTAAAAGCACTAATTAATTGATGTGCTAATTGTTCCACCACCTATAAACATCTGAAAAAAATTCTATATCTATACTATATTGTGTTACTGATATTAGACTATGGAAACATGTTTATTAAATAAACATGTTTATGATGTTTCTTTAATTTGTAAGAAAATTTAATACATCTCTCTACTTAAGAAGAGCCTACATGAAAAATACTCAAATATAATAACTGAATCACTTTTGAGGTGATCACCCTCCTATATAAAATCACCCTTCTAATAAAATCAACCATCATAAGAAAATCTTCAGAATAATGCGATGAACAACTGAAGACTTCTAAGATCAATATGCCTGGAAAAAATATTATTGACCTGTGAATGTTCTCAGCATCTGTTTTCTCCCTCAACATATTCTTAGGTATTTTGTGTAACTGATTAGGAACAATAAGAAAAAGAAACAAAGAGGGGAAATTGCTTCAGAATAGGACAGAAATTACAGGGTTTGAGGAAAAGTGATGTGATATGAAAGAAAAAAAGCTTCATGAACTGGATAACAGACTTTTGGTATGGCTGTTGAACTCTGACAAGAAAAACTTCAATATGTAGAGAAAATTGAGTGGGTAAGATTTTAAGAAAAGTTTTAAAGATACTTTCCATGGATTAAATTGTCTTCATCCTGATTTCCTTGTCCTCAAAAATGATTTAAAGTTTAAAATGAATTTCAACTAAATTTTCTTTGCTGATTTCTGCTGTTTTGAAAACTACATTTTTAGGAACTTTGCCAGCTGAATAGCCACTTATATTTTAGTTAAATGTGTCGATGTCTATAATGCAAAGTAGACATTTCACATTAAAATACCAAACACTTTCAAGGGAGTGATAGCAGGTTAATAATTTTGCCTATTATTTTTTTTATATTAAGGTGATTTTATCAATGTATTTTATTAGAAATAAAGTTTAAGTAAAAGTGCTGCTTATGGTCTCAGCTTAAACAATTAAAGAATGAAGGGAAGGAGCCAAAGCAAAAAGAATACCCAGCTGTGATGGGACTGGTGATAGAAGCAAGGTCTGATGCTGTCAGAGCAATACTGCATAGGAACCTGGAATGTCAGGTCCATGAATCAAGGCAAATTGGAAGTGATCAAACAAGAGATGGCAAGAGTGAATGTCAACATTCCAGGAATCAGCGAACTGAAATGGACTAGAATGGGTGAATTTAACTCAGATGACCATTATATCTACTACTGCAGGCAGGAATCCGTCAGAAGAAATGGAGTAGCCATCATGGTCAACAAAAGAGTCTGAAATACAGTACTTGGATGCAATCTCAAAAACGAGAGAATGATCTCTCTTCGTTTCCAAGGCAAATCATTCAATATCACAGTAATCCAAGTCTATGCCCCAACCAGTAACGCTGAAGAAGCTGAAGTTGAACAGTTCTATGAAGACTTACAAGACCTTTTAGAACGAACACCCAAAAAAGATGTCCTTTTCATTATAGGGGACTGGAATGCAAAAGTAGGAAGTCAAGAAACACCTGGAGTAACAGGCAAATTTGGCCTTGGAATATGGAATGAAGCAGGGCAAAGACTAATAGAGTTTTGCCAAGAAAATGCACTGGTCATAGCAAGCACCCTCTTTTAACAACACAAGAGAAGACTCTACACATGAACATCATCAGATAGTCAACACCGAAATCAGATTGATTATGTTCTTTGCAGACAAAGATGGAGAAACTCTACACAGTCAACAAAAACAAGACCAGGAGCTGACTGTGGCTCAGATCATGAATTCCTTATTACCAAATTCAGACTGAAATTGAAGAAAGTAGGGAAAACCACTAGACCATTCAGGTATGATCTAAATCAAATCCCTTATGATTATACAGTGGAAATGAGAAATAGACTTAAGGGCCTAGATCTGATAGATAGAGTGCCTGATGAACTATGGAATGAGGTTCGTGACATTGTACAGGAGACAGGGATCAAGACCATCACCATGGAAAAGAAATGCAAAAAAGCAAAATGGCTGTCTGGGGAGGCCTTACAAATAGATGTGAAAAGAAGAGAGGCAAAAAGCAAAGGAGAAAAGGAAAAATATAATCACCTGAATGCAGAGTTCCAAAGAGTGGCAAGAAAAGATAGGAAAGCTGTCCTCAGTGATCAATGCAAAGAAATAGAAGAAAACAACAGAATGGGAAAGACTAGAGATCTCTTCAATAAAATGAGAGATAACAAGGGAACATTTCATGCAAAGATGGGCTCGATAAAGGACAGAAATGGTATCGACCTAACAGAAGCAGAAGATATTAAGAAGAGGTGGCAAGAATACACAGAAGAACTGTACAAAAAGATCCTCATGACCCAGATAATCACAGTGGTGTGATCACTGACCTAGAACCAGACATCCTGGAATGTAAAGTCAAATGGGCCTTAGAAAGCATCACTATGAACAAAGCAGTGGAGGTGATGGAATTCCAGTGGAGCTATTCCAAATCCTGAAAGATGATGCTGTGAAAGTGCTGCACTCAATATGCCAGCAAATATGGAAAACTCAGCAGTGGCCACAGAATTGGAAAAGATCAGTTTACATTCTAATCCCAAAGAAAGGCAATGCCAAAGAATGCTCAAATTACCACGCAATTGCACTCATCTCACACGCTAGTAAAGTAATGCTCAAAATTCTCCAAGCCAGGCTTCAGCAATATTTGAACCGTGAACTTCCTGATGTTCAAGTTGGTTTTAGAAAAGGCAGAGGAACCAGAGATCAAATTGCCAGCATCTGCTGGATCATGGAAAAAGCAAGAACGTTCCAATAAAGCATCTATTTCTGCTTTATTGACTATGCCAAAGCCTTTGACTGTGTAGATCATAATAAACTGTGGAAAATTCTGAAGCAGATGGAAATACCAGACCACCTGATCTGCCTCTTAAGAAATTTGTATGCAGGTCAGGAAGCAACAGTTAGAACTGGACATGGAACAACAGACTGGTTCCAAATAGGAAAAGGAGTACGTCAAGGCTGTATATTGTCACCATGTTTATTTAACTTATATGAATAGTACATCATGAGAAACGCTGGACTGGAGGAAACACAAGCTGTAATCAAGATTGCCGGGAGAAATATCAATAACCTCAGATATGCAGATGACACCACCCTTATGGCAGAAAGGGAAGAGAAACTAAAAACCTCTTGATGAAAGTGAAAGTGGAGAGTGAAATAGTTGGCTTAAAGCTCAACATTCAGAAAACGAAGATCATGGCATCTGGTCCCATCACTTCATGGGAATTAGATGGGGAAACAGGGGAAACAGTATCAGATTTTATATTTTTGGGCTCCAATATCACTGTAGATCGTGATTGTAGCCATGAAATTAAAAGACGCTTACTCCTTGGAAGGAAAGTTATGACCAACCTAGATAGCATATTCAAAAGCAGAGACATTACTTTGCCAACAAAGGTCCGTCTAGTCAAGGCTATGGTTTTTCCTGTGGTCATGTATGGATGTGAGAGTTGGACTGTGAAAAAGGCTGAGCACTGAAAAATTGATGCTTTTGAACTGTGGTGTTGGAGAAGACTCCTGAGAGTCCCTTGGACTGCAAGGAGATCCAACCAGTCCATTCTGAAGGAGATCAGCCCTGGGATTTCTTTGGAAGGAATGATGCTGAAGCTGAAACTCAGTACTTTGGCCACCTCATGCGAAGAGCTGACTCACGGGAAAAGACTGATGCTGGGAGGGGTTGGGGGCAGGAGGAGAAGGGGACGACAGAGGATGAGATGGCTGGATGGCATCACTGACTCGATGGACTTGAGTCTGAGTTAACTCCGGGAGTTTGTGATGGACATGGAGACCTGGCGTGCTGTTATTCTTTGGGTTGCAAAGAGTCAGACACAACTGAGTGACTGAACTGAACTGAACTGATGAATGGAAAAAGTTTAGCTATTGTCAAATTAATACCATGAAAATATGAACATTAAAATCTATTCAATATTTTGCATAAGTTCAAATAGAGGCAGTTACAGATAAGAAGCTAAGAAAATATCTATATTAATATTTAATCTTATCTACTCTATACATCTATTTATTTTATCTATTCATCTATTTATATATATTTATTAAAAATTGTTTTAAAATTTTATTTATTTATTTTTGGCTATGTTGAGTCTTTGTTACTGTATGGGCTTTTCTCTAGTTGTGGTGAGCAGGGGAAAATCTCCAGTTGTGGTGCATGATATTCTCATTGCAGTGGTTCTGTTCTGTGTGGCACTGAAAATAGGATGCTTGGATTTCAATAGGTGCAACATGTGAGCTTAGTAGTTGCAGCTCTCAGGCTCTAGAGTACAATTTCATAGTTGTGGCACACAGACTTGGTTGCTCTGGGGCATGTGGCATATTCCTGGGCCAGGGATTGCACCTATGTCTCCTGCATTGGCAGGCAGATTCTTTACCACTGAACCACCAGGGAAGTTCTATTAACAGAAATTTTGAAAGTGCAAAGCCTGAAAAAACCTGAGTGTTCTGTAATACAGAAATTATTATATAATATATGATCCATTCATAATAGAAAATAGTATCAGATCAGATCAGTCGCTCAGTTGTGTCCGACTCTTTGCGACCCCATGAATCGCAGCACGCCAGGCCTCCCTGTCCATCACCAACTCCCGGAGGTCACTCAGACTCAAGTCCATCGAGTCAGTGATGCCATCCAGCCATCTCATCCTCTGTCGTCCCCTTCTCCTCCTGCCCCCAATCCCTCCCAACATCATAGTATTTTCCAGTGAGTCAACTCTTCGCATGAAGTGGCCAAAGTACTGGAGTTTCAGCTTTAGCATCATTCCTTCCAAAGAAATCCCAGGGCTGATCTCCTTCAGAATGGACTGGTTGGATCTCCTTGCAGTCCAAGGGACTCTCAAGAGTCTTCTCCAACACCACAGTTCAAAAGCATCAATTCTTCAGCGCTCAACCTTCTTCACAGCTCTCACATCCATACATGAACACAGGAAAGAAATATAGTATAAGAAAAAGAAAATATAGTATAGGAAAGAAAATAGTATAGAAGGTTTTAAAAGTGGGTTAGATCTTTATTGATGTATCAGAGATATATCTGTGATTTGTTGTTACATTTTAAAAATCAATATTTATAGTGGTATATTTAATATGATTTAATTTTTAAGAAAGCATAGCTTGTACATTTATAGTATTTAATTTTCAAGAAGATACAAATGTATATAGGAAAGCATACCAAATTGTGAGTACTTTGAATTTCAGGGAGTTAAAATTTAAATGAATGAAAGTTTATCATCAATGTGTTGTCTATAAGCTCCATAGAGAGTTTCAGTCATTATCTGTTCAGTTCTATAGATCAGTCATATCTGACTCTTTGCAACCCCATGGACTGCAGCACACCAGGCTTCCTTACATCACTAACTCCTGGAGCTTGCTCAAACATGTCCATCCAGTTGGTGATGCCATCCAACAATCTCATGTTCTGTCATCCAATATTTTATTATGTTCAATCTTTCCAACATCAGGGTCCTTTCTAATGAGTCAGCTCTATGCATCAGATGGCCAAAGTATTGGAGCTTCAGGTTCAGCATCAGTCCCACCAGTGAGCATTCCTGATTGATTTCCTTTAGGATTGATTGATTTGATCTCCTTGCAGTACAAGGGACTCTAGAGTCTTCTCTAAGACTGCAGTTCAAAAACATGAATTCTTTGGCACTCAGCCTTTTTATATGGTGCAACTCTCATATCCCTATATGACAACATAGATTTGACTAGACAGACCTTTGTGGGCAAAGTATTGTCTCTGTTTTGAATATGCTGTCTAGGTTGGTCATAGCTTTTCTTCCAAGGAGTAAGCATCTTTTAATTTCATGGCTGTAGTCACCATCTGCAGTGATTTTGGAGCCCCCCAAAATAAAGTCTGTCATTGTTTCTATTGTTTTCAAATCTATTTGCCATGAAGTGATGGGACCAGATGCCATGATTTTCATTTCTTGAATTTTGAGTTTTAAACAAGCTTTTCCCCTCTTCTCTTTCACTTTCATCAAGAGGCTCTTTATGTCTTCTTTGCTTTCTGCCATAAGGATGGTATCATCTGCATATCTTGATGTTTCAAAAATATCCATAAAGGATATTGATATTTTTCCCGGCAATGTTGATTTTAGCTTGTGTTTCATCCAGCCTGGCATTTCCCATGATGTACTCTGCATAGACGTTAAATAAGCAGGGTGATGATATACACCTTCCCAATTTGGAGACAGTCCATTGTTCCATGTCTGGTTCTAACTGTGGCTTCTTGACCTGCATACATATTTTTCAGGAAGCAGGTAAGACGGTCTGGTATTCCCATTTTTTGAAGAATTATCCACAGTTTGTTGTGATCCACACAGTCAAAGGCATTGGCCTAGTCAATAAAGCAGAAGTTTCTGGAACTCTCTTGCTTTTACTATGATCCAGTGGATCATATTAATTTGATCCTGATTCATCTGCCATTTCTAAATCCAGCTTCAACATCTGAAAGTTCACAGTTCATCTACTGTTGAAGCCTGGGTTGGAGAATTTTGAGCATTACTTTGCTAGCGTGTGAGATGAGTGCAATTGTACGATAGTTTGAGAATTCTTTGGCATAGCCTTTCTTTGGGATTGAAATGAAAACTGACCTTTTCCAGTCCTGTGGCCATTGCTGAGTTTTCCAAATTCGCTGGTATATTGAGCTCAGCACTTTCACAGCATCATCTTTTAGGATTTGAAATAGCTCAGCTGGAATTGCATTACCTTCATCAACCTCATTCATAGTGATCCTTCCTAAGGCCCACTTGAATTCACACTCCAGGATGTCTGGTTATAGGTGAGTGATCAGACCATCAAGGTTACCTATGTCATGAAGATCTTTTTTGTACTGTTCTGTGTCTTCTTGCCACCTCTTCTTAATGTCTTCTGTTTCTTTTAGGCCCATACCGTTTCTGTCCTTAACTGTGCCCATCTTTGCATGAGATGTTCCCTTGGTATCTCTAATTTTCTTGAAGAGAACTCTAGTCTTTCCAATTCTGTTGTTTTCCTCTATTTCTTTACATTGATCACTTAGGAAGGTTTTCTTATCTTTCCTTGCTATTCTTTGGAACTGTTGGCATTACCTGGTGGCTCATGGGGTAAAGCATCTGCCTATAATGTGGGAGACTCATGTTCGATCCTTGGGTTGGAAAGATCCCCAGGATAAGGAAATGGCAACCCACTCCAGTACTCTTGCCTAGAAAATTCCATGGATGGAAGAACCTGGTGGGCTATGGTCCATGGGGTCACAGAGTCAGACACGAGCAACTTCACTTTTTGTTGATTCAGATGGATGTATCTTTCCTTTTCTCCTTTGCTTTTTGTTTCTCTTCTTTTCTCAGCTACTTGTAGGGTCTCCTCAGACAACCCATTTTTCTTTCTACATTTCTTCTTCTTGAGGATGGTTTTGATCACAGTCTCTGAGTATGTTAGGTACCTTAGTCCATAATTCTTCAGACACTCTATCAGATCTAATCCCTTGAATCTATTTGTCACTTCCACTGTATAATTTTATTGGGTTTGATTTAGGTCCTACCTGAATGGTCTAGTGGTTTTCCTTATTTTCTTCTATTTAAGTCTGAATTTTGCAATAAAGAGTTAGGATCTGAGCCACAGTCAACTCCCAGTCTTGTTTTTGCTAGCAATCTGCGTTGGGCTTCCCAGATAGCTCAGCTGGTGATGAATCTACCTGCAATTCAGGAGACCCTGGTTCAATTCCTGGGTCTGGAATTCCCCATGAAGAAGGAATAGGCCACCCACTCCCATATTCTTGGGCTTCCCTGGTGACTCAGATGGTAAAGAGTCTGCCTGCAATGTGGAAGACTTGGGTTCTAGCCCTGGGTAGGTAAGAATCCCTTGGAGGAGTGCATGGCAACCCACTCCAGTATTCTTGCCTACAGAATCCCCATTGGATTGAGGGGTCTTGCAGGCTAGAGTTCATGGGGTTGCAAAAACTCTTTTATGACTGAATGACTAAGCACAGCACAGCGCAGCAATCCACATTACTTTATAGCATCAAAATAGTAAACTGCTGTCATTACTGATTAGATTATGAGCTTAAAGATAACTCCCTTTCTGATGGCATGGTTCTTGTGGAATTATAATTTAGTCAATATCAAGTTCTATGATTATCTACCTTTTTCTAAATTCTGTATTTTAAAAGCATTGCCACTTACAGTATTCTGAATGTAATAGTCTCTCCTATTGAATATGGGAACTATGGAATGCAAGCTAATATAAAAAATGAGGTATGATAGCTAGAAACTTACTATGTAATTAGTGATCTCATAATTTATGGTCAGAAAGGGAAAGAGAGGTAGAGCTAATTTTTTTCTTTTTTCTCTGCTGATAATTTTGAACAGATACATGGTCTTCTCAGATGCAGCTAAGTTTTTTAAAGATACCTCTTGTTTTCTCCAGTCTCTGACCCTAAGCAGAAGTTATGCCCTTCTTTGATATTAAAGTTGAAAATTAAGACTGTCATATAGAATCTGTTCTCAGGTTTTACAATCACAGAATTTAATATTTTTCTCCAAATCAGTCCATAACTTATTCAAGAGATGAAAGTGGAAATAATTAGACTTCTTAGGCTGTACCTATTGCACTGATCTGGGTAGAAGAAGTTGAGAATAGGGAAGTGGCACTGACGACCATATTGAGGAGATATTTGAGAGTAGCACTAAGAGGATCTCATGATGAACTAATGTAGGGTTTGAGAAAGAAACTGAGCATTACTCCAGGGATAATTGTAAGTTCCCATGGGATGTCAACAAATGTCAGAGAAGAGATGATCAGGAGAAACTGATATGGGTTCACTAGTGATGTAGTGGTTTTCTCAATGCAATGTGAAGAAAGTAAATCCAAGAAGAGAATCATCTACTGGATCCAATGTCACCTTTTTTAAATCAATCAAGATGAAAACTAATCATAAACATGAAGAATAATAGTAGATTTTAAAAAATGAAGACAAATGTGTACTTGGCAAGAACAGTTTTAGCAAACTGCTGAGAATTAAACATGGAAAAGGAGTGAAGGAGATCCCCTGCCTTACTTCTAAACTCAGTTATGTTGTGGTTGTGGAAGGAAAAAATAAAAACTGCCAGAATTTGAGAGAGCTACTGGGAATATAAGTGGCTTCAAGGGAGAGCAACATTTTAGTTAGAGTAAGTAAGTAGGTAACTATCAGGAAATAGTTTGAGGATGAATATTAGAAAGCAAATAGAAAGCAATTTTGGAGCTGGGAAGGGATCGATTAAAGAATAAAGGTATTTGAAGATTCATACAAAAATTGAGTGCAAGGGATACTGGATAACCTGAGTTTTTTCCTCTTCTGTAGACTGATATATAAAAAAAGAAAAGATATAATGGCCCCTTAAAAATGGTGTCATTAAACATATGTATTTTAATGTTATGTACAATTCATAATGTATTTCCACCTGTTCCTTATCCTGTTCTTTCCTTATCCTAATAATAATGACAACTGGGTTCTGATTATTCCCTTTTTGCAGTACTTGTCCCACAAACAAGTCATCTTTCAAGTGCCCCATACCTTTCCAGAAGAGAGAATACATTTTACTTTCTCTCTGAGTGATTGCTTCTGTTATCGCACTTTCTCCCTGGTGCAGAGCCAAAATTGAGGGAAATTATTGTATTGTTCTCCTTTTGGAAGCCAAATGGAAAATAGCAGCATTTTTAAACACCTGTTTTGAGATTTCTCTAGTTACAGAAAGTAGTTGATTATGATACAGATGAGCAGTGAGAACAAACTGAACACTTAAAGAATAATACAACAATATTCAACTGTGAAGCAGAATCAAAACAATCAAAAATTGCTTGGATTTTGTAGGAGCAGGTATATTGAAACTTAAATAAAGCATTTCCTAAACTACTGTGGTTGCTTAAAATCCAGGATGCCATCTGTTTCTTGGTGTGTGACTTTTCTCAGACACATTGATTAGAATAAACACATCTATGTAAACTTGTTGTAGTCTAATGAACCACAATTTCCACAAGACCTTGAATTAAGGTAGAGAGTGGAGGGTGGGACAGAATTTAACTACCTATTAATCTCTAGTGAATACCTGTGTGAATCTTTTAAAGAGATTGGATAGCACACAAATATGCAACACTATTTGAAAATGTATGTCTAATGAACACTATAAAGCTACAGTTTAAAGGATTAATACATAGGCATTTTTACCAATATGTTTTCTCCCTAAAATCACATCTGAGAATCTGATATTCTCATGTTAAAAAAAACATTTTTTTAAACATATATTAAGCCATTTAGAGGCATCGACCTTTCTGCAATAGCATAATGACAATGAACTATTTCAACAGAGAAACTATGGACATTGATGGAAGGTGAAATCATTGGCCAGACATGTAACACCATAGAAATGAGATGATCCACTATCGTCTCATCTTACTTATTATTAATTCAACATGCAGAATCTCCTGAATTTACCCAAATATGCAATAAAGCAAATTCATATCAAATCACTTTGTAGAAAACGAATCAAATCACCCACACCAATCTTAAATTCATACAGTCTAAGCTGCTGCTGTTCAAAGATGTGATTTAATCAGCTGCCTTCAAACCTGGCTGTCCTTTGTAAACACAAACTCCAAAGCCCTTACTCTCGTGTACCAAATTAGTCTCTAGAGGAGCCCTGTGATCAGTATTTTATAAGTTCTTCTAAGTGATGGAACCCAAAGGCACACTGGAGTTGGAAAATACTGATGTAAGTGATGTGAAGAAACTTGTTATTGCTTAAATAAAGTTTCAGAAAAAAGAATGTAATGACATATATAAGATATATTTCTTTTGGTTAATATATTAACCATTATTCAAAATATTTATATATTATTAACCATTTTGAAACAGATAATCATGATGGTGTGATCAATGACCTAGAGCCAGACATCCTGGAATGTGAAGTCAAGTAGGCCTTAGAAAGCATCACTAGGAACAAAGCTAGTGGAGGTGATAGAATTCCAGTTGAGCTATTCCAAATCCTGAAAGATGATGCTATAAAAGTGCTGCACTCAATATGCCAGCAAATTTGGAAAACTCAGTAGTGGCCACAGGACTGGAAAAGGTCAGTTTTCATCCCAATCCCAAAGAAAGGCAATGCCAAAGAATGCTCAAACTACCGCACAATTGCACTCATCTCACAGGCTAGTAAAGTAATGCTCAAAATTCTCCAAGCCAGGCTTCAGCAATATGTGAACCGTGAACTTCCTGATGTTCAAGCTGGTTTTAGAAAAGGCAGAGGAACCAGAGATCAAATTGCCAACATCCGCTGGATCATGGAAAAAGCAAGAGAGTTCCAGAAAAGTATCTATTTCTGCTTTATTGACTATGCCAAAGCCTTTGACTGTGTGGATCACAATAAACTATGGAAAATTCTGAAAGAGATGGGAATACCAGACCACCTGATCTGCCTCTTGAGAAATTTGTATGCAGGTCAGGAAGCAACAGTTAGAACTGGACATGGAACAACAGACTGGTTCCAAATAGGAAAAGGAGTAAGTCAAGGCTGTATATTGTCACTCTGTTTATTTTACTTATATGCAGAGTACATCATGAGAAACGCTGGACTGGAAGAAACACAAGCTGGAATCAAGATTGCTGGGAGAAATATCAATAACCTCAGATATGCAGATGACACCACCCTTATGGCATAAAGTGAAGAGGAACTAAAAAGCCTCTTGATGAAAGTGAAAGTGGAGAGTGAAAAAGTTGGCTTAAAGTTCAACATTCAGAAAACAAAGATCATGGCATACGGTCCCATCACTTCATGGGAAATAGATGGGTAAACAGTGGAAACAGTGTCAGACTTTATTTTTCTGGGCTCCAAAATCACTGCAGATGGTGACTGCAGCCATGAAATTAAAAGACGCTTACTCCTTGGAAGGAAAGTTATGACCAACCTAGATAGCATATTCAAAAGCAGAGACATGACTTTGCCAACAAAGTTTCGCCTAGTCAAGGCTATGGTCTTTCCTGTGGTCATGTATGGATGTGAGAGCTGGACTGTGAAGAAGGCTGAGCACCAAAGAATTGATGATTTTGAACTGTGGTGTTGGAGAAGACTCTTGAGAGTCCCTTGGACTGCAAGGAGATCCAACCAGTCCATTCTGAAGGAGATCAGCCCTGGGATTTCAGACTCTGATGCTGGGAGGGATTGGGGGCAGGAGGAGAAGGGGACGACAGAGGATGAGATGGCTGGATGGCATCACTGACTCGATGGATTGAGTCTGAGTGACCTCCGGGAGTTGGTGGTGGTCAGGGAGGCCTGGCGTGCTGCAGAGTCGGACACGACTGAGCGACTGATCTGATCTGATCTGATAATTATTACTTTGCAATTGTCTTGGAATTTAAAAATCAAACTAGTGAAATTCCTTGATATTTGTTTAATATGCCATGCACTGTAATTTAACCTAAATTTTTGAAATGGTGGATATGGAGAGAAGAGGAAAAAAGCACACGCAGTTTAGCCCAGCAGCATACATTTTTTTCCCTGAGTTAACATATTGTTTCAGAAGCTATGGCACAGGCTGCCAGGATTTTTATTCTGCATTCTATGCCACTCTTTGCAGGATCATTGGATAATAAAATTTCCCCAAAACATTATCTAATCATGGGTGAGGCTTCTAGCTTTATTGCAATCACCTTGCTGGATGATAGGATATGACTCATATTGACTCAGCTTCCCTGGACAAGTAAAACATGGGCTGGGGTTAGGCAGGTAAGATGTTTGTGAATCTGTCTCACGGCAAAAGGTAAAACCTCTCCTTAACCAGACTTCTGTTTGTCTTTTGCACGCATATAACTGGGGCCAAGAATAAATCAGTGATAGTTTAAATGGATCAAAAATATTTTATCTTTATATTTCTAAACTTTTTTTTCCAAAAAAAATCAGTCTTTATATTTCTAAATTTTTTTTCCAAAAAAAATCAGTCTTTGGAAATATTCAAGGCATTAAATAATACTTTAGCTTATTTTAAAGATGAATGGTTGAACTTGATAGCTTTTTAAAAACTAATTTTAAAAATGTTATTATAAAATTTAAAATTGAAATTAGAGACCAAAGCATGAAAACTATGTTTTCAGTTAATAGTCATTTTCTGAATATCTGAAAGTCATATGAATATAATTCTGATTTGAGCAGATTTTGGCATGGATTTCTACTGTTTCTTGAAGCAGATTTTTTAAATTATTTTGGCCCCTAGATAATTTATCATAATTTTATCACAAATAAAATTAGCCTCAAATCTAAAAGTGTCTTCATTATTTTTCCAAACAAAAATTAATCATCAGTTCTATATCTTCAGTGAATCAGGTTGTAGTAGTCTGACATTAAGCTGGACTGTTTTCTAGCTCTTAATCTTGTGTAATTACATGACCTATTTGCACTATCTTCAATATCCATACATTCTGTTTTTTGAGAAATCAAAAAAGAAAAGAAAATCACAGTAAAAATAAGCTCAAATAATCTAAATGTATGAACAAATCTATTTTATTTTATATAAAATATATAATTTATCTTGTTCACATGCTAAGTTGCTTCAGTTTGATCCAACTCTTTGTGACCCTATGGACTGTAGCCCACCAGGCTTCTATGTCTGGGATTCTCCAGGCAAGAATACCAGATTGGGTTGTCATTGCCTTCTCCAAGGGATCTTCCTGACTTGAGGATCGAACATGCATTTCTTACATCTCCTGCATTGGCGAGTGGGTTTTTTACCATTAGTGCCATCTGGGAAGACCGTAATATATCATATATAATAATAAATATAATTTTGGTATAATGATGTCATTTTTGGAAGTCATTGATAATCTTATCTCAGATATGCAGATGACACCACCCTTATGGCAGAAAGTGAAGAGGAACTAAAGAGCCTCTTGATGAAAGTGAAAGAGGAGAGTGAAAATGTTGGCTTGAAGCTCAACATTCAAAAAACTAAGATCATGGCATCTGGTCCCATCACTACATGGGAAATAGATGGGGAAACAGTGGAAACAGTGTCTGACTTTATTTTGGGGAGCTCCAAAATCACTGCAGATGGTAACTGCAGCCATGAAATTAAAAGATGCTTACTCCTTGGAAGGAAAGTTATGACCAACCTAGATAGCATATTCAAAAGCAGAGACATATCTTTGTCAACAAAGGTTCATCTAGTCAAGGCTATGGTTTTTCCTGTGGTCATATATGGATGTGAGAGTTGGACTGTGAAGAAGGCTGAGTGCTGAAGAATTGATGCTTTTGAGGTGTGGTGTTGGAGAAGACTCTTGAGAGTCCCTTGGACTGCAAGGAGATCCAACCAGTCCATTCTGAAGGAGATCAGCCCTGGGATTTCTTTGGAAGGAATGATGCTAAAGCTGAAACTCCAGTACTTTGGCCACCTCATGCGAAGAGTTGACTCATTGAAAAAGACTCTGATGCTGGGAGGGATTGGGGGCAGGAGGAGAAAGCAATGACAGAGGATGAAATGGCTGGATGGCATCACTGACTCGATGGACGTGAGTCTGTGTGAACTCCGGGAGTTGGTGATAAACAGGGAGGCCTGGTGTGCTGTGATTCATGGGATCGCAAAGAGTTGGACACGACTGAGCAATGGAACTGAACTGAAGAGAATGCCATGGAATGAGTGACTTGGCAGATATTTTCTTCTCTCAGAATTCTGGAGGCTTGAAAATCCAAGAAATAGATCTAACAAGGTTTGCTTTCTTATGATGGCCCTATTACTAGTTTATGTATAACAACCTTCTTGCTGTATCCTCAAATAACTGAGGATTTCCCAAACCTGGGCAGCGATTTAGACATGAAAGTTAGTAAAATCAATGAATTACTTCAGTATTTAATAAAAAGAAAGGTCTTTTCCAAGACAAATTATAATAACATTGTCTAAAACCAAAGACAAAGAGAAAAATCTTAAAGCAGAAAGAGCTAAAAAGTTTGTAACCTTCAAAGAAACCCTCATTAGGCTATCAGTAGAATGCTCAGAAAAAAGTAAAAAAATCTTAGAGGCTAGCATAGAGTGAAAAAATATGTTCAAAGTCCTCAAAGGGGGGAAAAAAGAAAAAAGGTGCCAAGAATACTCTATCTGGAAAAGTTATGCTTCAGAAAGGAGAAAAACGTAAAATCTTTCCCAAACAAAAGCTGAACGAGTTTGTCACTACTGGTCCTGCTTTAGAAGAGATGCTAAAGGGAGTTCTTCACACTGAAATAAATACACTAATTAGTGACCTGAAAACATATGAAATAATAAAGCATATTGGTAAAAAAAATGTGGAGTGGCAACCCACTCCAGTGTTCTTACCTGGGAAATCCCATGGACACAGGAGTTGAAGGCTACAGTCCATGAGATCACAAAGAGTCAAACACAACTGAGTGACTGAAAACACACAATATATAGCAAAGTATAGTCTGATTCAGAAAACTCTATTCTATAATAAAACAGGGTGTTAACCTCTTAACTATAGTGCAAAAGTTAAAAAATAATATTAAAATATACTGTAATTTAATTAATGCACAATATAAATTCTGACATTAAAAACATAAGGTAGGAAAAGAAGGAGTAGTTTTTGTATGAGTCCACAGTTGAGTCACTATCTGTATAAAATAGACTGTTATATCAACACGGTGTTTTATATAAGCATCATGGTAATGAAAAAACAAAAACTTCTATTAGATTCACAAAAGAGAAAGAGAAAGAAACCACAGCACACCACCAACCCACAACGTTAGGCAGCAAGAGAAGAAAAATGGAATACTAGAACTACAAAACAGCCAGAAAACAATTAATAAGATGGCATTAGTAAGTCCTTACATACCAATAATTACTATAAATATAAATGACATTATTTCACCAATCTAAAGTCTTAAAACATCTGGGTGGGTACATTAAACAGAGAAGACTCAGCTATGTGCTGCCTGCATGAAAGTCATTTAATATTTAACGACACCCATAAGCTCAAAGTGAAGAGATGGAAAGGGTGTTCATGCAAGTGGAAACCAAATAGAGTGAGTTACTTACACTTATATCAGAAAAAAAAAAAAAAAAAAATAGACCTTAAGCTAAAATCGGTAACAAGAAACAAAGATCATTATGTAATGATAAAGGGAACAAACTCAAGATGATATAAAATGTTTAAATATATGCATCCAACATCGGAGTATCTAAATATACTAAGCGAATACTAACAGATCTGAAGGGAGAAACAGGCAACAGGACAAATACAGTAAAGAACTTCAGAACCCCACTTTCAGCAATAGCTAGATCATCCTGCATGCATACACGCATGCTAAGTCAGTTCAGTCGTGTCCTGCTCCTTGCGACCCAAAGTACTGTAGCCCACCAAGTTCCTCTGTCCATGATGTTCTCCAGTCAAGGATACTGGGGTGGGTTGCCATGTACTCCTCCAGTGGATCCTCCAGACCCAGAGATTGAACCTGTGTCTCCTCTATTGGCAGGCGAGTTCTTTACCACTAGCTCCACCTGGGAAACCCTGACATAAATATAAAGAAAAGATATACTTGAATCATTGTTGTGCAATCTCTAAATCGTGTCTGACTCTGCAGCTGCATGGACTGCACCACACCAGGCTTCCCTGTCTTTCTCTGTCTCCTGAAGTTTGCTCATGTTCATATCCATTGAGTCTGTGATGCTATCTAATCACCTTATCTTCTGCCGCCCTCTTCCCCTTTTGCCTTCAATAAATGAGCCTATTAGGTATACAGATAACATCCCATTCAACAGGATCAGAATACACATTCTTTTCACACGCACACAAAATATTCACAAGTATTGATCGGATGATAAGTCTTAAAAAGTCTTAATTTAAGAAATTTGAAATCTTTTTCAAACATAATGGTATATAACTAATAATCAACATTAAGAGAAAAACTGTAAAATTTACAAACATGAAAACTTAACAATACACTTTTAAACAACCAATGAATCAAGAAAGAAAATAAAAGGTAAATTAAAAAATATCTCCCATCCAAGGGAACACGTGTATACCTGTGGCGGATTCATGTTGATATATGGCAAAACCAATACAATATTGTAAAGTTAAAAAATAAAATAAAATAAATAAATAAAACCTTAAAAAAAGGGCAAAAAAAAAATCTCAAAAAACAAATGTAAATGAAAAAAACAGCAAGCCCAAACCTATGTGACACTGAAGAAGAAATTCTTAGAAGTTAAGTTTATTGATTAGTTCTGGATATCTAACGTATGGTACTGTGATTATAGTTAATAATACTCTATTATATACCTTAAATTGCTGATATAATATCTTAAATATTCTCACCACAAAAATCAATTATCATGTTACCTGATGGAGACGTTAATTAATGCTACAGTGGAATTCGTATTGCAAAGTATAAATGTAGCAAATGATCATATGCTTTAAAGTTACACAGTGGTATATGTCAATTATGTCTCAATTAAAGTAGAATTAGTATGCTATATGTGTACATGAATCCAAAAATCTGTTTTCATATCAGATATAACTTTTGTGTTTTAGTACAGATATTCCAAAATTTTGTCACCATCAGTTTTTTTGAATTATCCTTCTTATTGGCAATTGGAAGTCCTCTAAAACATTGTGTAGCACATGATTAAAAATATATACTTTTCAAGTCTGTAAAATATTGTTCAAATTTTTATTTTATTTTTGATTTGTATGTTATTTTCTCAAAAGATAATAATCTCCTTTATGATAGAGGATATGCATTATAGAGATTCTCCATCACCCAATTCAGTGAAATAAATAATGCTTAATTATACTTACTCGGTGAATTGCATTAAATAAATTGAAATGAGATCAATGTAATTTAACATTTACCGAAGAAATCTGTTTAACCTTTACAAATGTTGTTGATTTTGCATAGGTAGTGAGATTATTGAGGATTTTTTTAGTACAAAATACCACATCCATCTTAAAAATTTATTTTAAATGTCACTTTTGCATTATTAAAAGTAAACAGACCAAACATTGCAAAAAAAAAAAAAAAAATGTTACACTGCCAAGATATTTGACCAGTATATACTAAGATCTCAGTTTTTGCTAAGGTTTTCATTTTTTCATTTTCATATATTTATAAATATATGTGAATAAAAAATAAGTCATGTGGAGACCTTCAATGTGCCTCAAGATAACTATTTTCTGGATTCTGTGGTTTATTTTTGTTGCAATCATTATTGATTTTTAGTGAGAATTTGATATTATTCATGATAAAGGGCACATTAGCGCAGTTAGTAGCTTGTAAGTGAGAGACTATCTGTGTTTCCAGCTGTGAGAACTTCTTGCATATCTTTTGAATAATGGTTGGGATAACAAAGAAGAATGAAAAAGTACCATCAATAATAAGCTAAAGGGCAAAGGAAGCTAGCTAAATCCTCTTTTCTGAGCAATTCTGAATAAAATATTAAAATACAGACAAGTAGAAGAACCCAGTTCAGATTCAATTCAGAAAAAGCTTTTGCCTCAAGTTGATTTGATGTAATGTTCAGGAAAGAATGAAGCTATTTTTTGAGTATAGAAAAGATAGAGAGGCAAGCAAACAAAATTTCAAAACCAACTAGAAGAGAATGTCTTTTTTTTTTTTCCCCCAGACTCTCTCACATAGTGCAGCCAAATAATCAGTCTAGGAATCTTGTTTTATATAACGTCAAGAGTTCACATGTCAAGAAATTGGACAAATAAATAGAATGTACTATGTATTAAAAGAGAGACGCAAAATATGTGATAGTTTTCAATATAAATGATAATGAGTAGAGGTCATACACAAACTAAGAATAATAAGTAAAAAGTCATTTGAAAGGAAATATATTCTGTGATTATTGAGATATGTAGAAAAGTTACTTTTAAAATAAAACAAAATTAATGGTAAGGACATGGATATGTATAAGTCTAGGTTACAAAATTAAATACACATTATTTCACCTTAAAAATATTAGACTCAAGTTCTTAGTGATCAGGAGACTTCTGTCAAAAAATGGAGTATATTATTCATTTACAGGTTTTCTCAAAATTTTTTGATCAGAGGAAATATAAGAAAGCCTTAGCACAATTTTTTGTGTAGTCAGAAATGAGTTGTTCAGATTTTTATTGGAGTACTGGGATGAATTTGTTCTGAATCTAATAAAATTTAAACTTTAAGATGTCTCTCTTGTACTGTCCCTTTCAAGGCATGTACCCACTTTTGTATTTATAATTTTGTATACTTGTAGACAGTCCAACAGTTTTATATACTTCAAGGCTCAAAAACTTAGATCCACACAGGAAGATAGTATAGTCCAAGTTAAGGTAACAAACAGAAATAACAAAAACATTGTCATCATCAATGTCAATGATTCTTGTTCCCCCCCCCCCCCACTCCCGGGTATTAACCTGTGGCCATGCTAATAATGTGTTTCAAATCACCTATGTTCAAAGTGTCCTGCAATATCTTTTCAAACTCTAAAAAAGAAAATGAGTTGCTGTTATTGCTTTTAGATCAGACTGAGAAATGCTAATCAATAACTGTCCACAAATAGCTGAATTGCAGCAGCACTACTCATATTCTGATGGCTCAAACAGTAAGAATCTGCCTGTAGTGCAGGAAACCAGGGTTCAAATCTGAGGTCAGAAAGATTCCCCTGGAGAAGGGAATGACTACTCACTCCAGTATTATTGCCTGGAGGATTCCATGGACAGAGGAACCAGACAGGCTACAGTCCATGGGGTCACAAACAGTCAGACATGACTGAGCAACTAACACTTTCACACCTAACATTCATACCTCTAGTGTTGATCATTTATTAATTTCTCTCAGTAAGCCATTATTTTCACTGCAGATGGTGACTGCAGCCATGAAATTAAAAGACGCTTACTCCTTGGAAGGAAAGTTATGAGCAACCTAGATAGCATATTCAAAAGCAGAGACATTACCAACAAAGGTTCGCCTAGTCAAGGCTATGGTCTTTCCTGTGGTCATGTATGGATGTGAGAGCTGGACTGTGAGGAAGGCTGAACACCGAAGAATTGATGCTTTTGAACTGTGGTGTTGGAGAAGACTCTTGAGAGTCCCTTGGACTGCAAGAAGATCCAACCAGTCCATTCTGAAGGAGATCAATCCTGGAATTTCTTTGGAAGGAATGATGTTAAAGCTGAAACTCCAGTATTTTGGCCACCTCATGCGAAGAGTTGACTCATTGGAGAAGACTCTGATGCTGGGAGGGATTGAGGGCAGGAGGAGAAGGGGACGACAGAGGATGAGATGGCTGGATGGCATCACTGACTCGATGGATGCGAGTCTGAGTGACCTCCGGGAGCTGGTGATGGACAGGGAGGCCTGGCGTGCTGCGGTTCATGGGGTCGCAAAGAGTCGGACATGACTGAGCGACTGATCTGATCTGAAGCCATTATTTTAAGAGACTATTTCTAATTCGAAGGAAAACACTGATAAAGTCAATAAATATGTTGACTTTAAAGAAAGAAGTTAAGTTTAACTTTTGAGACTAAAGTGTATTTTAGATATGTTGAGCAAATATCAAATGATAGTTACACTGCTGAAATACATGTTTGTGTGCTGAAGAGAGAGTGGGAGAGAGAGGGGGATAATGGTTAATGATAACAAGTTAGAGTCTGAGGCAAGAGGGAAGAAGGCAGATCAGATGGAGAGAGTAGAGATGGGAGTTCTCAATTGCTGAGTTAACATGCTGTTATTATTGTAGGAACTCCAGGGAAAGCAAAGTCCTATCTGTCTCAACATTTTGAGGTGTCTGGTCCCACAAACTTGTTACTGAATAGAATCTGCCTAGAAATTTGAGAATCATATTCAACAGTCTAAAGTCCAGGCAGTAGGTATCTCTTAGTTTTAGCAGTCATATTAGTTTGTTTGGGTTGTTATAACAAAAATACCATAAACTGAGTGATTTCAACAACAAACATTTATTTCTCAAAATTCTGGAGTCTAAATCCAAGATCAAGGCTTCAGCATATTTGATGTCTAGTTAGGGTCCACTTCCTGATTCTTAAATGGCCATCTTTTGCTGTGTCCTTGTGGTATGTGTCTGCCATATGGCAGACAGCACAAAGGAGCTCTCTATGTTCTCTTTCATAAGGTCACTAATCCCTAATGAAAGCTCTGCCCTCATGACCAAGTCACCTCCCAAGAGCCTTAGCTTAAAATACCATCACACTGGAGATTAGGTTTCAACACGAGAACTCTGGCAGGACATAAACATTGTCTATAGCAGCAGTCAGTACCTCTCACCAGATCCTATCTAGAGACTGTTCTTGATCTGGATGTAGAAATGAGAAATCTATTTTATAAAAAATATAGGTATTTTCTTGCAATCCTGAGAGGGTCAAATTCATACATTCTTATGAATTAAAAAAAAATTATTTTGTATCTTTCTATATTCATTCTCATTACTGTTATTAATATTTTACTATATTTGTAAGTAACACCCTTACTATAAATTCTGTAGTGAAGGAGGGAAAATGATAATAATATCTGTGTTACTTCATTTGCAAAATATGTATGGACATATGTTTTTCAATGATATAACATGAAACTTGTTATTTTACAGTATGCCTGTGACCTACATACATTCCACTTTACTTTCTGATATTCATTATATGTGTTAAATATTTATGATAAATTTAAACTGTGGGCTTCCTAGAGGTGTTGTTCATTTCTACATTATATGTTCGTTTCTTAATGCACCTGTGTAAACATCTATTATATTTAAAAGATGGCCCTAAGTGTATTTGTCCATTGGATGATCTTTCCTGAGCCCCAAAGAAGAGAAACTCTTTCATGCTGATAGCCTTCTACTTTGCATCATTTATTGCATAATTATTTCAATATATTGTTGATTATAGACATATGTGTCCTAGTTTCACTATGACTAACTGATTGTAAATGGACAAAAAGCAGAAGCTCAGTCTTATTTATCATTCTATCTGCTCTCACCCCCACTTCCACTCTTATCCTCACCACTTTACTTCTGTCTGAAAACATTCAGGGGTGATATTTAACAAAGAATAGAAAATTGACTACATATTAAGTAATGCATTTTATCATTCAACCCATTTAATATATTTTTCCTTTTAACTCAAAACAACTCTGTGCAGTAGATACTATAAGAATTCATTTAAGTATTTAATTTTGCACATAAGAAAACTAAAGGATAGGCAGTGAGGTTAAAGGATGTGCTCAAGCTTAATACAGCTGGAACATTAAAAGATCATCATTCTAGAAAATAGGTCCACTCTAAAGACCCTGAAATTTCCATGTTCTCTGATCTTAAGTACAGTAATGTTAATAATTTATCTAAACATTCAGAGTTATTTAGACTTACATGGCAGTCCTTTTGGCATTAATAACATTTAAAGGGAAGGAGGAAAGCAATAAATTCAGACACTAATATGATTATGCTTTAAATGCTGGTTAACCCTTTCCAGAAGAAGGTTCATGTTTTATCATGAAATCCTCTGTAATTTACCATTCCCCCAGAAACACATCAGTTTAAAACTTATTGCTTGTATATACATACATACACACACACACACACACACACACACACACACACACACACACACACACACACACATATATAGGAGAGGAGGAATAAAATATTAGTATAGTGAAGTGTGCAAAATTTATCAATTGATAAATATATTCTTTGATAAATTTATATATATATACACTCACGTAGCTATTACTTGTCAAGATATGGAACGTACCTGCTGCTGCTGCTGCTGTTAGGTCGCTTCAGTCGTGTCCAACCCTGTGCGACCCCATAGATGGCAGCCCACCAGGCTCCCCCGTCCCTGGGATTCTCCAGGCAAGAACGCTGGAGTGGGTTGCCATTTCCTTCTCCAATGCATGAAAGTGAAAGGTGAAAGTGAAGTCGCTCAGTTGTGTCCGACTCTCAGCGACCCCATGGACTGCAGCCTACCAGGCTCCTCCGTCCCTGGGATTCTCCAGGCAAGAGTACTGGAGTGGGGTGTCATTGCCTTCTCTGATGCAACGTACCTAGCATCACAAAAAGACTTGTTAATGTTTTTCCTTGGCATGTTAGAAGTAATATATGTTCTATTTATGATCATAAATTAGCTTTATATGTTTTTGAACTTCACATAAATGGATTCTCACAGCAATGAGATATTTTACTTTCTCTGAACATACCTGTGAGACCCCTCAGATTGTGGTGTAGACCGCATTTTTATCACTCATCCACGTTTGAGCTATTTCTGGTTTTGAACATCAGGAATAAAGCTGATAAGACAAATGTGTACACGTCCTTTGGTCACACATGCCTGCATTTCCCTTGGGTATATCCCTGAAAGAATTGCTGAATCATAGAACAAACTCATAAGCAACTTTGGTAAGTTAATGTTTTAATGGAAAGTATACCATCTTTGTTGATAAGATAGCAGTGATAAACCATATACTGAAATTCATAGATTTGACTTTGGATTTTGTCAGCAATATAGGAAGATAATATTGTGTTACTTTTGAATTAGCATATATATTTATTGATAATTTAAGTTGACATGTTCTGCATTCTACACTCTTGATGTGAAGATGCAGAAAATAAATAAGATTGACACATAATAGTTTTGTTAAAGGACATTTATAAATTGTTTGCCTTTATTTTGATAAACAATGGCATATAGCATAATGCAAATAATTTAATGGTAGCATTAATACTTGTGTGAAATCCCTGGATATATTTTCTTCAGCATTTTTTCTTCCTTTACTGTCTTCCTACCCTTAAAAGAAGACCTTGATACACTGCCACTATATAGAGAAGATGGGTGGATTCTGTTAGTAACAAAAGGAAAAAAGGACCCTTGCTGGTAAGGTAAGTAGAGAGAGCTTTGGCAGGTTAAACAAAAACAGAACAACTATTTATAGAAAACCAGACTTTCATAACTTTTTGCTTCTAAGCTTTGATCCAAAAAGGGAAAGTGGAGATCACTGAGAAGAGAAAAACCTCAAATTAAGAGGAAAGAATAAAGCAGATGGGCATGTGGTCTTATATAAGATCCTGGAAGAAACAGCATCAGAGTATTTCATGCAGAATGAAGCATGTGTGTCAGGCACTTAGGAATCTGTGTGGCATAAGAATGACATCATATTTCCACGTAAAAGTAACTGATAATTGAAAATATGTACCTGCATAGATTGCATAGGTGCATAGATCTATGCACCAATCACTAATTGGTGATTAGTGAGGTGATCACATAACTAGTTACAGGGTCACTGTTGAAGTCAGAGATGACACGAGGCACACACCTCATGGATTTTAGAGAATCTGCACTATTAAGATGCAGGTGTGCTTAGTAATTCTTAAAGTAGGGGTTGAAAAGGCAAGGAGACAAAGTCCTGATTGTGCTGAGAACAATTGCAACAGTTCTGGTTACTTCAGCTGATAGCTTGTAAAGTAACTAAAAGAGAGAGATCAATTATTATGTGACAATGTTCAAGAACAACCTGACATAGAGAATCATATGGAAGCCAAATAACTTGACCTATCACTGTAGAATACAACATTTTGCCTGATATTCAAAATCAACTTTTAAAAAATATTTTAATGGGAAATGTGGGAGAAGAAAGATAAGGAAGTATAAAGAAGTATAAAGATATACCATAAAGGTGATGTCATTTGCATATCTGAGGTTATTGATATTTCTCCCAGCCATCTTGATTCCAGCTTGTGCTTCATCCAGCCTGGTGTTTCACATGATGTACTCTGCATAGACTTTAAATAAGCAGAGTGATGATATACAGCCTTGATGTACTCCTCTCCCAGTTTTGAACAGTCCATTTTTCCATGTCTGGTTCTAACTGTTGTTTTTGACCTGCATATAGGTTTCTCAGGAGGCAGGTAAGGTGATCTGGTATTCCTATCTCTTTAAGTATTTCTCCCAGGAGCAACTCCACGCCCAAGGAGCGGTGGCTGCGTGGGCGCAGGAGTGCCTAGAGGAGCTATTCCATGTTCAAAGTCAGTAGGGGCGGCGGTGAGAAGATACCTGTCATCCAAGGTAAGGAACAGCAGCTGTGCTTTGCTGGAGCAGCCGTGAAGAGATACCCCACGTCCAAGGTAAGAGAAACTCAAGTAAAACAGTAGATATTGCAAGAGGGCATCAGAGGGCAGACACACTGAAACCATAATCACAGAAAATTAGTCAATCTAATCACACTAGGACCATAGCCTTGTCTAACTCAATGAAACTAAGCCATGCCTGTGGGGCTTGAGTGATGGCAAGAGTGAATGTGAATTGGAATGAATGAATTTAACTCAGATGACCATTATATCTACTACTGCAGGCAGGAATCCCTTAGAAGAAACGGAGTAGCCCTCATGATAAACAAAAGAGTCTGAAATGCAGTACTTGGATGCAATCTCAAAAACGACAGAATGATCTCTGTTCGTCTCCAAGGCAAATCATTCAATACCACAGTAATCCAAGTCTATGCCCCAACCAACAATGTTGAAGAACCTGAAGTAAAACGGTTCTATGAAAACCTATAAGACCTTTTAGAATGAACACCCAAAAAAGATGTCCTTTTCATTATAGGGGACTGGAATGCAAAAGTAGGAAGTCAAGAAATACCTAGAATAACAGGCAATTTGGCCTTGGAATACAGAATGAAGCAGGGCATAGAGTAGTAGAGTTTTGCCAAGAAAAAGCACTGGTCATAGCAAACACCCTCTTCCAACAACACAAGAGAAGACTCTATACATGGACATCACCAGATGGTCAACACCAAAATCAGATTGATTGTATTCTTTGTATATTGTCACCCTGCTTATTTAACTTATATGCAGAGTAGGTCATGAGATGGAAGAAGCACAAGCTTCCACACTGGGCTGGAAGAAGCACAAGCTGGAATCAAGATTGCTGGGAGAAATATCAATAACCTCAGATATTCAGATGACACCACCCTAATGGCAGAAAGGGAAGAGGAACTAAAAAGTCTCTTGATGAAAGTGAAAGAGGACAGTGAAAAAGTTGGATTAAAGCTCAACATTCAGAAAACGAAGAACATGGCATCTGGTCCCATCACTTTATGGGAAATAGATGGGGAAACAGTGGAAACAGTGTCAGATTTTATTTTGGCAGCCTCCAAAATCACTGCAGATGGTGACTGCAGCCATGAAATTAAAAGACGCTTATTCCTTGGAAGAAAAGTTATGACCAACCTAGATAGCATATTCAAAAGCAGAAACATTACTTGGCCAACAAAGGTCTGTCTAGTCAAGGCTACGGTTTTTCCTGTGGTCATGTATGGATGTGAGACTTGGACTGTGAAGAAGGCTGAGCACCGAAGAACTGATGCTTTTGAACTGTGCTGTTGGAGAAGACTCTTGAGAGTCCCTTGGACTGCAAGGAGATCCAACCAGTCCATTCTGAAGGAGATCAGCCCTGGGATTTCTTTGGAAGGAATGATGCTAAAGCTGAAACTCCAGTATTTTGGCCACCTCATGCAAAGAGTTGACTCATTGGAAAAGACTCTGATGCTGGGAGGGATTGGGGGCAGGAGGAGAAGGGGACGACAGAGGATGAGATGGCTGGATGGCATCACTGACTCGATGGATGTGAGTGTGAGTGACCTCCGGGAGTTGGTGATGGACAGGGAGGCCTGGTGTGCTGTGATTCATGGGGACCCAAAGAGCCAGACATGACTGAGCGACTGAACTGACTGAACTGAAGTATTTCTCATAGTTTCTTGTGGTCCCTACAGTCAAAGGCTTCAGTATAGTCAATAAAGCAGAAGTAGATGTTCTTCTGGAATTTTATGGATTATTTTTCATAATACTTTCCATTATGGTTTATCACAGGATATGGAACATAGTTCCTGTGCTGTACAGTAAGATCTGTTTATCCATCCTATATACAATAGTTTTCATCTGCTAATCCCAAACTTCCAATGTTGCTCTTCCTCATCCTTCCCCATTTGGCAACCACAAGTCTGTTCTCTGTGTCTGAGTCTATTTTTGTTTTGTAGTTATGTTTTTGTTATATTTTACATTCCACATATAAATAATTCCCTATGATATTTACCTTTCTATCTTATTTCTCTTAGTATTATTGTCTCTAGCTCCATCTGTGTTGCTTCAAATGGCATTATTTTATCCTTTATAATGGCTGAGTAATATTTCATTTTATGTGTATACACACACACACATTTTTTTTTTCTATTTAGTCCCTAGGATGTGCCCAACTCTGCAACACTGGACTGTACCTCCCCAGGCCCACTGAGGATTTCCCAGACAAGAATAATGGAGTGGGTTGCCATTTCCTTCTCCACGGCATCTTCTCAACCCAAGGATCATTTCCTCATCTCCTTCATTGTAGGCAGATTCCTTTCTGCTATGCCATTGGGAAACCACACACACACACACATTTATATATATTATCCAGTGTGATGCTTATTTCCCACTTTGTTATCTGTAATACTTCATCCCTTTCATTCTTTATTTTAATTTTGTCCCTTAGTTCATACTAATACTATAAACATGAATAAGATTACTGGAAAATGCTAAAATTTTCAACACAAAAGTTACTTTTAAAATATTTCATTAAGTGATTTCATTAATGAGCACATGGCTTAGAATTATTAAGTATTATCTAATAAACATTTTTAAAACTCATTCTTTTACCACAGAACACACTGCTTTTTGATCCTATGGACAGGCTGTTTTAGGTGTAAAGTTAAGACATTTTTAAAAGAACATGAGTGGAGTTAGAAAGGCAGCATTTGTGTCACTGTTAAGTAGAAGGCCAGAGTTAGAGAAAAAGCTCCTGATACAAGGATCCAGAATAAGTCAAATGTCCAAACACATTAGGAGATAACAAAGCTGTTAGCAGTCTTTTATATATACTAGAGAAGTGAACCACAATCTGTCTTCCAGAAAATACCACCTGGAAACTTCTGAAATGACTATTTCTGGCACCCTCTAGCAAAAGAAATTCCTCCTGAATTTTATTAAACTGGAAGTTTGATGGGGGAAATTGGAAAATAATTCCAGCAAATGCAAATTTCTCCAGGCCATACAGCTAGGGGTGGGATTGCTGGTCAGATGTCAAAGGCAGACACAAAAGGTATATGCATATCTAATTTTAATAGGCAAGTCAAACTGTTCAGGTTTTTCTGTTTTGTTTTGTTTTTTAACAATATCCACACTATCTTATGTCTCTGTCAAAAATATACAAATGTTCTGATTTTACCATGTCCTTGCTATGCCTTGATGATATTACACTTCCATTCTCATGGTGCCTATTAAGTAATTTCTCTCAGGGTCTATTTTGCATTCCCCTGCTATGTATGGATATACATTTTTATTTTTGCCATATAGGCATCTTTATTTTTGTGTATCTTTATCTCAAACTACCACACAATTGTACTCATCTCACACGCGAGTAAAGCAATGCTCAAAATTCTCCAAGCCAGGCTTCAGCAATATGTGAACCGTGAACTTCCTGATGTTCAAGCTGGTTTTAGAAAAGGCAGAGGAACCAGAGATCAAATTGCCAACATCCGCTGGGTCATGGAAAAAGCAAGAGAGTTCCAGAAAAGCATCTATTTCTGCTTTATTGACTATGCCAAAGCCTTTGACTGTGTAGATCACAATAAACTGTGGAAAATTCTGAAAGAGATGGGAATACCAGACCACCTGATCTGCCTCTTGAGAAATCTGTAAGCAGGTCAGGAAGCAACAGTTAGAACTGGTCATGGAACAACAGACTGGTTCCAAACAGGAAAAGGAGTACATCAAGGCTGCATACTGTCACCATGTTTATTTAACTTATATGCAGAGTACATCATGAGAAATGCTGGACTGGAAGAAACACAAGTTGGAATCAAGATTGCTGGGAGAAATACCAATAACCTCAGATATGCAGACGACACCACCCTTATGGCAGAAAGTGAAGAGGAACTCAAAAGCCTCTTGATGAAAGTGAAAGTGGAGAGTGAAAAGGTTGGCTTAAAACTCAACATTCAGAAAATGAAGATCATGGCATCTGGTTCCATCACTACATGGGAAATAGATGGAGAAACAGTGGAAACAGTGTCAGGCTTTATTTTTCTGGGCTCCAAAATCACTGCAGATGGTGACTGCAGCCATGAAATTAAAAGACGCTTACTCCTTGGAAGGAAAGTTATGACCAACCTAGATAGCATATTCAAAAGCAGAGACATCACTTTGCCAACAAAGGTTCATCTAGTCAAGGCTATGGTTTTTCCTGTGGTCATGTATGGATGTGAGAACTGGACTGTGAAGAAGGCTGAGCACCAAAGAATTGATGCTTTTGAACTGTGGTGTTGGAGAAGACTCTTGAGAGTCCCTTGGACTGCAAGGAGATCCAAATAGTCCATTCTGAAGGAGATCAGCCCTGGGATTTCTTTGGAAGGAATAATGCTAAAGCTGAAACTCCAGTATTTTGGCCACCTCATGCAAAGAGTTGACTCATTGGAGAAGACTCTTTTGCTGGGAGGGATTCGGGGCAGGAGGAGAAGGGGGACGACAGAGGATGAGATGGCTGGATGGCATCACTGACTTGATGGATGTGAGTCTGAGTGACCTCCGAGAGCTGGTGATGGACAGGGAGGCCTGGCGTGCTGCAGTTCATGGGGTCACAAAGAGTCGGACACGACTGAGCGATTGATCTGATCTTTGCCATAATAAGTGAAAATACAACTGTTAGTAGCTCAGTCATGTCTGACTCTGTCATTCAACCCCATGGACTGTAGCCTGCCAGGCACCTCTGTCCATGAGATTCTCCAGGCAAGAATACTGGAGGGATAGCCATTCTCTTCTCTAGGTGATCTTCCCAACCCAGGGATTGAGCCTGAGTCTCCTGCATTGCTGGAAGATTCTTTACCCATTGAGCTACCAGGGAAGCCCTACTAAGGAAGCCATACTAAGCAAGCTCTTTCAGTTCAGTTCAGTTCAATTCAGTTCAGTCGCTCAGTCATGTCCAACTCTTTGTGACCCCATGAATCGCAGCATGCCAGGCCTCCCTGTCCATCACCAACTCCCGGAGGTCACTCAGACTTACATCCATCGAGTCAGTGGTGCCATCTGCCATCTCATCCTCTGTCATCCCCTTCTCTTCCTGCCCCCAATCCCTCCCAGCATCAGAGTCTTTTCCAATGAGTCAACTCTTTGCATGAGGTGGCCAAAGTACTGGAGTTTCAGCTTTAGCATCATTCCTTCCAAAGAAATCCCAGGGCTGATCTCCTTCAGAATGGACTGGTTGGATCTCCTTGCAGTCCAAGGGACTCTCAAGAGTCTTCTCCAACACCACACCTCAAAAGCATCAATTCTTCAGTGCTCAGTCTTCTTCACAGTCCAACTTTCACATCCATACATGACCACAGCAAAAACCATAGGTTTGACTAGATGAACCTTTGTTGTCAAATTAATGTCTCTGCTTTTGAATATGCTATCTAGGTTGGTCATAACTTTTCTTCCAAGGAGCAAGCGTCTTTTAATTTCATGGCTGCAGTCACCATCTGCAGTGATTTTGGATCCCCCAAAAATAAAGTTTGACACTGTTTCCACTGTATCCTCATTGATTTTCCATGAAGTGATGGGACCAGATGCCATGATCTTCAATTTCTGAATGTTGAGCTTTAAGCTCTTATCAAATATTAGCTGATAGCAATGTTACATGAGTACCTTTGGTGTAGAAGTAGCAAACTGAAGTGAGTAAGACCATAGACTGAGCAGTCAGACTACAGGTATATGAATCATGGTTCCATCTCTTACTACCACGTGAACTTAGGAATGGTAATTAACCTTCTGTACCTCATTCACTTAGACTTTAAAATGTGCATGAGCCCATACCTAGTTCATAGATTAACTGTGAGAATTAAGTGTTATTATATATTGATATATAATTCAAATAATAAGTACTTAAGTGTTTAAATACTATGTAAGAGTTTACAAATAGCACAATGTTTTATTAACACCTCATTCTCTGAATATCTCAATGGAATGTTTGAAAAATGAACCCCAGAAGAGCTGAATGAAAGACATTTCAAGTGACTTTATCCAAGTATTTCTTGTACCAAAGTCTGGAAATAGAATGCCATGTTTTAGCTGCCAAGTCAACATCAGTTCAATTGATACAATTGATTGAATAATAATAGATTATAGATATGATAGAAAGAAATGACAATCAGCAGTGTGTTTATTTCATAATGTTAAAAAAAATACGTCTCAAAACTAGTTCATTTGTAAATTGGCCAAATTGTCTGAAAATTAACAGATGGAATATAAAGATGAAAGAAAACCTTCCTCCAGGGCTTCACATACAATAATTTTATTTTTAATCAAATTCTGAATTTGGAAAATAGTGAATCAAACACAACAAAGTTAATAACGGACATGTTGATCTTGAATAAAAAATTCAATTGCTTAATTTTTTAAGCAATTAAAGGGAATATCTTTTTAAAGCTGTTTATGTATAAGTTGTTATCTCTTTATGGAATGGATTTACTCCTACATGGGCAGAATGCAACTGCCAGTTTTCAGAAGGACTATTTGTAAATGGACTGATGTTTATACACAGACTTTATATTTTTATTTATTCATTAAAAAAACATTGAATTAATGCTCATGTTTTAGAAAGAAAGGGATTTGATTTTTACTTACATTCTTTTATTGACTTATGATTGCTCAAAATCAGCAAATATTAATTATTAGGGCTCTCATTAACTGAGAATTCATTTCAATTCCTTAGATTCTGATGGTTAATTTTGTGTGTCCATGTCTGGATCATGGGGTGCCCAGATATTTTATCAAATGTTATTTTGAGTATTTCTCTGAGAGAAGTTTTACATTAGGCTAACATATAAATCAGTAGCTTTTGAGCAAAGCACTCAAAAGTATGGATTGTTCTCCATAATATGGGTAGGCCTCATTCCAATCAGCTGAGTGCCTGAGTACAATTAAAAGACTGGCTTCCCTTCAGCAAGAAAGGATTTCTTTAGTAGACTGACTTTAGACGGCATCTGTAACATTGGTACTCCTGGCTTTACAGCATGACCTTCAGATTTGACCTGGAACACTGGCTCTACAGGGTCTCCAGTCTATCAACCTTTGGACTTAAACTACAGTAACAGTTCTACCTAGTGTAATGGCACCCCACTCCAGTACTCTCGCCTGGAAAATCCCATGGACGGAGGAGCCTGGTAGGCTGCAGTCCATGGGGTCGCCAGAGTCGGACACGACTGAGCGACTTCACTTTCACTTTTCACTTTCATGCATTGGAGAAGGAAATGGCAATCCACTCCAGTGTTCTTGCCTGGAGAATCCCAGGGACGGGAAGCCTGGTGGGCTGCAGTTTATGGGGTCACACAGAGTCGGACACGATTAAAGCGACACAGCAGCAACAGCCGCAGTATTCACCTCACTAATTTTGTACTTGCCACCCTCCACAATCCTGAGTAAAATTTTTTAACAGTAAATATATAAACACACAGATATGGATATAGTTATAGATATATACACATTATTTTCTATTTATCTGGAGAATCTTGGCTATATATTACTATATATTGAAACAAAAAAAGAATTACAGATACTCAAGACTATTCTTGTGAGACTAATATATATTTCACACATGCTGGTCCCTGAGACCAGGGATAGAGAAAAACAAGTACATTGACATTTACATTAACACATGTGTGTGTGTGTGTGTATGCATACATATGTGTGTCTGTCTGTATATATATAAATATATATATGTATGTATATACACGTTTATGTACCCTGATTCATAATATTACAATCTCCAAACTAATTGTTTTTTAAATATTTATGTTTTTATCTTATTGCAGATTAAAACATAGCACTGGATTAAACCATTTATTTCTATCTGAAAAAAATGACAGATCCTTATGATACTACATCCAAAATAATGATCAAGGCCTTCTTATTACTTGTACTATTCAAACATTTGAAAATGTTGCTTTTCAGTATTGTTTTGTGAAAAGGCAAAGTGCTTTAAACAATAAAATAAAATATGATGGATCCAAGGCTTTCTCAACTCCCTCACTTGAAATCTTTCAAAATGATCAAAAAGAAGAAACAATGGAAAAACTTCCATTTGTATTTATTGAATAGAGATAGTTTGCTGAGTAAAGTTGTTTTTTTTTCATATGGTAAATAATTTCAGAGAATTCTTTATAAAAATAGGATGACTAGGGTTGTGAAGTTGTGGCTTAGTTTTTCTGTAGTGTCTTTGTTCCACACCATAGCTGCTAATGTCACATATTAAAGAGATATTAAAGAAAAGAATAATTTTAAAAGTATGGAGGATTTATAAATTTCAGCCTTAGAAACATAAAAATATTTTACATTAACATACATTAATGCTTCTCCAACAGTCTAAAACAAATTAGTTAAAAAAGAACTGTTTTTGCAAATATAGAAGCAACAAAAAGTTAGAATCTCCTATAGATTTTTATAGATAGAAAAAATCATTTTGTTCTGTCAGATTCAGCAAATTAAAAATAATAATAAACCACTACATAAGTTGTAAAATATTGATATTAAGATACAGGTTACCAAAAGCAATTATTTGTATGAAGATATTTGAAGGAATAAGTAGAATATAGGGAGAAAGATAAGAAAAATCACTACAGAAAAAAATAAACGATGACACAAAGAACAGAAATAATAATGACCAACTCCTATGTAGTATGACCATTTGTTGGCTCTCTTATAAGAAACTTATGTATATCAACTTATTTAATTATCACAAATATCTTCAGAGGAAAATTACCTTGGTATTTCCACATTACAGATGATAAAATCAGTGGATTAACTGAGGCTAAAAGATTAAGTGAATTATCCTGTGGTTACACAGCAACTAAATTATGGAACTGCCATTGAAAACCTATTCAGACCTTTATCAGAGGGAAGATGATTAACCCTTATACACTACATTTCATGAAGCAACATAGAAATACCAAAGAAATTCAATACACATGGAGTAGCTGATTCTAAGATAGAAAATAAAGAGAAGAATCACTGAAATTACACTGAATAAAATTATCAAATTAATTACTTATTGAATAGATATGTTAAAAACCAGGAAAAATTCACATAAAAGGATTTATGCTGAGATATATCTTTTAAAGTTCTGAACTTCAATTGAAATGAAACTAACTAATCATAAGCAGACAAAAAAGGAAAAACACCTGACAGGTATAATAACATTCTGAAGTTGGCCTTTTCCATACTAATATTCATTTTCAGGGAACAGAGAAGTATAGGATTGGATGGAGAGGAAATGGAATACAATTTGAATTTTATGTTTTTTTTTTTTTAATATTGGTAGGAGAAAGACATTTTCAATTACACAAGAGCCTCTTCTCTGAGAAATAACTAGGTTAAAAAATTACCAAATGACAAAATTCAGCTAAATAAACACAAAATCACTATTAAATATAATTATAAATAAAAATTTGGAACTAAGTAGAGAACAAATGAAGAACAAAAAACTAAATTAATAAAAATATATAAATATGTTTTAGTATAGCTCTGGTACTTTATATTTTGAAATATGAGTTTTTAAATCTTAACAATTTACATTCTACAAAATAGTTATATAATTACAATAGCTTAGAATGGGAAATTCTGGTGCACTGATATATAAAACAGTGATTTTATATATCAGTGCTGATGCTGATTTGGTAAGGGGATAGATAGATGTGTTAACTTACTGGAGAGTAAAAAAAAAAACTGTTAAATTCAATTATTAATATTTCTGAAAAGCAAAATTTGAATATAGAAAATCCTCAGATAAACATTCCTGTACTGTTTATAATTTTATATAAACAATATTTGTTATTTAAAATATTAATAAGTGGATATGAAATGCTTCCAAAGTCAGAAAATCTAGGTTCAAATCTGTGGACATTGACAATTTATTTAAATTTTCTAAGTCACAGATTCCTCATAGGAAAAATTGTGATAATGAAAGTGTACACATCAAAGTACAATACAACATAAGATAACTTACCTCAGTGACTAGCACATAACAGTTATACAATTTTATTTAGTTATTATGTTATCATGTTTGTTCATTTTTTGCTCATTTTACCCTAATTGTACCTTAATAAATAAATAGTAACTGCAAAGATCAGTCAATAAATAATGCTATAATGGTGCTAAATCCAGTCTGTCTTCAATGCATTTCTGTTTTAGAAATTTCAGTTGATTCCTTATAGGGTGTTTACCATGATTTCTCTTGGAAATTATACATTATATCTCAGGAAAAAAGATGACACTTGTTCCATTTCCTTGTCTGAACAGAAACACATTGCACAAACTGATCTAACATCATTTATTCAATCTTCAGTGTACAAGAAATTCAATCTTTAGCATTGTTCTTCTCTAGTGCAGATCAATTTGCATCACTGCCCAATGTTTTATATCTTAACTGGATCCCTATAGTGAATTAATCTGTGATTCTCTTACTGTTTTCAGTAGACTTGAATTCTGAAAATAACTTCCCAATTTCTTAAACCTTGTATGGTCTGTCTAGTCAAAGCTATGGTTTTTCCAGTAGTCATGTATGGATGTGAGAGTTGGACTATAAGGAAATCTGAGCGTGGAAGAATTGATGTTTTTGAACTGTGGTGTTGGAGAAGACTCTTGAGAGTCCCTTGGCCTGCAAGGAGATCCAACCAGTCCATCCTAAAGGAAATCAGTGCTGAATATTCATTGGAAGAACTGATGCTGAAGATGAAGCTCCAATACTTTGGCCACCTGATTAGAAGAACTGACTCATTGGAAAAGTTCCTGATTCTGGGAAAGATTGAAGGTGGGAAGAGAAAGGGGATGGCAGATGAAGTGGCTGGATAACATCACCGGCTCGATGGAAAATGAGTTTGAACAAGCTCTGAGGGTTGGTTGTGGATAGGTAAGCCTGGCATGCTGAAGTCCATGGGGTCTCAAAGATTCGGACATGACTGAGTGAACGAACTGAACTGAACTGATCCTTTGTCATGTATTTTAGAAAATGCTGAATACTTTTCATTTTACTTAAATATTTATATTTGTGTACTGAAGAAGTGACATTGTCGTGGTGATTAACACTCTAAAGGGATCTTTATGGAATCTCCTAGTAGTACTTTAAATTAAATGGAACATATTTGACAGAATAAATAAAATTTAACTTCTTACAGTTTAGGATTAATTCCTAAATTTAAGTTTCTGTCAAAGGTGAAGTAGAGACTGGTATTTTTGGATTCATTGTGCTTAATATACCTCTGGCATCTTAATTATTTCTGTTTTGCTCCCAGAAATTTTCCATTATTTATTCTTTTAAGGTATAGATGTAAGGCTTTGCAAAGACATTGCTTTTCTATATCTCTTCACTCATATTTTTATAGCTAGATGAAAAACTTAGATATTAAATATTTTTTCATATTACTAAAATATTTTTCAAAGTTGTGTTTAAATGGATAGAATATAGTTGATTCTTGAACAGTATGGGTTTGAATTGTGTAGATTCACTTATACATCATTTTTTTCCCAAAAAGATTAGAGAAAATTTTGGAAACTTGACAATTTGAAAAATCTTATAGGCTGTGTAAGCTAGAAATACTGAAAAAAAGTTACGTCATGAAAGAATAAAATACATGTAGATATTAATCTATTTTATCATTCAGTATATTAAAATATTCACAAATCTATTATGAAAGATTGACATTTCTCAGAACTTATGCTCACAGAGACTATGCATGGCGCTATTCACAGTTAAGAGAAATGTAAACAGTAGTCATCATCAGATCAGATCAGTCGCTCAGTCGTGTCCGACTCTTTGCGACCCCGTGAACTGCAGCATGCCAGGCCTCCCTGTCCATCACCAACTCCCGGAGGTCACTCAGACTCACATCCATCGAGTGAGTGATGCCATCCAGCCATCTCATCCTCTGTCGTCCCCTTCTCCTCCTGCCCTCAATTCCTCCCAGCATCAGAGTCTTCTCCAATGAGTCAACTCTTCGCATGAGGTGGCCAAAATACTGGAGTTTCAGCTTTAGCATCATTCCTTCCAAAGAAATTCCAGGGCTGATCTCCTTCAGAATGGACTAGTTGGATCTTCTTGCAGTCCAAGGGACTCTCAAGAGTCTTCTCCAACACCACAGTTCAAAAACCTCAATTCTTCGGCACTCAGCCTTCTTCACAGTCCAGCTCTCACATCCATACATGACCACAGGAAAGACCATAGCCTTGACTAGACGAACCTTTGTTGGCAAAGTGATGTCTCTGCTTTTGAATATGCTATCTAGGTTGGTCATAACTTTCCTTCCAAGGAGTAAGCGTCTTATGTACTCTATTCTTGTAATAATTTCAGAGTTACTTACTGTTATTTCAGTGAGCTCAAATGTTGCTGTGTGTGCATGCTAAGTCACTTTAGTTGTGTTCAACTCTTTGTAACCCAATGGACTGTAGTCTGACAGGCTCCTCTGTCCATGGGATTATCCAGGAGATAATACTGGAGTAGGTTGCTATTTCCTTCTCCAGGCAGCATTCCCGAACAGGTTTCCCTGCATTGCAGGTGGGCTCTTCACCATCTGAGCCAACAGGGAATCCCAGTATCAGCTTAAAATGGACATATGATTCTAGTCATCTCCATGTGAGTAGTTCATCTCTTCAGTAAATTGAACATCATGGAGAAAATGATCTCTCATGGTTGTTGTGTAGTTTTAATCATGTATAATGTAGTACCCTAAACATGAAATAATGCATTGTAACCCATACAGTGCCACAAGTGATGCTGGACGTGCTCCCGAGAAGCAGAGAAAAGTTATAAAATTGCTATAAAAAGTTGAATTTCTTGATACATAACATAGATTAAGGTCTGCAGCTTTAGTTGCCCAGCACTTGAAGATAAATGAATTCAGGTTATGGACTATTGTATAAAAGTAAAGGAAATTTGTGAAGCCATCACTGCAACCATGCTGGTAGATGCAAAAGTCTTGCACTTTTTGTGAAATACAATTTTTATTGCATACTGAAAATGCAGCTTTTATATGGTCTATAAGGAGCTTTCCTGGTGGTGCCAGTGGTAAAGAACCTGCCTGCCAATGAAGGAGATGTAAGAGATGCAGGTTTGACTCCTCCATCAGGCAGATCCACTGGAGGAGGAAATGGCAACCCACTCCAGTATTCTTGTTTGGAGAATCCCATGAACATAGGAGCCTGGCTGGCTACAGTCCATAGGGTCGTGAAGAGTCAGACATGACTGAAGAGACAGCACCACACAGCACAGCACATGGTCTATAAACATATCTGTTGTGTATATGTGTGAGTGTCTTCTGAAAATTTAAAAACTATATAGCTGGAACTGTATGAGACATTTTTATTTCATAATCACAGCCTAATTACTCATTTTGTGGAATATAGAGTGCAAAACTTTTATTTAAGTGGATAACCTATCCCTATGTTTGCCTCACAATTTACAGTAGTCCCTAGCATGTGTATATATGGGCTTCCCTGGTGGCTTCGACGGTAAAGACTCTGCCTGCAATGAGAGAGACCTGGGTTCCATCCCTGGGTCAGGAAGATCCCCTGGCTACTCACTTCAGTATTCTAGCATGAAAAATTCCATGGATAGAGGAGTCTGGTAGGCTACAGTCCATTGCACTCTCAGAGTCGGACAAGACTGAAAGACTAACACACACACACGTGTGTGTGTGTTTGTGTATATACTCTATTTATGAGAAGTACTTGAGTGTTTGAGTATATTGGATGAGTGAATTGGGGAGGCACAAACAAAAAATTGGCAAAAACTTTCCATGAGAAATAATTATGCTCCTACTTGAAGAAAGAAGGTTTATATAGCTCAAGGAATAGACGTACAGAAAATATTTTAAATTATAAGTAAAAGGAACTAGAGTACACAAGAGAAGTATGTTACAAGAGCTAAATGAAGACTAAAGTGAATGGCATGTAAAGACAGAGATGTGCTTGAGGAACTTACAATGTGATATTTTGTAATCCCACAGTGGGTTGCCTCTAAATGTGAGTGCGCGTGCATGTGTGTGTATGTGTATGTGATCTGGGAGAGGTAAAAACAGAGAAATGATGAGTGATGATGACATTTCAAATTTTAAAGCATATCGGTTTAAAAAAAAAACCTATGATCTATATGCATCACACCAAAAATAACATAGAAGAATCTAGGTAACCTTGGATTTGGCAATAATATTTTATACCAGATGAACAATTTTTGAAAGAAAAATTGGTAAGTTGTATTTCATTAAAACTAAAAACTTTGCACTGTAAAGCACATGGTCTATAAACACTGTAAAAGACACTGTTGAGAGAATGAAAAGACAAGCAATAGGCTTGGAGAAAACATTTGCAAAAGATAAATCTCATAAAAGGCTACTAGCAAAAATGAAGAACTATGAAAATTCAATAATTCAAAAACAAGCAACCCAATTATAAATTGGGCACAGAATCTAATCAGACAACATACCAAGGAGAGTGTACAGAAGGCAAATAAATATTTGAAAAGATTCAAATATTTCAAATACAAAAAATTCAGAATTCAGCAACATATGTTATCAGAAAGCTGCCAATTAGAACAGATCTAGCAAACTTTATGATGTTTCCTTCAACTACTCCTACTCCCTTCTCTTCAGCTCTGTGGAAACCTTGATAGACAAATATATCTATATAGCAATATCAGAAGTACAGAAGTATGCCACATATATACAATAAGTTTTAACTTGTCAGAAAAAAATCCAACAAATCATGACTTAAGATAATTTCTTTATGAGGAGAAAATATTCAACTTTTATCTCATGCCAACAACATGGATTAATCTCAAAGGATATTATGCTGAATGAAAGTAGCCAAATAAAAATAGTACCTATTATATGGTACCATTTAATTGCTATTCTAGAATAGTCCAACTAATCTAAGTAGAAATTACATCCAGTTGCTTCTGGTAAGGGATTAACTGGAAGTTGGAATATTACTGAGTGATAGACTTTTTCAGTGTCTTGATAGTATTATGAGATATATAAGCATATGTATTTACCAAAATTGATTGAGATACTTACAACCTGAATATTTTAAATTGATAGATATAATATATGTATACTATAAAATATATATGTAAATATTTAAAATATAAAATAAATATATAAAAATATACTGTATACTGAGTATATACTGTATACAGTATACACCAATAACAAAATTTCAGGAACATTAAATAGGTCTCTGACAAAAAGTGGAATAAATTAAATTCAAGAATAATAATCAGCTCAACTGTTTGAACTATTGCATATACAATCTATGCATTTATAATGCAAATTATTCAAAAATGGTTATTGTTCCTCCAAGAAAATTTATAGAACTTTCAGTGATCACAATTAAAGGTTAAGTAGATATCTACTTCTTACTCTGAAAATTGTCAATGAAAGAATCACACATTTCATCCTGTCCTTCCTATAGAAATTAAATATCAGAGTAACCAAATATAGACTATGAGACAATAATTATTTTACAGCTCCTACTAAGAGCTGAGCTTAATGATCATTCTTAACATGACTAAGACTGGAACACTTAGACATTATTTCCTAAACTGATGCAAGGCCTGGTGTGCTGAGATTCATGGGTTGCAAAGAGTCGGACATGACTCAGCGACTGAACTGAACTGAACTGAACTGAGGATACTTGACCAAAGAAATTGTAAAGTAATTAGCCTCTAATTAAAATAACTAAATTTAAATTAAAAAAATAAAAAGAAATAGAACCTGGGTATCTTCCCCAGCGGCTCAGCAGTTAAGAATCTGCCTGCAATGCAGAAGATGTGAGTTCAATCCCTAGGTGAGGAAAACCCCTGGAGAAGGAAATGGCAACTCACTCCAGTATTCTTGCCTAGAAAATTCCATGGACAGAGGAGCCTGGCCGGCTCCAGTCCTTGGGGTCACAAAAGAGTTGGGTACAACTTAGCAACTAAAACAACAGCAGCGTAAGAACTAACTTCCAGTGTACAAGAAACATAGGTTATAGAAGGATGAGTTACATAACACCATGTAACAAGAAGACAATGTTAGAATTCAGAGCAACTGTAAAGTTACTTGTTGTTTCAGTGAAACAATAACCAAAGAGTAAAGAGGAAGGGAGTATGTAAAGTTTGTTTGGATCTTAACTGCAAGAAACCATTTTTCCATTTTGAGTTTATTTTTGTGTATGGTGTTAGAAAGTGTTCTAGTTTCATTCTTTTACAAGTATTTGACCAGTTTTCCCAGCACCACTTGTTAAAGAGATTGTCTTTAATCCATTGTATATTCTTGCCTCCTTTGTCAAAGATAAGGTGTCCATATGTGCGTGGATTTATCTCTGGGCTTTCTATTTTGTTCCATTGATCTATATTTCTGTCTTTGTGCCAGTACCATACTGTCTTTTTGGACTCTGGGAATGGGAGAGGGTGGGATGATCTGAGAGAATAGCATTGAAATATGTATAATATCATATCTGAAACGAGTCGCCAGTCCAGGTACAATGCCTGATAACGGATGCCTGGGACTGGTGCACTGGGACGACCCAGGGGGATGGTATGGGGAGGGAGGAGGGAGGAGGGTTCAGGATGGGGAACACATGTATCCTTGTGGCGGATCCATCTTGATGTATGGCAAAAGCAATACAATATTGTAAAGTTAAGCAAAATAAAATTTAATTAAAAAAAAAAAGAAACCATTTTTCAAAAAAAAATCTGACACAGTTTGAAAAATTTGAACATGACATGAGATCACAATAAAACCAATAATAATTGTTAATATCATTAAGAGTGCTATGGCATTTTTAAACAAATATATAAATGTTAACATTGAAAAAATATACAATATAAACAAACATGTTAAAGGTAACAAATGTTAGTACTGTTGCTTTATGGAACATGCATGCAAAATTGAATTCCCTTATAATATACCAGCAATAAATTCTGAATAATATCATATACCATAGCAACACATACATTTTAAAAGTGCATGAATTTAAAGATGGATGTATTATTATTTTTGAAGGATTAGATAGATCCATCAATGGAAAATGGAGAAAGTCTGGGAATACAGAAAGGTATTTTGGAGATTTGATTTATTACACAGGGGCCTTGAAGATTTAAATTAATTGTGGAAAATAATAATTGTTTAATGTTAAGAGACAACCATAGGTATTTTAGAAAGCAGTCAATTTCTACCCTGCATCTTATGGAGAAACTAATTTCAGGTTGTTAAAAGACATTCACTAGTAACACATGCTATAAAATTTTTATAACCAAACTTAGAAACAATGTAGGACCTTATAAGTCACAATCAATATTCTAGATTTTGTATTAAATAAATCAGGAAGCCACTAAATGCTGTTTTTCACAAGAAATGCATACTAAGAGCTGCATTTTAAAAGTTTCACTTTTGCTGTTCTCTGGACAATTGGGTGTATGGGAGAAAAATAAAGAAAAATGGAGTCAATAAGGAGATATAATAATCCATGTGAACAGTGATGATTGCTTTAACGTATAGTTGTGGAATGGCCACATCTAAATTACTTCTAAAAACAAAAATATAATACTTGATATATTTATACGTGATTACATTGATCATTTATAATATTATTATAAACTGGATATATAGCAACATACAGATTTTAAAAGGCAGGGCCATTTTAATTAATTCAGTAATATAAATTAGGTATTTATATGGTATAGTTTTTTTATTTCTAAAGCTAAATACAAACCTTTCAATGTCACATTTGGATAATTTTGTGATAATATTTTTGCTATGCAAATGTTTTCATCAGGGATTGGTAACATTAAACAGGATTTTCTTTATTTTCTATAATATATGTGCCTAAGAATCACTAAGATCCTATGATTTACTGGGCCACTGAACTATTCTCCCACCTCGCTTCTCAAACCTCTTTTGTCTTCTAAGTAATATTTATCATTGCTGTTGCTGTTGTTCTTTTGTCACAGTCCATAAATCTGAGAGTAGGGGTGACATGATGCCACAACACATTGTCCAGATTAAGAATCCTGAATAGCTTTATTTTCTGACATTTATGGGAACAGTTTGAGAAACTGGAAACTTCAGCCAAATTATCTCTTTTCTGATATAGAAATAATGAAAATAATCTTGTATTACCTTTTCCAGTCACCCAGATAAAATATTTTAAATGGTTTACCACATCCTCTGCCCCCCAGCCTTTTTTTTTTTTTTTTGCAGTCACTCATTAATTTTTGCAGATGTTCACACATACAAGAGATAAATGTCTAGTATTTGCCAAGATCTGTGACAAGGTATATATGATTGACAATAACCAAGATATACAAAACTCATGCCCTCTCTGAGCACAGCTATGCTTCTCAGCTTTTACTTTCCCATAAAAGCTTGCTCCCAGGTTATTACTTCACAGTAGACTCTTACCATGTGATATATAATTATAATGGCATTTCATTTTTCTCAGAGTCATTTGCCATGAAGTTTGTCAAATTTCATTTTTAATGGTAAAATAGAAAGTTTTTTACTCCACAATGTGTATAATACAATGAAAAAAAAGTTAGTTTAGTTTTGGTTTTAGCTGTGAGCATCTATATGCAAATCTATCTTTTTTTTTTTTTTTTTTCCCTAGGTGAGCCTGAAATGTTAGCTTGGATTCCTAGGACCTGGGAACTTTAAAATGTAGATTTAATAGGGTTCTCACTTTTCACATATTATAGTATGTGCATATGTATGTGTGTGTGTGTAGATATATGTGTAGATATATACAGTATATATTCTGTATGATGGGTACTGGAGTTGTTGTTTGGCTGGAGGTGAATGGGGCTGAGTTCCAAGGGATCTGGAGTCTGGTTTTGCACCTCTGATAGTAGGAGCCAGACCCTGAAGCTAGTGCAGGCTCACAGGTGGTTGTGTCCAGGGCTGGTGCCCTTTGCCTGATGACTGAGGCCTGGATCCAGGGCTAGTGATGGCCCACTGATGGATGGGGCCACATACTGGGGCTTCTGGTGGATTGTGCCAGCTGCATTTCTTGTGGCATCCCAGGACTGGTGCCAACTGGTTGATGGGCTGGACTGGTTTCTGGCACTAACACACTAGAGGGAGGATTCCAAAGTGGTGTTTATCAGCAGCAGTGTCCTCATGGTAGAATCAACTTCTGCCAGTGCGTGTGTGCCTGTGTCCCCAGGGCACAGAATGCCCTTAGAATCAGCTCTCCAGAATGCTCCTTAGGATCAGCAAGTTGGTCTAATCCAGATTCTTTTCAATTTACTTTCACAGAGCATGTGAAATTTTGTGTGCACCCTTTATGAGTGGTGTTTCCATTTTCCACAGCCCTCTGGGCCTCCCATATGCAAGCCACACTGGCCTTCAAAGGTAGAAATTATTGGTTCTTATCTTCCCAAGTGGGCTTCCCTGGTGGCTTCCCAGCGGAAGACCACGGGGCTAGTGAGCCTAAGACCTCAGAGCTAGTGAGTGGCGTAGGACCACCCACTTCTTGGTTAGAACATCTGCAATTGTAATTATCTTCCCTCTTGTGGGTTGTCCACCTAGGGCTATGGGTCTTCACTATACTGTGTCTTTGCCCCTTCTACCTATATCACTCACTGTTGTTCCATCTCTATATCTTCAGCTTAAAGATCTCATCTGTTAGTCCTGAAGTCCTTCTCATCTGTAGTTGCTGTGTAAATAGTTGCAATTTTGGTATGCCCAAGGCAGAGATGAGCTCTGGGTCTTCTACTCTGCTGTCTTGGCCACTCCACTCACTGTTAATTTTGCATTTTCCTGATGACAAATGATGTAAAACATCATTTAATATGCTTATATGCTATTCTCACACCTTTTTTTCTGAGGTATCTGTTAAGATCTTTGGCCTGTTTCTTGATTAGGTTGTTTTTTTATTGCCAAGTTGCAATGCGGGAGACCTGGGTTCAATCCCTGGGTTGGGAAGATTCCCTGGAGAAGGGAAAGGCTACCCACTCCAGTATTCTGACCTGGAGAATTCCATGGACTCTATAGTTCATGGGGTCTCAAAGAGTCGGACACGACTGAGCAACTTTCATCAAGATGTCTTTATATATTCTGTATGATAGTCCTTTCTCAGATACGTCTTTTGCAAATATTTTTCCCCATCTGTGGCTTCTCTGTCACTCTCTTAATGTTGTCTTTCACAGGGCAGAAGCTTTTAGTTTTGATAAAGTCTAACTTACCATTTTTTTTTTTTTTTAATAAGGATTGTCTTGTTGCTATTTCTGGAAAGTTATTGCCACACTAAAGGTCATCTATGTTTTCTATATTATTTTCTAAAAATTTCATACTTTTGGGTTTTGCATTTAGATCTTATGATCCTTTTTAAATTATTTTTTGTGAAGGCCATAAGATCTGTATCTGAATTCATTTTTTTGAATGAAAACTGTCCAGTTGTTTCAGAACCATTTGTTGAAAAGATTATTTTGTTACTTTATTTTTACTCCTTTGTCAAAAATCAGTTGACTATATTTGTGTAGGTAAATTTCTGGGCTATTTATTCTGTTTCATCATTCTGTCAATAAACTCTTTTGTCAAAACAATGTTGTCTTGACTATTGAAGCTTTAATAACAAGTCTTAAAGTACAACTTGCTTCCTCTTTAATATTTAGTAGAGACTTTGATTCTTTATATAAGCTTCATAATCATTTGTTGATAACCACAACATAACCTGCTAGATTTTTAAAAAGTTTTATTGGAGTAATTACAATATTGTGTTAGTTTCAGGTATACAGCAAAGTGAACCAGTTATACATATAGGTTTATTCAATTTTTTTAATTCTTTTCCCATATAGGCCATTAGAGAGTATTGAATTCTCTGTGGTATACAGCAGGTTCTTATTAGTTATATACTATATGTAAAATAGTAAGTGTTTTCAACACCAGTCTCCCAATTTATCCCTCTTCCCAAATCCTCTAGTAACCATTAGTTTGTTTTCTACATCTGTGATTCTACTTCTGTTTTATAAAGTTCATTTGTACCCTTTTTTAGATTCCACAATAATCAATATCATGATATAATATTTGTATTTCTGTATCTGACTTAATTCCTTCAGTATGACAACACCTAATTCCATCCATTTTGCTGCAAATAGCCTTATTTCATTCTTTTTTCTGGATGAGTAATATTTCATTGCGCCACATCTTCTGTATTAATTCCTGTGTTATTGGACTATTAGGTTGCTCACATGTCCTGGCTATCGTAACTAGTGCTACAATTGGAGTGCATGTATCTTTTCAAATTATAGTTTTCTCTGGTGTATGTCTATGAATGAAATTGCTGGGTCATATGCTAGTTCTATTTTTAATTTTCTAAGGAACCTTTACACTGTTCTCCATAGTACTTATACCAATTTACATCCCCACCAAAAAAGTAGAAGGGTTCCCTTTTCTTCACACCTTTTTCAGCATTTATTATTTGTAGATTTTTTTGATGATTGCCATTCTGACCAGTGTGAAACTAATTATATATAGTTTTGATTTGCATTTATCTATTAATGACGCCGAGAGCATCTTTTATGTGCTTTTTTTGCATCTGTATGTCTTCCTTGAAGAAATGTCTATTTAGATTTTCTGCCCATTTTTTTAATTGAGTTATTTGTTTTTTGATATTGAATTGTATAAACTGTTTATATATTTTGGAGATGAATCTCTTGTCAGTTTATTAATTTGCAATATATTCTCCCATTCTGAGGGTTCTCTTTTTTCTTTTGTTTATGAAACTTTGACTGAAATTGTATGAAATCTACAGATCAAATTGTTAAAAACAAATATCATACTAATATTGACTTTCTATCCATAAGCCTGGAATATATCTCTGTTGACTATCTTCTTTGATTTTGTTCATCTGAGTATTGCAGTCTCCTTCATCAAGATCTTGCATATATATGGTGAGATGTTTATCTAAGTATTTCGTTTTAGGTATGCCAATGTAAATTATATTGTGTTTTTAATTTCAAATTCTACTTGTTTGTTTGTTATATAAGAAAACAATTGAGTGCTATGTTTTAACCTTGTATTCTAAAATTTTACTATAATTGCTTATTAGAGTCAGAAGTTTGTTTGCTTTTTTGGTCAGTTCTTTCAAATTTTCTACATAGAAGATTAAGTCATCTGTGAAAAAAATTGTTTTTTTTTTTTTTTTTTTACAATCTATATATCTTTCTTTTTCTTCTTTTTTTTCTTTTTTTGCATTAGCTAAGACTTTCAGTAAAATGTTAAAAAGCTGTAGTGAGAGGGGACATTCTTCTCTTATTTCTGACCTTAGTAGAAAAGATTCAAGTTTCCCACCATTAAGTATTATGTTAGTCATAGTTCTTTTGTACATACTCTTTATCAAATTGAGAAACTTCTCTACATCTAGTTTACTGAGATATTTCATCATGAGTAGATAAGGTATTTTGCATCTATTGATACTATCATGCTATATTTATTTTTTAGTTTATTGATGTGATCAGATCAGATCCAATCAGATCAGTTGCTCAGTCGTGTCCGACTCTTTGCGACCCCATGAACTGCAAAACGCAAGGCCTCCCTGTCCATCACCAGCTCCCGGAGGTCACTCAGACTCACATCCATCGAGTCAGTGATGCCATCCAGCCATCTCATCCTTTGTCATCCCCTTCTCATCTTGCCCTCAATCCCTCCCAGCATCAGAGTCTTCTCCAATGAGTCAACTCTTCGCATGAGGTGGCCAAAATACTGGAGTTTCAGCTTTAGCATCATTCCTTCCAAAGAAATTCCAGGGCTGATCTCCTTCAGAATGGGCTGCTTGGATCTCCTTGCAGCCCAAGGGACTCTCAAGAGTCTTCTCCAACACCACAGTTCAAAAGCATCAATTCTTCGGCGCTCAGCCTTCTTCACAGTCCAGCTCTCACATCCATACATGACCACAGGAAAGACCATAGCCTTGACTAGGCGAATCTTTGTGGGCAAAGTGATGTCTCTGCTTTTGAATATGCTATCTAGGTTGGTCATAACTTTCCTTCCAAGGAGCAAGCGTCTTTTAATTTCATGGCTGCAGTCACCATCTGCAGTGATTTTGGAGCCCAGAAAAATAAATTCTGACACTGTTTCCACTGTTTCCCCATCTATTTCCCATGTAGTGATGGGACCAGATGCCATGATCTTCGTTTTCTGAATGTTGAGCTTTAAGCCAACCTTTTACTCTCCACTTTCACTCTCATCAAGAGGCTTTTTAGCCCCTCTTCACTTTGTGCCATAAGAGTGGTGTCATCTGCATATCTGAGGTTGTTGATATTTCTCCCAGCAATCTTGATTCCAACTTGTGTTTCTTCCAGTCCAGCATTTCTCATGATGTACTCTGCATATAAGTTAAATAAACATGATGACAATATACAGCCTTGACGCACTCCTTTTCCTATTTCGAACCAGTCTGTTGTTCCAAGATCAGTTCTAACTGTTTGCCTCCTGACCTGCATACAGATTTCTCAAGAGGCAGATCAGGTGGTCTGGTATTCCCATCTCGCTCAGAATTTTCCACAGTTTATTGTGAACTACACAGTCAAAGGCTTTGGCATAGTCAATAAAGCAGAAATAGATGTTTTTCTGGAACTCTCTTGCTTTTTCCAATGATCCAGCAGATGTTGGCAATTTGATCTCTGGTTCCTCTGCCTTTTCTAAAGCCAGCTTGAACATCAGGAAGTTCACGGTTCACATATGGCTCAAGCCTGGCTTGGAGAATTTTGAGCATTACTTTACTAGCATGTGAGATGAGTGCAATTGTGTGGTAGTTTGAGCATTCTTTGGCATTGCCTTTCTTTGGGATTGGGATGAAAACTGACCTTTTCCAATCTTGTGGCCACTGCTGAGTTTTCCAAATTTGCTGGCATATTGAGTGCAGCACTTTCACAGCATCATCTTTCAGGATTTGGAATAGCTCCACTGGAATTCCATCATCTCCACTAGCTTTGTTCCTAGTGATGCTTTCTAAGGCCCACTTGACTTCACATTCCAGGATGTCTGGCTCTAGGTCAGTGATCACACCATCATGATTATCTGGGCCGTGAAGCTCTTTTTTGTACAATTCTTCTGTGTATTCTTGCCACCTCTTCTTAATACCTTCTGCTTCTGTTAGGTCCATACCATTTCTGTCCTTTATCGAGCCCATCTTTGCATGACATGTTCCTTTGGTATCTCTGATTTTCTTGAAGAGATCCCTAGTCTTTCCCATTCTGTTGTTTTCCTCTATTTCTTTGCATTGATCATTGAAGAAGCCTCTCTTATCTTTTCTTGCTATTCTTTGGAACTCTGCATTCAGATGTTTCTATCTTTCCTTTTCTCCTTTGCTTTTCACTTCTCTTCTTTTCATAGCTATTTGTAAGGCCTCTCCAGACTGCCATTTTGCTTTTTTGCATTTCTTTTCCATGGGGATGGTCTTGATCCCTGTTTCCTGTACAATGTCACAAACCTCATTCCATAGTTCATCAGGCACTCTATCTATCAGATCTAGGCCCTTAAATCTATTTCTCACTTTCACTGTATAATCATAAGGGATTTGATTTAGGTCATACCTGAATGGTCTAGTGGTTTTCCCTACTTTCTTCAACTTCAGTCTGAATTTGGCAATAAGGAGTTCATGATCTGAGCCACAGTCAGCTCCTGGTCTTGTTTTTGCTGATTTTATAGAGCTTCTCCATCTTTGGCTGCAAAGAATATAATCGATCTGATTTCGGTGTTGACCATCTGGTGATGTCCATGTGTAGAGTCTTCTCTTGTGTTGTTGGAAGAGAACCCCATGAACAGTATGAAAAGGCAAAATGATAGGATACTGAAAGAGAAACTCCCCAGGTCAGTAGGGGCCCAATATGCTACTGGAGATCAGTGGAGAAATAACTCCAGAAAGAATGAAGGGATGGACCCAAAGCAGAAAGAATACCCAGCTGTGGATGTGTCTGGTGATATAAGCAATGTCCGATGCTGTAAAGAGCAATATTGCAGAGGAATCTGGAATGTCAGGTCCATGAATCAAGGCAAATTGGAAGTGGTCAAACAAGAGATGGCAAGAGTGAATGTTGACATTCTAGGAATTAGTGAACTAAAATGGACTGGAATGGGTGAATTTAACTCAGATGACCATTATATCTACTACTGTGGGCAGGAATCCCTCAGAAGAAATGGAGTGGCCATCATGGTCAACAAAAGAGTCTGAAATGTAGTACTTGGATGCAATCTCAAAAATGACAGAATGATCTCTGTTCATTTCCAAGGCAAGCCATTCAATGTCACAGTAATCCAAGTCTATGCCCCAACCAGTAACGCTGAAGAAGCTGAAGTTGAACGGTTCTATGAAGACCTACAAGACCTTTTAGAACTAACACCCAAAAAGGATGTCCTTTTCATTATAGGGGACTGGAATGCAAAAGTAGGAAGTCAAGAAACACCTGGAGTAACAGGCAAATTTGGCCTTGGAACATGGAATGAAGAAGGGCAAAGACTAACAGAGTTTTGCCAAGAAAATGCACTGGTCATAGCAAATACCCTCTTCCAACAACAAAAGAGAAGACTCTATACATGGACATCACCAGATGGTCAACACCGAAATCAGATCGATTGATGTGATAGATTACTTAATTGATTTTTGTATGTTGAGTTAGTCTTGCATATCTAGATAAATCCCACTTGCTTGTGATGTAAGCAAGTTATCTATTGATTTAATTAAAGTGAGAGATAATAACTGAGAGTGGCATATGTAATGATTCAAGTGTTATTGGCAGTGTAATCACTGATTTGTAGTCATATATGTAACAATCATCTCACATGGATTTACGTCTATCTTGTCTGGATAGTCTATCTTAATCTTGAATCTAAGAAATCTTAAGTTAATGTTTCAATAATATACAGTTTACTCAAATATCCTTATAGGAAGTCATGCAAAATTTAATTTGCCTGAAAATATAGATCAGTTAGTACAATCATTTAGTTTAATGATTTTTGTTTGTATGATAATCATGCTCATCTCTCTGGAAATGGGATATAATTTTAATTGTGTTATCAATTTCCAGGCTGCTATTCTTCAATATTTGAAAACACTTATACTGTCTTTCCTCAGACTCTGTAAGGTAAATATTTTTTTGGCAACAGCTGTTTGTCTGCCTCATCATCCATGCTCACCATCCTCCTTCATGACAAAACTTCAATTTTGTTCAATCATCTACTTTTTAAAATGCAGTCTACATGTGTCAGGAAAGAGCATACCATCCACAGTACCTGAGTTTTTGTATATCTTATCTAATTATAGGAATACCAAACCCTTTGAAAGTGATAGGTTCAAAACCTCTTAAGTTAATTTGCATTTGTTACCCACCTGGCTGAAATTTTAAGTCATGTTTGAACACCTGAACCAAACCCAATCACAGGGAAAAGAGTAAAAAACAATATAGTCCCACCGCCATTCCAGTGATATATGAGCAGAGGGGATTCAGCCTTGCCAGTAGATGACTCCCAGCAAATGAAGCCATGATCACAACACTGTTGGACCACTGACTGATTCAAAGATTGAAGTCTGCTCTATTTTTGGACCTCAAGATGAGCTTAGTGTTTAAGACATTGCGAATTTTTTCCTGATTCTAAAATTTATATGTGTGTGTTTATTATATATATATATATATATATATATATATATCAGATCAGATCAGTCGCTCAGTCGTGTCCGACTCTTTCAAATCTACATAATTATATATTTCCCATATGCTAGTGCTATATGTTATATATGTATGTGTATATATATATGCACACACACAGACACCTTGAGTAGTTGAACAATTAGCTTCTCTAAAAATAATATGGAAGAAAAGTTTGATTTGGAAGAAACAATAAGGTAAATTAGTGATGTGCAGATGCTAAAAGAAACAACAGATAGAATTATATGGCTTAGTCATTGTCCAGACCTCAGAAAGTGCAAATAATTAGGAAAAGGTTCATGAGTTATTTTATCACTCAATATAATTAAAGTGCAAAAATCAACTTTGTTTCTATTCATATTATTTTCTGCATATAGGTAGATGTTTCTCCATAATGAGGCTCATCATGGTGTGGAAAGAGTGGCTGTTACCACTATCCCAAAATTTCAGTCTTAACTGATTTCTCCCATAGGTGTTTATTCCTTTAGGTTAAGATATTATAAAATTTTATAAAAATGTAAAAGCCTTATCATGGAGAGGTAGAAGCATTCCCAGTAATCTCTGCCCTAAAATAATTTTATCTGTTAAAATAGCTATTTGGCCACTTGGTTTAAATGAAAGTCTGTAAGAGGAAGTTACAATCACCTTTGTTATAATTTGTTCTCGGTCTATCCCTTTCACTTAATACCAATGCTTACCGAGTATTGTGAATTTAATTTTAAAAATGTGACTCAGATAAATATGCATCATAATTCACTTTTTTTAAGATACAGGAGTTCCTTTTATCCAATAGCCAGAATGATATTATGTTAATATGCTGTCTCCTATAAAACATATAAGACTCTTCACTATATTTTTAGAATACCAATATTATCATTTTTATAATTCTACATATTTGTTTGTTGTCTATAAGAGCCAAATATATTTATATAATCTTCGGGGGCTTTGATTTTGTTTGCCTGGATGCTTTTTTTTTCATCCATAAGCAGTTGAATGTACTTCCAATATTTTAATTTGATTTTGTTCTTCCCCTGGCTGGGCAAACAGCTCATTCACTTTTAGAGTCTTTTAATGTTTTTTCTGGCAAATGTCTTCCAACTTCAATATTCATTTTTTATTGCTTTTATTTATAAACACTAGAAATTAGAAACAATATGTTAGTAATGAAATAGTTTCTCTAATCACTATTTTTAAGAGACAAAAGTTTATTTTTTTGAAAGGCTTAATTTATAGATTGCATTCTAGAATTCAAGTTCCTCAATTTCCTAGAACCATAAAATAAGAAAAAAAAAGTTTTAGAAGTCATCTGAATAAATCTCCATATTTTTTTTTGACATTCTAAAAATTAAGAAGTAAAAGGTAAGTAATTCATTTAAATTCATCTTATCTGCTAATGACAGATTTAGAACAATAGGATAACAACTTTTAGTGATATTTTGCTGGTGAATCAGTTATTAATTATAGCAATAACTCCATGTAATAAGTGATTCTCCAAAACTCAGTGAATAAAAACAGCAACATTTGTTTACTTATTAGTCTGCAGGTCAGACAGGCTAATTTTTCTATTTAGGCCCAGACTTGATTGTTTTCAGTTATTCACACTCAGTCACTTATGGTCAACTGGTGAGTTTGCTGAGTCATTAATTATTTAATGTGACTCTCATAAACCTCATTTTTCTCTATTTATATTCCTTGAAAAATCTCTCATTTTTGTGTATAACCTCCAAAATTGGTATTGATTGGGGGCAGGAGGAGAAGGGGAGGACAGAGGATGAAATGGCTGGATGGCATCACTGACTCGATGAACGTGAGTCTCAGTGAACTCCGGGAGTTGGTGATGGACAGGGAGGCCTGGCGTGCTGCGATTCGTGGGGTTGCAAAGAGTTGGACACGACTGAGTGACTGAATTGAACTGATCTCCAAGTTCTCTGCTTTTAAATAACACATGCATGTGGGCAGATTGTTGTCTTATTGTGTGCTTTTTTGTATCATTTTCTATGAGATGCAAAATGAAAAAGCAAAATAGCCTTATCTTTCTGGGCATCTGATATTTGTCCTCCAAATATTAGAATTCCTTCATGTACTCTGCTGCTGCTGCTAAGTCGCTTCAGTCGTTTCCGACTCTGAGCAACCCCATAGATTCTAATGTATGATAATTAATTAAATAATTATGATGCATTCATTTTAATATAAAATATTAGTTTTAAGAAAACTTTGTTTATCTTATGAAACAAAGTTTTCTTTCCCAAGTAAACATTAGCCAGAGCACTAAGATTGTTTTTAAATGAAAGGCAAGTGCTAAAATTTCTATATTCATAGTTAACACTGAGATACTTCTTGCCTAAATATAATTTTCTTAAGTTCTTATTCATGGATAAATATTCCTTGAACAAAATATACTTCCCTCTTTCATGGTTTTCATTCCAATTTAAAAATGATAATATATATTACCAAGTACATATAAATTTCATAAAAAGAAATAAAATTGTGTTAGGGAAAATACAGAAGTCTCATTTTGTCATTAATTGGCTACTGTGATAAGAAATGGGGCTAGTGAGAGACTTATAAGACCTTCAGCTCTATGCCTTGTCATTGCAGTAGTTCTCAAATGTCTCTGTGGAGTTAGAAAGACCTAGGTTTTTATTACAATGACATAGTTAACTGGCGGAGAAGGCAATGGCACTCTACTCCAATACTCTTGCCTGGAAAATCCCATGGACTGAGAAGCCTGGTAGGCTGCAGTCCATGGAGTCCCTGAGGGTCGGACACGACTGAGCGACTTCACTTTCACTTTTCACTTTCATGCACTGGAGAAGGAAATGGCAACCCACTCCAGTCTTCTTGCCTGGAGAATCCCAGGGACGGAGGAGCCTGGTGGGCTGCCGCCTATGGGGTCACATGGAGTGGGACACGACTGAAGTGACAGCAGCAGCAGCATAGTTAACTGGGCATGTCACTTTTAAAGACTCTTGAATAATCTCCATGAACCTTAATTCTTTACCCATAAAATATGATTGTTAGAAAATAACTTGTAGGATTCAAGTAGTGCTTCAATACAGTGAGGTATATCAGTTAGACTGTCCACCAGAGTGCCTGAGACTTCAAGAATATTCGCCATGTTATTAACTATGTGCTGTGCTGTGTTTAAGTCACTTCAGTCGTGTTTGACTTTCTGAGACCCTGTGGACTGTGGCCTGCCAGGTTCCTCTGTCCATGGGATTCTCCAGGCAAGAATACTGGAGTGGGTTTCCATGCCATTTTCCAGGCCATTCTTCCAAACCAGGGGTGAACCCATGCCTCTTATGTCTCCTGCATAGACAGGTGGATTCATTGACCACTAGTGCTACTTGGGATACTGATACTCAAATCTTGGTATGTATGAAGAAAATACAGATTTTATTCTGAAGTACAATGAAGTCTCTGTAAGTTTTAATAGTAATGGATCTACATTTATAAAATTATTTTTATTCTTCTTTGTGCTAAATGCAGCATGTGTTATTAATGTTCTTCACAAAGCTTCTGTGTGATGGATGAATAGTCAGTGGTACTAACCTGTTAAGAACAACAACCTAACAATTTCAGAGCTGTGACATCTGGTTCAGATCTGGTGCATGTTTGCTACATGACTTGAAGGGAAAAACTCAATCTTTCTGTGCTTTAATTTCCAAAACAGGAAACAATGGAAATGAAAATAGTATCTATATCATGAAGCTCTTGTAAGTATGTTTTAATGTAGTTAAAATAGTGCCTGACACAATTGAGGTCCTCTATCTTTTGTCTTAAAGTTTCAGATAGATAGATAGATATCACTTATACATGCTTAAAGAGAATAGAAACATAGATTGCATACTAAATTGAGGGATTAAAAATAATAACATTTTACATTATTTCATTAGTGATAAAGATTGTTTACTGAGAATTTTGCCTATTTACTATGTCATGATCACTATCTCTCACAATGTTAGTAAAAAGTTATTTATTTTTTCTCTACTTTTGATAATATACATTGCAAGATACATTATTTCTTAGTCTTGTATTACATCAACATTGAATGCTTACACAATAATTTAGAATGGATATATATGTGACAAACTATAATAAATTGAGTTCATATATCGTAGGCCTTTGAGTAAAGTTATGATGGAAAGACTTGTGGTATATATTATAACAAGAGAGAATGATAGAATATTTATTTTTTTTCTGCAAGCTGCTGTGGATTTTTTAAATTACTGACACATGTTAGAGAGTTCATAGTAGCCAAGGTGGACAAACTATAGGAAAAGCTGTTGAAAGAGCATTGCAATACTTACACGTATTTTTATACTACTTCTCAGTAAGGTCTATTTGGCACTTTCTCTGCTCTAAGTGACACAGACCAGAGAGGAAAAGAGAGGGGGATAAATGAAGAGTTCCTCTGAATTCACAAAGTAGAAGCAGCAACAGATAAATCAAGAACTCAAAACACATAAGGTGTATGTAAAAATTTACTTCAGTTCAGTTCAGAGAACACTTTGAGGAGCAATTTAAATTATTCTAATAAAGGATATTCTAGTTCAAACTGTATATTATATATTATAATATATAATTTATATAATATAAATAATATATATATTTTATATATATAAATTTATATTATAGATACATTATATATATAATGTTTCCCCAGCATACAAAATTTCCTCTTTAATGAGAACAAAAATTATAAAATTTATGTTCTGTGTCAACTTGAGAATACTGTCTTTATTCATTGACTTTACTATTTCACAACTGGTTCAACTGAAAGACATGGGCAGGATTTCAGACAGCTCTTAAAAGTCCAGCATCTGTGGTGACCACCTACATTACTCTTTGATTTTGACTTTTAGCATTAGAAGACTCAGGTCACTTCACTTTAGAGCACAGATTACAGCTCATAGGTTACCACCTATGAAAGGGTCTGTCTTAGTCCACGTGAACTGCTATAGCAAAATATCTCAGATCGGGTGGATTATAAACAACAGAAATTCATTTCTCATAGTTTTGGAGTCTGAAAGCCCAAATCTGAGTGCCAGAATGGTTGAATTCTAGTGAAAAACACGTTCTAAATTTTAATTTTCATGTTGTATCCTCACATGGTGAACTTGCATGGTTGCAACATGAGACATGAGTTTGAGCAACCTCCAGGAGTTGGTGATGGACAGGGAAGTCTGGCATGCTGCAGTCCATGGGGTCCCAAAGAGTCAGACATGATTGAGTGATTGAACTGAACTAAAGTGGACAGAACATGAAACAAATATATCCGAATTTTTTGGATCTAATAAATTTTCCAGATCCTTTGACTATAGAAACATAGCTTAAAAGTCTTTACTGAACATTAATGATGATTGAAAATTCTGAAAGCACTGAAAGGAGTTGACTCGGTCGCAAAGAGTCAGACACGACTGAGCGATTGAACTGAACTTGAACTGAACTGAAATTGAAGAGAATAATTATTTATGTATGTATATAACTTCCACTAATGCTTATCAAAATTTTGTATATAAATCCGAGCATATCAAGAAGATGAGTATTTATACATACACACACAGTACACTTTTGAGCTTTCCCTAAGATCATATTGTAAAATGATGGTAAACAGGGTCTCTCTGCTGCTGCTGCTGCTGCTAAGTCGCTTCAGTCGTGTCCAACTCTGTGCAACCTCATAGATGGCAGCCTACCAGGCTGCTCCGTCCCTGGGATTCTCCAGGTAAGAACACTGGAGTGGGTTGCCATTTCCTTCTGCAATGAATGAAAGTGGAAAGTGAAAGTGAAGTTGTTCCATCGTGTCTGACTCCTAGCGACCCCATGGACTGCAGCCTATCAGGCTCCTCCGTCCATTGGATTTTCCAGGAAAGAGTACTGGAGTGGGTTGCCATTGCCTTCTCCGAGGGTATCTCTTAGGTTACCTATAATTTACACTTTAATATCTTAGGACATGTAGCAGTAGGAAACTTTAGATAGCTTAAGTTTTAAATCTTGAGTAAAATAATTTACCAGCTGCTATAATTCTTCAGATCTTTCACTGCAAATGAGACTGTCAAACTTAAACTACTCATTTTTGGTAGAGGCATCTAGTTCTCACTTTCCCAGATAATTAGATATGCACACAACTACAAGGAGAAGATAAAGTAGTAAAAGATTGTGAGTAGGGAGCAGGTGAAGGAGGAGAGTAGAAAGGAAAAGGAGGAGGAAAAAGAGAAAAAAAACAAATCTGCAACTACAACCAGATAACAGCAACTTATATAGACTGAAATCCTTGAGAATGCGTCATTGTCCTTTTTTTTTAATTTTATTTTTATTTTATTTAACTTTACAATATTGTATTGGTTTTGCCATGTATCAAAATGAATCTGCCACAGGTATACATGTGTTCCCCATCCTGAACCTTCCTCCCTCCTGTCTCCCCATACCATCCCTCTGGGTCGTCCCAGTGGGAGAGGGAGAGGGTGGGATGATTTGGGAGAATGGCATTGAAATAACTATAATATCATATATGAAACGAGTCGCCAGTCCAGGTTCGATGCCTGATATCGGGTCATTGTCTTTTTACTGAATGGATGTTCTGCAACTTTGGGCATGAGGGTACCATGTAGATGAACAATGCATGCTTGTAAAACTAACCTATATTGTCAGAGCGACAAAGCAATTACAGATACAAACAATGTCTTCATCAGTTTTTCAAACATCTGTGGATTTTATAAGAAAAAAAAACAAAATAATAATTATATTTTTGTAAAGTTCATTTGAATTGAAAATTACCCTAAAGTAGTTTCAAATAAAATGTGATACTCTCTATGGATTAAGAAAAAACATTAATTATAATAATACTAAAAAAGTGTACTTTGCTTGAAGATTGTGGTCTTGGCATTGTCATGCTAGCAATTCAAAAAATTTTAAATGTTATGAAAATTTTAATATTTATATGTGCATATCATATTTCTGGGATAAAATCATGTGCAAAAACTACTAATAACTTACTAAAATATAGTTGGTAAATTTAAAATTTTGTGCTTTTTAAATACCAAAATAAGGAAAGTCCTCTTCTTTAACCCATCACTTTTCTCTTTCTTTCCTCCCTTCCATCTTTCCTTCTAATGCACAATTACTGATGGGAAAGTGTACTATGAATTGTGTGGTACTGGGCTGTGTCACCTGAATTATAACACTTGCCACACTTGTCTGGTGGCGATGCAGGAGACCCAGTTTCGATTCCTAAGTCAGGAAGAGCCCCTGGAGAAGGAAATGGCAATCCACTCCAGCACTCTTGCCTGGAAAATCCCATGGACGGAGGAGCCTGATAGGCTACAGTCCATGGGGTCGCAAAGAGTTGGACAAGACTGAGTGACTTCACCTTCATGCTTGTCTGGCTATTTATTAATCTTCCTCATTCCCTTTAAAACTATAGGGTACCTCAGTTATTTTTTCTTTCTTTTTTTAATATTTATATGTTTTATTGAAATCAATCAATAGCTTATGAGGCCCTGTGCAGAATGAAGTTATGCTTTACAAGATTTAAATATGAAAAGGTGAACAAAGGTGGAAAGACAACATGGTTTCTAACCTCACAAGTTTTATATTCTAAAGCATGGGCGAGTCATTAAATATATATGTATATGTAAATGGTCAAAGTAGTAGCAAAGTGTACTTGTAATGCAGGAAAACAATAAAGATCTTAGTAATAAGGAAAACATTAACTGGTTAGTTAAGGGCTTAAGAAAAATTAAAGAAACTAAGTTATTTTTTGTCATTTTAAACAAATTGTTGGAAATTTAACAACACAGAGAAAACTTATTTTCTTCCCTGAAAGAGATTTCACAATTTAATTTGGACAAAAAAAAAAAAAAAAAAAAAAATCTTGCACAAGCAACCCAAACATAAGAAAATTCAGTACGCAAAATCTTTGTACATACAGTATGAAAATACATGTGGGAATTTAGAGCAGTTTAAGCAAAATACTCAAAATAATGGCAACCCACTCCATTACTTTTGCCTGGAAAAAGCCCATGGATGGAGGAGCCTGGTAGGCTGCAGTCCATGGAATCCAGAAGAGGCCGACAAGACTGAGTGACTTCACTTTCACTTTTCACTTTTCACTTTCATGCATTGGAGAAGGAAATGGCAACCCACTCCAGTGTTGTTGCCTGGAGAATCACAGGGATGGCAGGGCCTGGTGCGCTGCCATCTATGGGGTTACACAGATTCGGACACGACTGAAGCAACTTAATAGCAATAGCAGCAAGCAAAATACTATAAAATAATACGAGGAAAGATTTAGTTCAGCAGAAGGAATAACTTGTTGACAAGCACACGTTCAGCAGAAGTAGGAGTTAGTGCAAGAGTTAGAATAAGAGCCAAGGCCCAGGATTGATGCCTTAGTAAATTAAACTTAACTAGGACTATGAGCTTCCGTCTCTGGGGTCGCACAGAGTCGGATACGACTGAAGCGACTTAGCAGCAGCAGCAGCAGGACTATTAGGGAAAGACCTAGTAATTCAGATACCAACAATCATCTGAACCTACATCATAACTAAAATTTTATATCAGTCAATTTATCAATGACTTGTATGTACATATGTGTAATATCTATAGACAGCTGACATTCTATTGTGATTTTATAATGGCAATATATATATATATTTATATATACACAAAGATTGAAATTCCTTATAGCTGACAATCAGCTATTTGCCAGAAATTTTTGAAGATTCATGACAAAGTTTCAAAGCCACTTGAATTGTCTAGGACCCAGGGATGGGAAGCCTGGTGGGCTGCCGTCTATGGGTTCGCACAGAGTCGGACACAACGGAAGCGATGCAGCAGCAGCAGCAGCAGCATTTTAATAGATGATTCTAGTGGCTTTGAATCCTTTGAGATGCACGTAAATGTTGGCAAATACTTTAAACATTTCTTGATATACAAGCAAATCTTCGACATAACACAACAAAGAACCCATCAGAAAAAAAAAAAAAAAGTCCTGATTTTTTTTATTAGTGCTTTTTAAGGGGAGAGACTGGAAAATTAATGTATATAGAATAGCTTAGAATATTATTGAATTTGTCCATGGTGACTGGATTACATTAGCTAGTTATTTACATCCATAATGGAATCTTCTTATTTTTATTGAATGTACAATGCTAATACTCTGCTTCTGGGTCTACTTTTGAAATAAAATTGAGCATAGACAATTTTAGAAAATAATAAGGAAAGGGAGAAGGAACAAAGTGATACAATAAATTTGGGTACAAACACTGGGTGCTATAATGGCATTTCAGTATATCTTGCTTTCAAGTCCAAACCAAATATAAGAAATGACTGTTTCTATAAGCTTTTATTTAAGGTTCAACCTGGCAAGTTTCTATTCTTATCCTTCGCTTTATCAACTAGTACACATTTTCTAAACTGATTTGTTGAGTCTCCAAAACATAACTGGTTCTTTATTTAAAAATTTCACTTTCGATTACCATTCTCTCAACCAGAATGGCATTCCCTGTTCTTTTCTTTTAGACTTCCTATGTCCTTTCTTCAAAACTAGCAATCCATTACTGATTCTTTAAAAGCTTCCCATGACCAATCCAGCCTGAACTGATTACTCAGTCAGTCACTGGCAATAAATTGTATACTGTCAAGTAATATTTCTACAGTTTCTACTTTTCAGAACTCCTAAGTAGATCATTATGGAGGAGGTATTCATGTTTCCAAGTATTTATGTCATCTTTTTACAGGTAAGATATTGAGGCCATAGATCACATTTTCTATCATTTTCCTCTCAGAACTCAAAACAGAACATTTAAGATGTTTGTTATTTTTAAATCAATGAAACCTGTTCTATGGTATAGTTCCATCTATGGAGAAGTAATATTTTTTTAAAAAATTATTTTCATTTATTTATTCACTAATTTCATAGGTGTTTACTTAGTACCTACTAAGTACAAAACACTAGGTATACAGACACTTTGGGAATAATAATTCAGTCTATGCTGTCCAATTAGAACTTTAGGGTTTAAGGAGTTTATTTCTTTAGTTCTCTGTTACAAACACTACATTTTTTCTGCACATATTTTTTTTTTTTTTTTTCAGTTTTTGCACATTGCATTTACTACAGGCTTCTAACTGAAAAAAAAAAAGAAAGAATTAATAATCATTGCAAGGAAAATCTGGCTTGTGGGGTACTACTAGAAAAAGGCAAAGGTAGTTTCTAAGAAAAAAAAATAAAATTTTACACCAGTTCAGTCTTAAATCTATGATCTTAAATGTGTGTGAAGCCATCACAAAATTCAGAATAAAAACATATATTTTTAAAACTGGCTACATTCATTGACTATTGAAAATACAGTTTGTAAGGCTAAATTTTTAACGGATTGTGCCAGCTCTGTGAATCCTGCCATCTGATTTAGACCAGGAATGTATGTTTATTACCATTTATTTATAGGCAGATGAAGTCCAGAAAGATGACATAGCTTGGCTAGTGCATGAACATAACTGTTTCAAATATGGTAACAGAGGTTCCAAAGGAAAGAAAGAAGTCTACAGTACTTACATGTGTGACTTTTCTAAGAACAATACCAAACTTGGTTAAACTTCTTTGCTACCTGAACAGCAAACACGAGAGTTTTGTTTTATTTTTAAGAGATTTGTTCCTACATTATATCATTATCACTATCTTTATCAATTGTAGTAAATTAAGCCCCTGCTAGTTCTAATGAAGATAGATCTACACTGGAGAAGAGAATGCCTTCATGTAAAATCTAAATCTGCAATCTATAATGTATGTTATTTAATGAAGCTAAATAACATACTTTTCTATATAGCTACTTTGCAGAGCCTCATGAAACAGCTCTCCTTTCATTTTAAGCTTTCATGGGCTTTTACAGGCACAGTGTCTTAGTGCATATCTAGGTGATGACAGAGCAAAGAAAAATAAAATCCTTACTAATCCCTTCTAATCTTTGTTCAAGATTTGAGATTTTGAAACATTTCAGTTATTAAAATGTGTCACTCAAACTTTGTATATATCTAAGTTAACATTTGAATAATTTTCTGTGTCTGGAATATTTAGACAGTAAATTTCATTTGAAAACTGAAACAGTGTTTTAGTCATCTCTTCAAGTAAAAGTTGAAACAAGGTTATCTAATGTTAAGTTTCTGTTCTAGAAAGTAAGTTATCTGTATTCAAATAACAAAAGGGAATCTTCAAGCCTAAGAAATGGTATTTATCAGGAGTTTAAATATGCAGAGATCCATCATTATCAAAATGTATTGCAAAAAATCAAACACCTTCTGGTATGCTCTGTGGCTTAGAGAAGGGTAGAGCAGCTGTTGCCATTTTGCGAGCATATATCTGTCCCTCTCGTGGTGTCCCATTGCCATTCTTAGTGTCCTACTCATGCACAAAAGGAGAAGGCGACAGCACCCCACTCCAGTACTCTTGCCTGGTAAATCCCATGGGTGGAGGAGCCTGGTGGGTTGCAGTCCATGGGGTCGTGAAGAGTCGGACACGACTGAGCGACTTCACTTTCACTTTTCACTTCCATGCATTGGAGAAGGAAATGGCAACCCTCCAGTGTTCTTGCCTGGAGAATCCCAGGGACGGCACGGCCTGGTGGGCTGCCGTCTATGGGGTCGCACAGAGTCAGACACGACTGAAGAGACTTAGCAGCAGCAGTGGCATGCACAAAAGCCTTCTCTACAGCAGATTGCATCTGCTGTTTCAACACAACCACATGTAAAAGCTGACTAATAATTTATTCAAAATAAAAGTGACTTTCTATTCCCAGTTTTTTGAGGAATCTCCATACTGTTCTCCATAGTGGCTGTACCAGTTTGCATTCCCACCAACAGTGCAAGAGGGTTCCCTTCTCTCCGCACCCTCTCCAGCATTTATTGCTTGTGGACTTTTGGATAGCAGCCATTCTGATTGGCGTGAAATGGTATCTCATAGTGGTTTTGATTTGCAATTCTCTGATAATGAGTGATGTTGAGCATCTTTTCATGTGTTTGTTAGCCATCTGTATGTCTTCTTTGGAGAAATGTCTATTTAGTTCTTTGGCCCATTTTTTGATTGGGTCATTTATTTTTCTGGAATTGAGCTGTAGAAGTTGCTTGTATATTTTTGAGATTAGTTGTTTGTCAGTTGCTTCATTTGCTATTATATGATCCAGCAATCCCACTCCTGGGCATATACACTGAGAAAACCAGAATTGAAAGAGACACGTGTACCCGTGTTCATAGCAGCACTGTTTGCAATAGCCAGAACGTGGAAGCAACCTAGATGTCCATCCACAGATGAATGGATAAGCAAGCTGTGGTACATATACACAATGGAGTATTACTCAGCCATTAAAAAGAATTCATTTGAATCAGTTCTAAGGAGGTGGATGGAACTGGAGCCTATTATACAGAGTGAAGTAAGCCAGAAACAAAAACACAAATACAGTATACTAACGCATATATATGGAATTTAGAAAGATGGTAAAAATAACCCTATTTACGAGACAGCAAAAGAGACACTGATGTATAGACCAGACTTTTGGACTCTGGGACCGGGAGAGGGTGGGATGATTGGGGAGAATAACATTGAAATATGTATAATATTATATCTGAAATGTATTAATTGTTCAAACTAAACACTGTCATGTTACAATTTGTTCATATTAGATGTTTGTAATGTTTCTGATAATCAATAAAAGAGATTCTTGATAAAAAAAAAAAAGTGACTTTCTACTAGCATTGTCTTTTCTCCTACCTCTTGTGGAAATCTAGACACAGTATCTTATTAAAAAGATCAGCTTTAATGTTAATTTCTTACCATTTTATGATAATGTCAAGTATAACATAAAATTGTGCCCCTTAAATACAAATATTACATATCACAACATAATATTGAAACAGCATGATTGTGGATTTTTTAAAATTTCTGCTGTTATATCAGTTTAGGAAATACATGGCTTTAAATAATTGCACAGCAGAAAATCACTAAAGCAGTTACCTATAGGACCAGAAGGGTAACCTAAAGGTTAAAAGAAGTGGGGACTGTGGTGAACTAGAGAGCACATGTTCTCTAAAAACAAGTCAGCTGCTTATCTATAGCAAATTGTTGCCATGGGGAAAGATGGGCTGAGAGTTAACAAAGAAAACCTAGAAACACAGTGTTTGCCTATGTTTATATGAAATTACTTTGGAACTCATTCAAGTTGTAAATACATGCACATTCGTGGGCCCATACAAACACATACACACACACCAAGCCTCATGTACAGAGACTATGTAGGCCCACAAAATGATCCTTTGCAATGGGTCTGTTAAGTGACTAATGCTCAGTATGCTTGGAAATGATTAATCATATAAATTCCTGATTCATAATGTTACCTTAGACTTAATTAACTTTCACTGAAGTCTTATTGTTTGTAAGGTACTCTTCTACATAGTATGTCAACACAAACAGAAATAGAGTGTGTCTTTCTTCACAACTTCATACACTCTGCTAGGATGTTCATAAATAATATTAGAGAAGGAAATCCATAAAAGGAAGACTCATTGCTAGAAAAAAAAATGAATGAGACATAGAGAATTTGGCTAACATTTGGCTAACCACTTACTAACTGTGTGACATTGGAAACACAATTAAAGTTCTCTGATTCTCAATTTTCTTATCTGTAAGGTACTATGTTATAATTTCAAGTCAACAAAGATTGTAAAATTCTTAAATACTCAATAAATACTAGCAAAACTCCAAACTTCAAACTTACAATAGAAAAATACTTCAATTGGTAGAGTTCTATTAACAGAAGTTATATATTTATATATTAAATATATAGTTCCTGCTCAGTGTATTAACTATTAGGTGCTCAATAAAATACAGTTTCAGGGATTACTATGTCTGAATTTTGTAACATGTGTATAAAATGTTCTAATTAAAATATATTGTTTTCATGTGATAACAGTATCTAATCTCTTTGTCAGCTTTCTTAAATATCCTGAATATACCAGAGATATAAACTTTTTGAAGGAAAGTGTTCAATGTAATAAGAGCAGGCAATTATTTATTCCCCAATTAGACATTTTTATTGTAAATAAGCATCAGCATTATTGCAAGATACTTGGCAGGCTAAACACGACGAAGTTTTGAGTAAAGGTATTTTATGTCTGGAAAAGTTCTTAATAAAAAGAGATAGTATTTTAGAACCTCATCCAATAGAGAAGAGTCTTACTAAATTCAAAGTAAAATGGACAGAAATTTATAATAAAACTACCTATGATATGTCTAATGATGAAATAAATTCACCTTCAAACAGAACTCCAAATTATTAAGTTAATTTATTTCATGAAGCACTAAATAAATACACGTTTTAGGTTTCCAGTCATCAAAGAGAAAAAGTAAAAATTTTGGCTTACAAGACTTTTTATTCCTAGTTAGTTCCTCCTGTTAATTAGAGACTGATACATAAAGTAGAACTATGCATCATGAATTCCTGACCATCAGTGAATTAGGATTATGTCAGCCTGGGGAGGAAAGGGAATATCAAAGCCAAGGGCCCTTACTAGAAAATGCTTTTTTCATGGCTTGGGTCTTAAATCTTTGGAGCCATTAGCAAGAATGCTCTGTATGATCAAAATTGTCCATGGGTTGCATGGAGTTTTATTTATTGTACCATTTTCTACATTGAATTTCAATTCTCAGGAGCATTTTTTCACACTCTCTGATTTTCAGACACTTAGGGAAAAGTAAAATATGGGCTCAAAATAAGATTTGTCTCTACATGGATGAATCAGTCATGCTTCATGAACCCCTAATTCAGTCTCTGCTTCACCACATCCCAAGTAGCATTTCATTACTCCATATGGTGTCCTGAGACTGGGGCCTTGTTTATCCATTGCTGATGTTAAGTCAGTGTGTATCTCTGAGAGTGCCATCTCATGTATATAACATTTCCATGGTTCACTGAAGCTTAATATAATTAGTCAGAGGTTGTATTAGTGAGACCAAGTGCACATGTGACATCATCATTTGAAAATGATGTATAGACTTTACTCCAAAATACTGGCTTGACACTATCTTGGCAGCAGACACAAGGGTGCCTAAGGAAACAAATGTCTCTAGGGGTTGTACCATCTGCACATGCATTTCAACCTTAATCTCTGGGAATTCAATATTCTGCTCTGTACTTAAAAAACGTCAAACCCATATGATCAGATTCAGAGATAGTAAGGATTGTCATTTTTAAAATCAAATGATCCAAAACTATGTGGTCCTTTGAATTCTTTCATGTTTAATTGTAAAGTAGTGCTTCTACACTGTGTAAAATTAAAAATTTAGTAAAACATTTGAGTGAGCATTGCTTCCTGGTAGATTTTTTTAAAAAATCTACCTATTTTAATCCTATTGTAACCCTATTAATATATAATTTTGTAAGCTGTTTTTATGTCATAAAATAGGAAATACATTCCATAACAGTAAGTGGTTTAATGTTTAAAGCACGCACTTGCTTTCAGTGAGTACATAGATATTTCAAAAATTTATCATCGGAATGTCTTATACATTACTTGGTGAATCCCCTTTGTTAATTAGCTTCTGCTGCCTTATACACACACACACACACACACAGATACACACACACAAAAATGATAGAAAATAGGGTTCATTTATTTTAAAAAAGAAAGAGAAAAAAAAAGTACCTATCCAATTAGAGTGTTCTTAATAGAGAGGAGCTAAAGCCTAGGGGGAAAAAAAAAGACTGTAAACTATCAAAAAGAACCCATAAGGTACATTATTCTACTAATAAAATTAATGATAGATTAAGAACAGATGCTTCTGTACTTCAAAACAATATTATCAGCTACTAAATTATTCAGAAAAGACAAAATTATTTAATATTTAACATTTCTAAGAATATTCTAGCATATTTAGGCACAACTAGGAATTGCTTGAAAAAAAAAATCACATAATGATGATTTTCAGAAATTTTTCATGGAGAAAGCCTGGCAAAGTATGGAGTTAATCCCTTGCCATCCATCCTCTCTGTCTCTGTCTGTCTCTCTTATAGTGAATGAATTTTTTTTAAAAAATGAAATCTTTGAGAATGGCTGATTCTTTCACTTTGAAAGAGTAATTTATAGATTCATAGTAAAATATTATTTCATGGGTTATTATGTGGAGTTTTTTCCCATAAATATCTGAATAATAAGCAGGGGAAAATAAATAAAAACATTAATAGTTGTTCAGCTGCTTAGTTATGTCCGACTCCTTGTGACCCCAGGGACTGCAGTATACCAGGCTCACTGTCCTTCATTGTCTCCCGGAGTTTGCTTAAATTCCTGTTCATTGAGTCAGTGATGCTGTCTAACCATCATCCTCTGCCACCCCCTTCTCCTTTTGCCTTCAATCTTTCCCAGAATCAGATCCTTTTCCAATGAGTTGGCTCTTCATATCAGATGGCCAAAATATTGGAGCTTCAGCTTTAGCTTCAGTCCTTCCATTGAATATTTAGGGTGGATCATAACCTTGTTGTGGTGAAGGAGTTTGTATAACTCAATGAAGCTATGAGCCATGGCCCATGCTGTGCAGGGCCATCCAAGACAGACGGGTCATAGTGAAGCATTCTGACAAAACACGGTCCACTGGAGGAAGAGATCGCAAACCAACCCATGTTCTTGCTGTGAGAACACCATGAACAGTATGAAAAAGGCAAAAAACACTGATATGAACAATAAAACCCAATTTTTCATACCCATGATAATGAAGAGGCCTTGCCATGCTTTAGTAAGGAAACCAGTGTGATAATGTGACTTTTGTTGTTGTTTAGTCACTCAGTCGTGTCCAACTCTTTCGATCGTATGGACAATAGCCTGGTGGCCTCCTCTGTCCATGAGATTTCCCAGGCAAGAATACTGGAGTGGGTTGCCATCCTCTTTTCTAGGAGAGAGGATCTTCCCAACCTTGGGATCAAACCCATGTCCCCTGCATTGACAGGAGGATTCTTTGCCACAGAGCCATAGGAGAAGCCCAAAATGTGACTGACATATGTTTAACAGTTTAAAGATAAGAGATATGTGAAGTATAATATGAAAATATGTGATACCACGGGCTAAGAGAACAGGTCAGAAAATACAGTGAAACATATTACCGCTAGTTAATGAGAAGGTATAGGGAAGAGGTTGGATTTGTATCCCAACTTGTAGATTGGAGGATATGGGGAAAATAATGCAATGAGGTTTAATTTTCTGAAATGACCTATGTGAGTAGGAAAGACTTCTCAAGCATAGACTACATAATATCACCTTCTAAACTTCATGAGGCTCCCTGTGTATTTTTGTTTTCTAAAAATGAAGTTTCTGCCTTATTTAATAAGTATATTTTAGATGAGGAACAGAATTCTAAAAATATTCTACTGGAATTTCTAGATGGAATAAGAGACAACGTTAATTTGACTCTTCTATGAGCATTTGCATTGTACTAAGTTCTATTAAAATAGGAAAAATAGTCCATTCTGAAAGAGATCAGCCCTGGGATTTCTTTGGAAGGAATGATGCTAAAGCTGAAACTCCAGTACTTTGACCACCTCATGCTAAGAGCTGACTCACTGGAAAAGACTCTGATGCTGGGAGGGATTGGGGGCAGGAGGAGAAGGGGACGACAGAGGATGAGATGGCTGGATGGCATCACTGAGTCAATGGATGTGAGTCTGGGTGAACTCTGGGAGTTGGTGATGCACGGGGAGGCCTGGCGTGCTGTGATTCATGGGGTCGCAAAGAGTCAGACACGACTGAGCGACTGAACTGAACTGAACTGAAACCTATAAATAAGTATTCTAAATTAGCAAATCATTTAGCACAGTTCTGTAGCTGCCGATCTCTTGTAAACTCAATAAACTATGTATAAGGCACATGGAATTCTAGCAGGAATTGTATGACACATTGATTTTAGACTGGCCAACATGTCACATATCTTTCTTCTTCACTCTTTCCTTCACTTCTTCTCTTACAAATATTCTAGTTTAGGCTAAATACAATTTATGACACATTCATATAATAAATTAAAAAATCTGTGTGTCCATTAAAAGCATGTTTTAGTAATACATTTAATGCCATAGAAAATGTCCAATTTCTAAATTTGAAATTTAAGAAGAATAATGGTATATATCTTAATTTGGCCTTTTCCAGTTTTTCTTTTTCTTCTTCTTTTTTTAATTGTCATATCCCTCTTATGATACTTATAAAATTGTTGAGACTACAACAAAGAAGCAAAACCAAACAAGACAGAGATTAGAAATTGTAAATAGGGGTCCATAAGTCCCTCAGATAAAGTCTCTGTTGGGACCACTTATTTCTCATGAGATCTGTCAGTTTTAAAAAATAATCTTAGCACAGATAATTACATATATATATATATGTATATATATGTAATAATTTATGACACATCCATACGATAATAAATTTAAAAATCTGCGTGTCCATTAAAAATATCATGAGGAGAAGGGGACAACAGAGGTTGAGATAGTTGGATGGCATCACTGACTCAACGGGCATGAGTTTGAGCAAGCTCCAGGAGTTGCTGATGGACAAGGAAGCCTGGCCTGCTGCAGTCCATGGGATCCCAAAGAGAGGGGCATGACTGAGTGCCTGAACTGATATGTGTGTGTGTGTGTGTATATATATACATATATATATACACATATATATAAATTGCACTTGATCTTCAAGAAGTACTGCTTTCCTGCCACTCCTTTATCTTCAGTGGAAACTGTCTTCTGTGTCAGTCAATCATCAGGTTTCTTTGCCTTGAACCTCCCTCTACTCCACCTCAGTGTTCAGTGTTAGGATATATCGCTGTGTATCAAGGCTTGTTTTCAGCTTTCTTTGATCTTACTTACATCCACTCCTTGTTTATCTCATGCAACCATGTGACTTTAAATGTGTTGTGGCTGGCTTAAATTTCTCACAAGTTCACCACAACAAGTGGCTTAGGCAAGGTGAATAATTTTATCTCATATTAAAAAAAAAAAAAAAAAAGTCTAATAGTAACCAATGCAGAGCATCTGTGACTCTGGCTTTAATAACAATATTTTTTTTCCATCCTTAAAATCAGTCAGGCTGCTGGATCTACTCTTGCTGGATCTTCTCTGGGGAGAAGATAGGTAAGAAAAGTCATAGAAATAACCTTGCTGGATAAATTATTTCCCTTAAAGGATCTTGGAAGTCTCACTCAAGAATTTATGGGAATACCCTGTTGAACACCTTGATCTGCAAAAGAGGTTAGAAATGCATATTATTATTCTTGGTAATAAAAGCATTCTACTAGTAAAGTAGAACTATAAATGGATATTGTGTAGACCTGTGGCACCCAACATTTTGGCACCAGGGACAGGTTTCATGGAAGACAGTTTTTTCACAGATGGGGGTGGGAGGATGGGATTCCTGATATAAACAACTAAATGGTTTTGCTGTCACATCTGATGTACTGAGAGTTCCAAAATTTAATTTCTCTCAAATCACCCAACTACCTGCTGAATACTTCCACTTAGATGTTTGATGGATGTTTTATTCAAACTTGGCCGAAATTAAAAATCTTAAATTATTCCCACAGGCCTGATTCTTCTGCATTTTCTCCAAATCCATTTGCTCAAGGCCCTGAACCTTGGATTCCCTCTTCACTCTTCTCTGTCATACTCTACATACAGTCTAATAGAAAATCTGTTTAGCCAAAACATAACCACTTCTCAGCAGCACCATGCTACCACAACTACCTTTCAGCTCGGCTCCCAATTTGCCTGTCATAATCTATTCAGTTCAGCTCAGTTTAGTTCAGTCGCTCAGTAATGTCCGACTCTTTGCGACCCCATGAATTGCAGCACACCAGGCCTCCCTGTGGGAGAAGGCAATGGCATCCCACTCCAGGAGTCTTGCCTGGAAAATCCCATGGACAGAGGAGCCTGGTAGGCTGCAGTCCGTGGGGTCGCTAAGAGTTGGATATGACTGAGCGACTTCCCTTTCACTTTTCGCTTTCATGCATTGGAGAAGGAAATGGCAACCCACTCCAGTGTTCTTGCCTGGAGAATCCCAGGGACGGCGGGGCCTGGTGGGCTGCCATCTCTGGGGTCGCACAGAGTCAGACACGACTGAAGCGACTTAGCAGCAGCATCAGCAGCAGTAGCAGCAGCAGCAGCAGCAGCAGGCCTCCCTGTCCATCACCAACTCCCGGAGTTTATCCAGACTCACGTCCATCGAGTCAGTGATGCCATCCAGCCATCTCATCCTCTGTTGTCCCCTTCTCCTCCTGCCCCAATCCCTCCCAGCATCAGTCTTTTCAAATGAGTCAACTCTTGCATGAGGTGGCCAAAGTACTGGAGTTTCAGCTTTAGCATCATTCCTTCCAAAGAAATCCCAGGGCTGATCTCCTTCAGAATGGACTGGTTGGATCTCCTTGCAGTCCAAGGGACTCTCAAGAGTCTTCTCCAACACCACAGTTCAAAAGCATCAATTCTTCGGCACTCAGCCTTCTTCACAGTCTATTACCCTATTTGAAAGTTAAATCTGATTATGTCACCAACCTACTTAAAATCATCCACTGGCATGCCATCAAATGTAAAATATTAATAAAAGTAAGTCCTTGCAATGATTTAACTGTATAATCTCTAACCAGTTACTTTTCTAATATAATGTCTTTCCCTCCAACCACGTCCCCCCACCAAAGCTTCATCCACTCTAGACACAGTGGCCATTTTGCTGTTCTTCAAACAGGTAAATCATGTCCCTAATTCAGGACTTGTACTTTATTTTTTCAGCAGAAATGCTCTTTTCCTAAATATTCATAGCTATCTGCAGGTCTCATTGTTGTTTCCTCAAAAGTTACCTCTTCTGAATGGCTGTCGCTGATCCATTTCTAAAATAACATCAACACCCAACACACATGCACACACACCATGAGCCCTCTCACTGCAAAAATGTATTTATTTTTTTGTAACAGTAGTCAAAATTGTCATCACATTTTCTAGTCATGTGCTTTATTTTTCTTTTTTCCACACTTCTGCATAAGTTCTGTGAGGTTGAGGATTTTTTATATTTTTCTCAATACTACACTGTACCTTTCAGAGTTATACACACTACTTTTCAGAGTCCTTTGTACATAAGAGCAATTTAACTTCCTTTCTGTGGGCCTCAATTTTCTCCTCTACATACCAAAGAGTTTAATTTTGTAAGTATCTTCACGATTTCAAATTTTGATATTCTAATGGATAGTCAAGTCTTCTAAACAGAAGAGTATTTTGTTTGAACAACATTTTAGCCAATTAATCAGATTGTTATATGTAAGAGAGGGTAGGCAGATGAGCTGCTTCTAAGGAAATTAGTCAAGAAGCCTTTACAGTAGTTTAAGTATGAAGTTATTCAGATTCAAATTAGAATGGCAGCAGTGTGTGAAACTGTGAAAGAAGTTAAAGTAGAATTTGGAGACAAATTAGATATGAGATTCAAGAATTTAGAAAAGTCATAGATAATTTCAAAATTTTAAATCTGAATTGTTCTAGATATTATTTATTGGTATCATGTATAGTCTGAAATGTATTATATACAGACAGTTTTTCCCCAGATATAAGAATAAGTGGATGCTGTTTTAGCCTGATGTTTTATGCCTAGTCACTGAAACAACAATATGTAATCACTTCTTGAATCCAAAGTCATTTATTTTTTCTCAAAAAATTTTTTTAAAATATTTCTCACTGTAACAAAAAATTTAACTGAAAAAATTGTATTAAATTATTTGCTATGTATTATAGCTGAGAGATAATTTCTCCTGTTTTCTATCTCACTTATAAACACACACACACACACACAATTCTATGACTATTCTAAATATTTTTCTGTATTGTCCAAAAACCTATGAGTTGTTATAATGTTTTGTCTCCCTATTGTAAGATGACCTATGAATGACTCCTCCTTCTATACTGTTGTATGTTTCAGTTCCAAATGACATATTATAATAGTAAATTCTTCCACACACACCCAAACTAAATTATGTTACATATATAACTGCTGTAGATTATAGCAAAAGATAGAAGAATTTCAGTCAAAATAATCCTTGGCGATGATAGTATCAAAAGACAGTTACCAAGCTCTGGAAAAATAAAGTGCCTTTCCTATTTGAAAGTTTAAGTAGTCTATGGTGATAGGGCATAAAAAGCCTAGCAAAATTAAGACCTAGGACAGAGCAGATAAGAATACATGAAGACAGCTGGAAAACTGGACTTAAAGTTGTATTACTCTCCACATATCTGTCTTTAAAATACTATTGGTAAAAGCTACTGGAATAATTGCCATGATATTAGCTGGCAAAAACAATCACATAGTGATGTAAATTCTCACCAGTAAAATTTCATGGTCTTCATTCTTAGCTTAGCCTTCATCATTATTAAATAATTTCTCTTTCCCTTTCAGTTGTGTTTCATTTTTGATGATAGTTCCTATCCCTCCAACTCTCCTGTTGCTCTCAACATTGTGAATAAAAAGTATCAGGCTTCCAAACAGTATTATTTATACTTGTGCCAGAATTTCCTTTATCCTTGTCTTTTCTTGCATCATTCCTCTGGCTTCTCCATCAGTGTCTCCACTTCTTACACTTTACGGTGTTCGAATTTTCAATTATACACTTTCTTCAGGAATCTGTCACTACTGGATCTTTCCTTCAGATTTTAAACATGATCATTTTCTCCCACCTTAAAACAAAAATGAAAGCTTCCCATTATTTCACACTGAATTTTGCTGCTACTTTATCTCTTAATTCTTTGATGAAGTTCACTTTCTCAGTTATAGCAATATTATTCAGTCTTCCACACCTCTTGTTAATAATACACTATTGGCAAAGATTCCACTAAAACCATATCAATTTATCAACCAACTCTCTATTGTTAAAGTTAATACTTTTTATTTAACTTGACTAGTAGACTAATATGAATACAATCCACTGTTAACTACTGTCATCCACCTTGATGCCCTTCATTCACTGATAATATGTCACCTTGATTTCTGTCTTCCTATGGCTGTTCATCTTCATTTTGTCTATGATTCTATTTCTCTCACAGTCTCTTATGTGTTGGGCTTTATCAGACTTTTTCTTTTTATGGCTTTCTTCTGTTACAATACTTACTGTTTCATGTGAATCCCATTTACCCCAGTGCTTTTAACCCTTGTTGATAGTTGATGCATCAAAAATTTGTCTTTGTATCTATTCTTAATTCTCTCTCTGGCCTATGTATTTCTTAATGTTTATTCTCATCTTTTGTTCCATATATTATCTTTTCCTGACCTATACATCAAAGAGTTTAATAGAGGGTACGAAATGTACACACACACACACACAATAGTGCAGAATTTACAATGCAATTACATTTAAAAAATATTGTAAATAATATTTCTTTAAACTCTCTATATCTCACTGAGTTCTCTATTTGTATGTAACTAAAGCTGTGGATGCTCATTTTATTATACATTTCTTAAACTATAATGGGTGTTCAGAAAATGCTGAATAGCAGTAAATGCAAAGACAGACTGCATATTTCTGCTCTTAATCTATTTCCAAAAATGATATGCAAAATCACTTCTACTAAATATTGCTCAAATTGATCATGTAGTCTCAATATTGAATTTTGTAGAATTTCTACTTATCACAGCAAAATCAAATTTTAATCTTTGATTCAGAACAACTCGATTAAAGCATGTAGTTCATCAACATGCTATTGCCTAAATATTTGATAAGGCTTAATCACCTGAATTTTCCCATTATGAGCTATTTATGACTTTGATTTTGGAAGTAGACTAGAAATCTATCTAAACAAATTGAGTACAGAGCACACGGAAACACGCTGCCATTTAGTTTACTTAAGTTAGCTTAGATAAAAACATACTCCCATGGGAAGCTCTTGTACTACAGCTATGAATAGCTCAAGAAAGAAGGTATATGCATTTTGGAAGATGAATACTTTACACATAGAATTAAAAAGTTCAGACAGCTAATTTCAACTCTTGCAACCAAAATAGGAAGTTTCAGCCAAAATCTCAAAAATGGGGAGTAAGTGTGGTATCATCCCTTTTATATATTAGAAGCAGAATGTTAAGATTCAATTTAAATTATAGCATTTCTTTCTATCAAAATAATATTTTCTAAGAGGCTTCACCAGGAATAATTCTATCTATAAAATCATGATAAATATTTTTGAAGAAACTAAAGTAAAAGTAGACTTTATACAAAAGATGCTTATTTGTTAATTTTTTGGCATCAAAAATAGTTGTTGTGCACTCCACAAGTAGAATATTTTAAAAGGAGGAAATTTACAACTAGATTTTACTTGTTATTAAAATGGATCAAATATGGAAGAAGATTGATATAATTTCTTTTGACATGACCTTTGGAACATCAGTGGCTTCTCTGCCAAGCCAACCGACATTTTTCATGTATTCGTGTTAAAAAAATTGTATTAAAATTACTGATCACTTTGACTATTAAAACATATCCTATTAAAAATACAGAATCAGATTCTTCTTCATAATCACAACATTCTTTATATACAGAGTTTTGAGATTTATTTCTGTAACTCCCTAGATTCGTAGTCAACATTGTGACTAGTTTTGATCTATAGAATGTGGAACAGTGGCTTTTCAAGACGTCCTAGTATTACCAGAAGGATGTATAAGGGTTTACCATGAAGACGAGAAAAGGGAGGGTGCTTCAGGGAGGGTAAACAGCTGTACAAAAAGTGTGTGGTATTAAACAGCATATGGTATACTCAGGAATACAGAACTAGTTCAGATTGACTAATTTTCATTTCAAGGAGGGAGAAACAATATTGAAACTGAAGAGGTAAACAGATTTCAAGCACATCATGGCACAAAGCCTGATAATTTGGGATTTTATCTGTTATATTCTAGGGAACTACTGAAAGACCTCAATTAAACAACTGGATTGAAAACATATTCAGTTTTGAAAAACAAATTGAGAACAGTATACATATTAAGCCTCTCAAAGAAGTACTTAACTGAGGCCATAGGGAAGACATGGCGATATCTAAGAAAAATATTATAAAGGCAGCAAGGTGTATAGGAAGACAGAAACACAGGTTCTAAATATGATTAGGAAGTGTAAATAATAGCATTTATTAATATATTGGCTGCCCCTTAGACAAATATTTTCTAAATTTAATTTACTCCGATTTCTTTTTTTTCCAACCTCTGACTTTCTAGATTTCAGCATGGAAGAAAGTCAGAAAAGCCCTCCAAAATGTCTAACCAAGAAAATTGGACACTGCCTAAGAGCCTGGGAAAACCATTTGGCTAAATTTGTTTGAAATCATTTTCTCTCTTGACATTGATGTTAATTCTCAGGACTCTTTTTTTTTTTCCTATCTAATCTATTGAGGTTTTCCTCCTATGGCTTTACATAATGATATAAAAATCCATACAGAGATGAATATTGTCTAATATTGAGGGGAAGATGTATGATGTACTATATTGTAGAAAATAAAAATGGTCGGACACTTCCATCCTGGTGTATTTTCCATAGAATTTAAAAACATTTCTAATTCTTGGGTCCAAAGTCTGATCCCAAAACTTTTTCTAAAAGCAACTGAAGACAAACAGTTGGGAAAATAGAAAGACAATGAAGAAGCCAGATAGATGGAAAAATAGATGCTACAAGTCCTAGAAAAACAATCCTAAAAGGAAAGTATATCATAATGACACAGAACATGAAAGAAATTCTTAGCATCCATGAAATTATGATTGATCTAAATGACTGAATGCAATTTGGTAAGAAATTACAATGTATAATTTTTGTTGTATTACTGACATAGTATGTGTTCTCACCATGTAGTCTCCAGATCATCAGTATCAGCATGACCTGGAAACTTATTAGAAATTCAGATACTCAGGACTCAAAACTAATGAATCAGAAATGATGGAGATGGGGCTGAATGGCTGTGTTTTAACAAGCGGTATAGGTGATTCCGGTGAATACTCCACTTGAGAACCTCTGCTTTAGATGCACCATGCTCACTGGTATAGCAGAGAGTGTGTGGTTCTGCCAGACGAATTCCAGGAATGGGTCTAAATATCCATGTGATTTTGAGCATCATGATATCTCTGGCCTCACTTTTCTTTCTAACATAAAAGAAGTTTACGTTATTGTTAAGAGTTCAACACTAATACGTTCCTTTTTCTTTCTTACTTTTTAATGATCAGCCTTCTCTTCAACTATCCTATTACCTCTCTGAACATATCTCTTAGTACGCTTCTGCTCATTCTTCCCCCTTGACAACACTGGTTTCCCTGCTGTTTTGTCAATGTAGATGCAGATTCCTACCATAGGATCTCAATTTCTGTGTCTGTCGCTTTGGAATCCTTTACCCTCGAAAGAAAAAAAAAAAAAAAAAAGATAACTAAATCACCTCATTCATATCTTTCTTCAGATGTCAGTTCCTTAAAAGAGTACTCTGCTGACCACCTCACTTCAAATTGTTACCCAAAGACTATGTATATTGTATATTATGTGTGTGTGTGTGTGTGTGTGTGTGTGTGTGTGTGTGTATGCTTAGCCACTCAGTCATGCCCGACTCTTTGAGACTCAATGAACTGTAGCCCGCCAGGCCCTTCTGTCCACAGGATTATCCTGGAAAGAATACTGAAGTGAGTTGCTATTTACTCCTCCAGGGGCATCATCTCGGCCCAGGGATCCAACCTGAATCTCTTGCATTGAGGTGGATTCTTTACCCCTGAGTCACCTAAAGAGCCCATTCTATAATTTACTCTACTTTTATTTGTTTCCCATAGGGCAGTCAACTCTGAAATAGCTATATAATTAACAAATGAGTTTATAAGAAATATTTACAATTGAGATATTCCAAAAGGAAAAAAAAAAACATTACTATATAATATTTTAGTTTATAAAACTAAACAGAAAGTGACCAGTTAGAAACACTTGAGAAGAAAAGCTCTTTGAGGCTATAATTCTTGTTGTTGAGTCACTGAGTCGTGTCTGACACTTTGTGACCCCATGGACTGCAGCACACATGGACTGCAGCACAGACTTCCCTGTCCTTCACTGTCTCCCGCTGAGTTGGTGAAGCTGTATAAAAAATCTGTAAGACACTGGTGAAAGAAATCAAAGTTGACATAAAAGGCTGGAGAGAGATACCATGAAGAATCAATGCTGTGCAAATTACTATACTCTCAAAGCAATAAACAGATCAGTGCTAGCCCTATCAAACTACAAATGATATTTTAGAAAGAACTAGAAAAATTTCACAATGTGTATGGAAACACGAAAGACCCCAAATTGCTAAAGCAATCTGTAGAAAGAAAAATGGAGCTTGAGGATTCAACTTTCCTGATTTCAAACTATATTACAAAGCTACGATAATCAAGACAGTGTGGGACAGGCACAGAAACCAAAATATAGGCCAATGGACAAGATAGAAAACCCAGGAATAAACCCATGTTCCTATGGGCACCTTATTTTGACAAAGGAGACAAGAATATACAATCAAGACAAGACAGCCTCTTCAATAGGCAGTGCTGGAAAAACTGGACAAGTATGTGTAAAACAAATGAAATTAGAACAGTTCCTAAATTATGTTGTTGTTCAGTTGCTAAGTCATGTACAACTTTTTGCCATCCTAAGGACTGCAACACATCAGGCATCTCTGTCCTTCACTATCTTCCAGAGTTTGCTCAAATTATGTCCACTGAGTTGGTGATGCCATTCAACCATCTTATCCTCCATCGCCCCATCACCTCCTGCCCTAAATCTTTCCCACCATCAGGGTTCTTTTCAATCAGTCTTTGCATCAGGTGGCCAAAGTATTGGAGCTTCAGCTTCAACCTCAGTCCTACCAATGAATACTCAGAATTGATTTCCTTTAGGATTGATCTCATTACTGTTCAAAGGACTCTCAAGAGTCTTCTCCAGCACCACAGATAGAAAGTATCAATGCTTCACCACTCAGTCTTCCTTATGGTCCAACTCTCACATACATACATGACTACTGGAAAAATCATAGCTTTGACTATACGAACATTTTTCATAAAAGTGATCTCTGTTTTTTTAATATGCTGTCAAATTTTCTCATAGGTTTTCTTCCAAGGAACAAGTTTTTATTTTTTATTTCATTGCTGCAGTCACCATCCACAGTGATTTTGGAGCCCAAGAAAATAAAACCTGCCACTGTTTTCATTTTTTCCCTATCTATTTGCCATGAGGTAATGGAACTAGATGCTATAATCTTAACTTCTGAATGTTGAGTTTTAAGTTAACTTTTTCACTCTCCTCTTTCACCTTCATCAAGAGGCTCTTTATTTCCTCTTCACTTTTTGCCATTAGGGTGTTATCTTCTGCATATCTGGTGCTGTTGATATTTCTCCTGGCAATCTTGACTCCAGCTTGTGCTTCATCCTGCCCAGCGTTTCTCATAATGTACTCTGCACATAAGTTAAATAAGCTGGGTGACAATATACAGCCTTGACTCACTCCTTTCTCAGTTTTGAACCAGTCCATTATTCAACGTCTGGTTCTAACTGTTTCTCTTGACCTGCATACATGTTTCTCAGGAAGCAGGTAAAATGGTCTGGTACTTTCATCTCTGTAAGAATTTTTCAGTTTCATGTGATCCACACAGTCAAAGGCTTAAACGTAGTCAATGAAGCAGAAGTAGATGTTTTTGTTAAATTCTCTGGCTTTTTCTATGATCCAATGGATGTTGGCAATTTGATCTCAGGTGCCTCTGCCTCTTTTAAGTCCAGTTTGTACATCTAGAAGTTCTTGATTCATGTACTATTGAATCCTATCCTGAAGGATTTTGAGCACTACCTTGCTAGCATGTGAAATGAGTTCAATTGTATGGTCATTTGAACATTCTTTGGTATTGCCCTTCTTTGGGATTGGAATGAAAACTGATCTTTTTCAGTCCTATGGCTATTCCTGAATTTTCCAAATTTGCTGTCATATTGAGTGCAGCAATTTAACACTATCATCTTTTAGGATTTCAAATACATTAGCTGATCTAACACCTCCACTAGCTTTGATCATAGTAATGCTTCCTAAGGCCCATTGACTCTCTTTTCCAGGATGTCTGTCTCTAGATTTGTGACCACACTATGGTTATTATCCTAGACATTAAGACCTTTTTTTTTTTTTTTTTTAAACCGTTCTTATGTGTATTCTTGTCACCTGTTCTTAATATCTCCTGCTTTTTTTGGTCCTTGCTATACCTGTCCTTCATTGTGTTCATCTTTGCATGAAATGTTACCTTGGTAAGTCTAATTTCTTGAAGAGATTTCTAGTCTTTCCCATCCTATTGTTTTTCTTTATTTATTTGCATTGTTCACTTAAGAAGGTTTCTTATTTCTCTTTGCTCTTCTTTGTAACTCTGCATTCAGTTGGGTATATCTTTCACTTTCTATTTTGTCTTTCATTTCTCTTCTTTTCTCAGGTATTTGTAAGGTCTCCTAAGACAACCATTTTGTCTTCTTGCATTTTTTTTTTTTCTTTGTGATGGTTTTTATCACTGCTTCCTGTACAATGTTACAAAACCTCTGTCCATAGTTCTTCGTGCACTATCAACACACAGAGACACACTCAAAATGGATTAAAAACCTAAATATAAGACCAGAAACTATAAAATCCTTAGAGGAAAACATAAGCGAACACTATTTGACATAAATTACAGAAAGATCCTCTACAACCCACCTCCTAGAGTAATGGAAATTAAAACAAAAATTAAAAAATGAGATCTAGTTAAACTTAAAAGCTTTTGCACAGCCAAGAAAATCAAAATGAAATTCTTTTCTCCCCTCAAAATGGGAGAAAATAATTGCAAATTAAGCAACTGAAAAAGAATTAATCTTTAAAATATATAAGCAGTTCAGGCAGCTCAATATCAGGGAAACAAACAACCCAATCAAAAAATGAATAGATGACTTAAATAGAGATTTATCTGAAGAATACATACACATAGCTAAGAAACACATGAAAAAATGCTTAACACTGCTTATTTTTAGAGAAATGCAAATCAAAACTACCATGAGATATCACCTCACAATAGAATGGCCAATATATATAAAAAAAAAAAAATCTACAAACAAAAATCCACAAACAATAAATGCTGGAGAAAGTGTGTAAAAATGGAACCTTCTTACACTGGTGATGGGAATGTAAATTAATACAGCCACTGTGGAGAACAGTATGGAGATTTCTTTAAAAACTAGGAATAAAATTACCATTGATACTGTTGTTCAGTCACTAAGTTGTGTCTGACATTTTTGTGACTCATAGACTGCAGCACACCAGGCTTGTCTGTCCTTCACTATGCCTGGAGTTGGCTCAAAATAATGTCCATTGAGTCAGTGATGCCATCCAATCAGCTCTTCCTCTGTCACCCCTTTCTCCTCCTGCTCTCAATCTTTCTCAGGGTCTGGGTGTTTTCCAATGAGTCAACTCTTTGCATCAAGTGGCCAAAGTATTGGGGCTTCAGAATCTGTCCTTTCAATGAATCATTGCCTTTTTTTGGCATTAGAATGAAAACTGACCTTTCCTAGTCCTGTAGCCTATCAAATGACCCAGCAATCACACTACTGGACATATACCCTGAGAAATCCACAATTCTAAAAGACACTTGTACCTCAGTGTTCATCACAATGCTATTTACAATAGCCAGGACATGGAAACAACCTAGACATCCATCAACAGAAGAATGGATAAAGAAGTTATGCTATATATATACAGTGGGATATTAATCATCCATAAAATGGAATTAATTTGAGTCAGTTGTAGTGAGGTGGATGAACCTAGGGGCTTCCTTGATAGTTCATTTGGTAAAAAATCCACCTTCAATGCAGGAGACCCTGGTTTGGTTCCTGGGTCAGGAAGATTTGCTGGAGAAGGGATAGGCTTCCCACTCCAGTATTCTTGGACTTCCTTGTGGCTCAGCTGGTAAAGAGTTTGCCTGCAATGCGGGAGACCTAGATTTGACCTCTCGGTTGGGAAGATCCTGCTATACAGACTGAAGTAAGTCAGAAAGAGAAAAATAAGCATCCAATACGAATGCATAATGTGGAATCTAGAAAAATGATACTGATGAACCTATATGTAGTATAGAAATAGAGATGCAGACATAGAGAGCAGACTTGTGGACCCAGGGGGTGCAAGGAGAGAGTGGGATGAATTGGAAGAGTAGAATTGAAAGATACGCATTACGATATGTAAAATAGATAGCCAGTGGGGAATTTGCTGTATGACACAGGGGGCTCAATCCAATGCTCTGTGACAACCTAGAGGGGTGGAATGGGGTGGGAGGGAGACTCAAGAGGGACGTGACATATGTACACCTGAGGCCGCTTCATGTTGATATATGGCAGAAACCAGCACAATATTGTAAAGCAAGTATCCCCCAATTAAAAAAGAAGGGCTCTTTGAAGATATGTTAGTTTACTAGGGTCACCATAACAAAGTACTGAAAACTGAATGGCTCAAACAACAGATTTATTATCTCCCACTTCCAGAGGCTAGAGCTCTGAAATCAAGGTGTCATCAGAGTTGGTTGTTTCTGAGGAGTATGAACACCTATTCCATTACACTTGTCTAGCCTCTGATGGAGAAGGCAATGGCACCCGGCTCCAGTACTCTTGCCTGGAAAGTCCCATGGACGGAGGAGCCTGGTAGGCTGCAGTCCATGCGGTCGCTAGGAGGCGGACATGACTGAGCAACTTCACTTTCACTTTTCACTTTCCTGCATTGGAGAAGGCAATGGCAACCCACTCCAGTGTTCTTGCCTGGAGAATCCCAGGGACGGGGGAGCCTGGTGGGCTGCCATCTCTGTGGTTGCACAGAGTTGGACACGACTGAAGCGACTTAGCAGCAGCAGCAGCAGCCTCTGATAGTTTTCTGGCACTCTTTGTCATTCTTGGACCTTTAGGAGAATCACCCTGAACTCTGCCTTCGTTTTCACATGACTTCTTCCTGTGTCTATATTTGTGCCCCAATTTTCCCTTTTTACAAGTATACCAGTTAGATTAGATTAGGGATCCATACTACTCCAGTGTGACCTCATCTTAACAAATTATATCTGTAGTGACTCTTTTTCCAAATAAGGTCATGTTTTGGGGTTAGGACTTGTGAACTTGGGGATATAGAGATAAACTCATAGCAGAAGGTGAAAATAATATGTTTTTCTAATTGAAACACAGATATTCTCTTGGGCTTATTAGTATATTTCAACCCCATAGAGAGGGGCCCTGTCCTGGGCCTGTGCTTCAGCAGTCCCAACTCTGGCCCTCCCTTGGCCTTATATTTCCCTACTGTGTAAGGAGACACCATGTAGCCAAGAGGATAGATATGCCAGTCATGGATCACACTATCCCTTCTCATCACACTCTGGATTTCAGAGACTCTGGGTCCCTAGTCATATGTCCCCATACCTGCTCTGGAACTTGCAGAAGACTTCTTGCTTCTCCTGAGAGTAAACCATAATCTACTAAGTATGAGGAGTGGTGAATCTGTGTCCTTCAATGAGAAAAGAAGGGATTGAGAAATGAAAGGGGATGGAAAAGTATTTCTCTATCGTCATTTCTGATGTGGAACTTCAAACAGACCAACAATTTTAAATTCAAATTTGACTTTTAAGGTGTTTATAAAACTATGTTTTTCAAATTGGAGGGAAGTTTTTTTTTTTTTTTTTTTTTTTTTTTATCACATTTGCCTTTTTAGGCTTATGTTTGGTGATATTAGAATGGATTTGGGTGCAGTTAAAAATAACCAGTATTTGGCTGGAAATAAATCTTTGTTTTATCTTAGAAAAATAAAAATAACTCAGTAAAAGAGAAATTTATCATTTAAGGTAGGTGATTAACTACTATCAATGTGTTAAATCCACATCATCATCCATTTTTGCAAATGAAGTTTTATTGTAATTCAGCCAAACTAATTAATTTACATATGGCCTATGGCTGCTTTCATGCCACCAATGCAGTGTTGAATAGCTGCAACATAGGTCCAATGGGTCACAAAGCTTAAAGCATTCACCATCTGGTTGTTTACAAAAAAATGTCTTTGGATACTTCATTTAAGATATAGGATATAATCAAAAGAAAAAATTCCATGAGAAACTTAGAAAGGGGGTTTCAAAGCACACCTGAAGTGATAAGACTGGACAGGACCCTTCATCACTCAAAAATAAAAGGAAGCAAAAAGGAATGGGCTAAGACTGATTTATGGGTTTAGTGGATTTATTGATTTATGGATTTAGTCCTTACATACTGTGTATTGAGCATGCGCACACACACACACACATAACATATTCGTCTCAGTTATGGGGTGGGAGATAAATTGATATGAGAATAAAGAATATTTATGGACAGGGAGGCCTGGCGTGCTGCGATTCATGGGGTCGCAAAGAGTCGGACACGACTGAGCGACTGAACTGAACTGATGCCTTCTTAGTTTATTCTTCTTGAATCCACTTCCTTTTCTCAAATTCTCAACATTATTGAATCAATCTATATAAATAATTATTAAAATTCTCAGGTATCTAAGCAGCAGAGTAATCAATAGCTAATTTTGGCATTAAATGCTATTACGGACTATATATATATATATATATATACACACACACATGCATATTTGTATATATGTTTAAGGCCATTTTGACAAGTTTAAACGTAATGAATAGAATTTTGTGATTTACTTACAGATACCTTCTATTATGACATTTTTTGGTAAATGAACTAATAAGATATTTCTCTTATGGCAGTTATCTCCTAATATTATAGTCATGGGTCTGTTTTTCTGCCCTTGATGCTAGACTAGAAATTTCCTTAGGCATGAGATGTTGATTATATTTATCTTTCCTTTCAATGTTTAATAATACTTTTCAGGTAGTAGGTGTTTAATGAATGTTTAATCAATCATGTGTAGGTAAATGAATGATGATATTTCAAAGATATATGAGGTTTTCCAAAATTATCAAAATATCATTTTTGGAACACTTATTAGCTAGCAATTCTTTGTACATTGTCCTAACAACCAGAGATGAAAGCTTTGGTGTCTAGTACATCTGTCAAATGTTTAGATTTAAGGCCATCATTTTATTCTGTAATTTCTAATTCATTGACAGATGACAACTAAAAATCAGTTGCCAATGACTGAAACTTATAAAAAAGTAGAAGGGAGAAAGTATAATCTAACTGACTTTTTATTTGTCTTAAAGTACAGATTAGCTATTAGGAAAGAAACATTTACTTAGTCTAGAAGAATATATATTTTAAAAACATTATCAAGAAAATGCAGTGCCATTTACACCAAATGCTTTATGGCTGTAATTATTAAATAGTTGTTCTTTTTCCTTTTGATAACTTTATTGCCTTTCTATATGTACTTTTTGTTTCAGAGGTTTCTTGGAACATATTGATCCTTTTCATCATAATATATGTGTTATGCCAGCAGTATGAATTTTGTTGAATGTACAGCTATGTTTGGCACAGTGTGTTCCAGTTCATGAAGCTTGTTCATATTTCCTGATTCATTTAATATCACAAATGAGGAAATTGTGGCTCAGAGACTAAGTAATCTAAGCAATGTCATCCAAAGACAAACAACTATTAAATTATGATTCTGTATGGCACAAAGTCTTCCATCCTTCAACTTCATGATTCCTTTTAGGACAACAATGACTTACAAAAATTTTTGTATGAGAATTTTTGTTTTAAAAGCAAAAATGCTTTGGTCATCTCTTTGTTATCATCAAACTTCTACTTACATATTGATATTCAAGTTTATATTAGTTCTCCCCCTCTGTTGTCAGAAATGATGAGAATACTTGTGCACATTGTATATGACCAAAAATTATTCAGGCACCAAATTTGGTAATAAAAAAGTAAATACATGAAAAAAATATTATTTTGCATAAGAACCAGATATGGAGTACAATACATTTGGCAAAGGTGATCTATTTTAAGATCGTTAATATATGGAATCTCCTGGTCATCCAGTGGCTAGATTTTGCACTTTCACTACCTTGGCCCTGGGTTCAATCCCTGGTGTGGGAAAAAAGATCCCACAAGCCTCTTGGTATGACGGCCCCACCACCAAGCTATAATATTTACTTTCATGTTGAAACATTTGTAGACACTTTAAGAATACATATGTTATTTTATTTTAATAGTAAGTAGATTGCTTGTAAAATCCACTATATGTCAAAATGGTTCAAGATTTAATCTTAAAACATACTTTTTAATTTTAACATTCAGGGTCAAATTGTCTTATTGAGTTTTCAAAGTTATTCAAGAAATATTTCATGTTATCTTAAAAATATTTATTTGATTTTGCCAAGCATTTGAGAAATTTTATCAAAACATAAAATGGTATATACTTAAATTAAATTGAAGCTTTAATGTTTGTACCATGGAAGCTATTTGAAGATATTTTAAGAATTTTAAATTTAGACTTCATTCCATTTTGTCCAGATAAAATTTCAGTCAACAACTGGTCCAGAACTCAATTTCCAGTCTATGGTCATATCACCCTGAATGCACTCAATATTTTCTTAAATCAATGTCTAATCTCTTTAAATATTGTTTAAATATTTTGACTCGATATAAGTACATAAAAAACACATTCATATGGAATGTTTTTCAGACTAAGTAATCATTAAAATTGTATTTAAACAGTACATTACACATATTTTCCATAGTTTAATTAATGGGATCTGAATAAAAACTTTCTGTTGAGGGTATTGTAGATAGTGAAATATTTATTATATATAAAGAAAATGAGCTTTAGGGAAACAATGTGGCTTAATCTACTCAAGGAGGAAGCATGAATATATGTACAGAGACTTATTCTTGTATCATATATTGCCAAATCCAGTTCTTTTTTCCTCCGGGGTACAGGTGCTCACAAACTGATAGAAAGGCTAAAACCTTCAAAATGACTATTTTCAGTAAGTAAGGGCCAAATAGGCATATGAGCAAAGTGTAATAAAAGGAGCTCCCATCTAGTTGGGGATAGAAGAAAACAATTCATTTTGGTGAAAAGGATGAATATTGGTCTTCCTACATAATTCATAAACAATTTGAAATTTTTAATTACAACCAACATTAGTATGATTATTTGCCTGTTGACTAAAATATGAATTATATGAAAAACACCTGAGACTTCATTTATTTTTGAAGAATCAGGTATGTGTTAATATTCCTTTTTACATATGATCCGCATGTCTTATGGAAGACACTGAACCTATCTAAGTAATAGAGGACACTTATGAAGGATACTCTATCAGTAAACCCCAAGTTATGTACTCCTCAGCAGGACTCAATACTGACTTTCATTGACTTACCAATAGCAAGTTATTTTATTTTCCTAGACCTCAGTTTCTTCATCTGTAAATAATTAAGTCCTGAGACATATCCATGGTTTTAAATGTTCTTTGGTGCAATTTACAGGATGCTTGTCTGGGCTTCCCTGATAGCTCAATTGGTAAAGAATCCACCTGCAATCCAGGAGACTGTGGTTCAATTCCTCGGTTGGTAAGATCTGCTGGACAAGGGATAGTCTACCCACTCCACTATTACTGGGCTTCCTATGTGGCTTAGCTTGTAAAGAATCCGCCTGCAATGTGGGAGGCCTGGGTTCGATCCCTGGGTTGGGAAGATCCCCTGGAGAAGGGAAAGGCTATACACTCCAGTATTCTGGCCTGGAGAAGTCCATGGGGTTGCAAAAAGTTGGACACAACTGAGCAACTTTGACTTGCATCAGATCAGATCAGATCAGATCAGTCGCTCAGTCACGTCCGACTCTGCGATCCCACGAATCCCAGAATGCCAGGCATCCCTGTCCATCACCATCTCCCAGAGTTCACTCAGACTCACGTCCATCGAGTCAGTGATGCCATCCAGCCATCTCATCCTCTGTCATCCCCTTCTCCTCTTGCCCCCAATCCCTCCCAGCATCAGAGTCTTCTCCAATGAGTCAACTCTTTGCATGAGGTGACCACAATACTGGAGTTTCAGCTTTAGCATCAATCCTTTCAAAGAAATCCCAGGGCTGATCTCCTTCAGAATGGACTGGTTGGATCTCCTTGCAGTCCAAGGGACTCTCAAGAGTCTTCTCCAACACCACAGTTCAAAAGCGTCAATTCTTTGGCGCTCAGCCTTCTTCACAGTCCAGCTCTCACATCCATACATGACCACAGGAAAGACCATAGCCTTGACTAGGCGAACCTTTGTTGGCAAAGTAATGTCTCTACTTTTGAATATGCTATCTAGGTTGGTCATAACTTTCCTTCCAAGGAGTAAGCGTCTTTTAATTTCATGGCTGCAGTCACCATCTGCAGTGATTTTGGATCCCCCAAAAATAAAGTTTGACACTGTTTCCACTGTTTCCCGACCTATTTCCATGAAGTAATGGGACCAGATGCCATGATCTTCGTTTTCTGAATGTTGAGCTTTAAGACAACTTTTTCACTCTCCATTTTCACTTTCATAGATTACTTAAATATATAAAATCTTTTTCTGCTTTACCTAAAGTAGGGTTGAAGGCCATCTCAAGCATTGTCTAAGTGCCTACTCAGACCACTATGGTCTCACCTGTCTCTTGCTTCAGTTTTCCTGGTGACTAGTTTCATATATTTCCCACTATCCTCATGCAAACACATGACACACATGTGGCATGTGTATCACACATGTGGCATGTGTATCACACATGTGGCATGTGTATCACACATGTGACAAAGCCCTGCCACACACTCATTCTATGAGCCTCTTGTCTCCAGATCTGTGGCTTTCCTGTCAACACCAACTCATATACAAATTCCAAGCAAAACTTAGGCCAGTTGAATAGGGAAGCCCTTATGCAGAGTACATCATGAGAAATGCTGGACTGGAAGAAACACAAGCTGGAATCAAGATTGCCGGGAGAAATATCAATAACCTCAGATATGCAGATGACGCCACCCTTATGGCAGAAAGTGAAGAGGAACTCAAAAGCCTCTTGATGAAAGTGAAAGTGGAGAGTGAAAAGGTTGGCTTAAAGCTCAACATTCAGAAAATGAAGATCATGGCATCTGGTCCCAACACTACATGGGAAATAGATGGAGAAACAGTGGAAACAGTATCAGATTTATTTTTCTGGGCTCCAAAATCACTGCAGATGGTGACTGCAGCCATGAAATTAAAAGACGCTTACTCCTTGGAAGGAAAGTTATGACCAACCTAGATAGCATATTCAAAAGCAGAGACATCACTTTGCCAACAAAGGTTCACCTAGTCAAGGCTATGGTCTTTCCTGTGGTCATGTATGGATGTGAGAGCCGGACTGTGAAGAAGGCTGAGCGCCGAAGAATTGATGCTTTTGAAGTGTGGTGTTGGAGAAGACTCTTGAGAGTCCCTTGGACTGCAAGGAGATCCAACCAGTCCATTCTGAAGGAGATCAGCCCTGGGATTCCTTTGGAAGGAATGATGCTAAAGCTGAAACTCCAGTATTTTGGCCACCTCATGCAAAGAGTTGACTCACTGGAGAAGACTCTGATGCTGGGAGGGATTGGGGCCAGGAGGAGAAGGGGCAACAGAGGATGAGATGCCTGGATGTCATCACCGACTCGATGGACATGAGTCTGAGTGACCTCCGAGAGCTGGTGATGGATAGGGAGGCCTGGCGTGCTGCAGTTCATGGGGTCGTAAAGAGTCGGACACGACTGAGCGACTGATCTGATCTGATCTGGATCATTCTTTCCTCTTCTCAGTGGGGGACTGTCCATGAAGCAGTTATTTAAGTAGCCTCTTAGAAGATAACTTTACAAAAGGGAGAAATCAAGTGCTGTTGATATAAAATAGCCAGTTAAGAAATAAACCCCCATATTTGTTCTCTCTCTTCTTCTCTACTTCATTCTTTCTCATTCCTGCTTCCAAGGACTATAACCTGTACTAGATTAACACACAGAAGTCTTTGCTTCAGATTCTCTTTTAGAGGACTCAGGCTAAGAAAGGGCTTCCTGGCATATCAGATGGTAAAGAATCTGCCTGCAGTGCAGGAGACCCGAATTCGATCACTGGGTCAGAAAGATCCCCAGGGAAGGGAATGGCTACCCACTCTAGTATTTTTGCCTGGAGAATTCCATGGACAGAGGAGCCTGGCAGGCTGCAGTTTGCAGAGTCACAAAGACACTGACATGTCTGAGAGACTAACACTTTCACTTCTGAGCTACTAAGGAAAGACTCAGCCATTTTAAAAATCCATTTACAGCTCTTTAGCTGTCCCTATGAAAGTAAACAATTCCTGGAAGAACCTTCAATAAAATTTCATAATTGTTAATGTACTAACAAACTAGCACTCTGTATAATTAACTTAAGGTTTTTATTTAATTTATTCTTTATCCCTTAATTAAAAGATAAATTCTATGAACCAAGAGAATTTAGTCTGTTCACTGCAATACTTTCAGTGCCATTAACTGGTCTTATTTTCGTGTGTTGGTGTGAACTTGATAGGATCAATAAGAACATAGTATATATTCTCTTGCTAAGAACTCTGTGGCTAAATAATATGATTTAACCAAATAAGAAACTCAAGTGCAAATGTTAGGTACTACAGACATCTGTGTCGATGAATGAAAAATGATTAGAAACATGTCTTCAGAAATGGTCACCCCAAAGTTAATTACTGAATGTTATTTTAAATGCTTCATTATTTTCAATCCTGAGGGAGGAATGTTTCCTATTTCTTTTCTTTTTATTCCTCAATTAAAACATAGAAATGAATAATGTTCACAATTACAAATAGATTTCTTTGTGCTGTCAAATATCAGACTCATATGCTGTTAGTTATAATAGGACAAGTAAAAAATAAATTAGTTTGTGAATATTCCCCTGAGTTTTCTACAATGGCAATTCTGTGTTTACAGGTCAAAATATTAGTTAATGTGTTTTGGTCATATTTGTGAGGTTAGAGTAATTTAGAACCAAAAATATCACTTACATTTCATAACAAACCATTATGAAGGAACTTAATTCAGTGAAAACTGCTTTGGAACTGCTGTATAATTAGTCCTAACAGAGTATGCTATCTAGCAGGGAAATATTGCAGACAAAATGGACTAACTAGAATGCTTCAGACAATTTTTCATCATCCAGTTGATTTCAGATCAGATCAGATCAGATCAGTCGCTCAGTCGTGTCCGACTCTTTGCGACCCCATGAACCGCAGCATGCCAGGCCTCCCTGTCCATCACCTGCTCCCGGAGGTCACTCAGACTCGCATCCATCGAGTCAGTGATGCCATCCAGCCATCTCATCCTCTGTCGTCCCCTTCTCCTCCTGCCCTCAATCCCTCCCAGCATCAGAGTCTTCTCCAATGAGTCAACTCTTCGCATGAGGTGGCCAAAATACTGGAGTTTCAGCTTTAGCATCATTCCTTCTAAAGAAATTCCAGGATTGATCTCCTTCAGAATGGACTGGTTGGATCTTCTTGCAGTCCAAGGGACTCTCAAGAGTCTTCTCCAACACCACAGTTCAAAAGCATCAATTCTTCAGCGCTCAGCCTTCTTCACAGTCCAGCTCTCACATCCATACATGACCACAGGAAAGATCATAGCCTTGACTAGGCAAACCTTTGTTGGTAAAGTAATGTCTCTGCTTTTGAATATGCTATCTAGGTTGGTCATAACTTTCCTTCCAAGGAGTAAGCGTCTTTTAATTTCATGGCTGCAGTCACCATCTGCAGTGATCTTGGAGCCCAGAAAAACAAAGTCTGACACTGTTTCCACTGTTTCCTCATCTATTTCCCATGCAGTGATGGGACCAGATGCCATGATCTTCGTTTTCTGAATGTTGAGCTTTAAGCCAACCTTTTCACTCTCCACTTTCACTTTCATCAAGAGGTATCTAATTAGATTTACAGGTATCTAGTTTTTGGCATATTTTGATATTAATTATTAAGGTAAATTGTCCTTAATAAATAATGTGTTAACTGGTAGAGCTATTCAGTAAATTCCTTAGACAGTCCCTACTGTGTATGAAGCATAGAGCATCTTTTTCAAGATACCAGTTTTGAGAAACAGAAAGCTTCAAATAATGTGTATTCAAAGTATTAGTGAAGTCGCTCAGTCGTGTCCGACTCTGCAACCCCATGGACTGTAGCCCACCAGGCTCCTCTGTCCATGGGATTCTCCAGGCAGGAATACTGGAGTGGGTTGCCATTTCCTTCTCCTGGGGATCTTCCCAACCCAGGGATCAAACCCAGGTCTCCTGCATTGGAGGCAGACGCTTTATCCTCTGAGCCACCAGGGAAGCCCAGTGGCTTTATATTTTATACTTTAATACTCAAAATATTAGGAGTATCAAATGGAAAGATACCTGGAAAAGCTTTTTACTTCTGGCTCCAATACCCAGGTTTGTATCTTCTGGTTGGATGTACCTCACCATCTCACTCAGCATAAAAGCCAAATCTTTTAATAGCCTTATAGGTACTATATCACCTGAACCTTCTTTATTTCTTGGATCTTATAAGTTCCCTCATTCATCCTGATCAAGGAACAATGATTTTACTTTTTGTCCTTCAGACATATCAGGCCTTCTCCCACCCAAAGACTTCTGCACTGGCTCTTCCTTCTGCCCCAGAAGCCTTTCACCTAAAGACCAACATATAGCTTCACCTTCTCAGGCCCAGCCAGACCCTGACAGCATTTGCTGAAATGTTAGCTTCTTGAGTAGTCTATCCTAACTGTGTTACTTACAATTAAGCCAACCCTTGTACAGTTTCTGGTACACTCTAGCCCCTTTCCTTGTCTTTCATCTACAGTACTTATTACCTTATAATATATTATGTACTTCACATATATTTCACTTATTGTCTTACTATAAGACAATAGAATCTAAAATCTAAACTCTATGAAGCTGGTTTGTTTTCTTATATATCCCTAATGTTTTCAATAGTACCTGCTACAAAAGGGTCATTGAATGAATATTCACTGAATGAATAAATGTGTGAATGTAAATAATAGGAACTCAAAACTTTTGGCTGAATAAACAATGGAAAAAAAAATCACAAAGATTTCTGAGCTGGGTTTGGAGTAAGAGTTTATTTCTTTGCTTAATGACACCAAAGAAATAATAGCCTGGGTGACTTGGGGGAGGTAAGCAGACCTTTGATAAATGGTTGTTCAGTAGATAACAGGTAGCCATTTTGTTTAAGTGGGAGGATTCCATGATCAGCTATTTGATTGTAACTTTGCTGCAATGTACAGATTGGCTCTGAGGGGAGAAGGTTAAAAGGCAGGAAGACCATTTTAAGTGTGAGGCCCTCAAACATTAAAGAGGGCAACAGGGGAGGTTTAAACATTTCTGCAGAATAGCTGACTATTGAAATTGTCTGTGTGAAGCCATGCTCACAGACACTTTATCTAGGAAGAACGTGATCTATTCTTACAACCTGTGCTGCTGAGAATTTGATGAGTGTTGGACAGCATATAACTCAGGAAGTAGAACTCTTTGTGAAATGCTAGACTCTAATATAATGGAAATAACCTTGGAATAGGCAAAAATTAATAATAATGCTTCAGTAACTTAAAAGATTCTGATTCATTGCCCAAATAGAGCAATTTTATTAGCATGAATAGAGTTCATACCTGGGAAGGAAGTCTTTATTTACTAAGCAACTACCAGTGAAGACCAGCTTTCTTCTCTTGCAATACTGAGGAAAATTTGCAAATCAGGACCAAAGATATTTTAGAGTCATAACACATTATCTCGTCCAGTCATACCTTTGTATTTTTCCAGGATGAGAGAGAACTTAAGAGAATGGAAAAATGGAAAGCAATGCAAATTTAAGAAATAAATAGTACCTCTGAAAAGTTTCCTTATTTGGGCATTACATTATGTAGAAGATGACACCATTTGGCCAATGTGTTAAGTGCTATTTCTAGTATGTAGATTATCACTGTGGAAAGATATCAATTGTGATCAGATGTCTTCACTCACAGTTTAAAAGTAAATATGTGTGGTGATGCATATTAACTAGACTTATTGTGGTAACTATACTGTTTTGCAATATATATACATGAATCAAATCATTGATGCTGTACACCTGAAACTAATGTCATGTGTCAATTATACTTCAGTATAATTGGGAGTAAAAGGGATAAAGCTGAATAGTTTAATAGATTCTAGAATAGAAAATTGAAAGAATTAGGCTTTCCATATCTACAAAAGTCAAGAGAAGAACAGATTCTGAGTGACCAGATTTTCTGAACCCAGTTGGAGTTTTAAAGTCTGGGTAAATGACTCACTTGTCTCCTTAGGACACAGCAAGACATTCAACACAGATTCTTCAAAATGTGTTCTGAAAAAATCTCCATGCTCTCTCTATCTCTCTGGAAATATAACATATATTAAAGTTTCTGTGAAACCATAGGGGAGAAGCCAAAAAATAAATAAATAAATTTTAGCATCTTCATATTTGTTGAATGAAAAATTTCCAAATTTACTTGACAATGGAACCCTTTTTATTGTGTAACATATTGCTCTCATCAAGAAACTTGTAAGAAAAATTATACCATCAATAACTATATGGAACCATTCCAGTTTCTTCTTTATTTTTGCATTTATAATATTGTATACATCCATTTGGACAACTATGAGAAAATATCATAGACTGGATGTGTCATACACAACAGAAACTTATTTATCACAGTTTTGGAGGCTGAAAGTTAGAAATCAGGGTAACCAGAATAGTCTGATGAGGGCCCTCTTTCACATTTGTGATTACATACAGAGAAGTACACTTGCTTCTCAAATATCTCATCTACAATTAAGTAATTTGTGCAATGGGTAATAGACAAGCGTTCTCTCAAGATATTTTCTGTAAATTTTTTTCCATATCACATCTTCCTTCTTCCATCTATTGCTATCTCTGTGTCTTTTTACTAATGGCTACCAATTTTCAGAGAATGCACACTACAAAAAAACCCAATAGTTTTTATTTCATAGATAGAGTTATACCTAATTGTCTTGAAAAGTTTAGAAGAAAAGTGATAGTAAATTGCCAGTTATCTAGAAATGATCTTACATAGTATCAGTGCTAAGACAAAATACTATTCTCTTAGTATTTATACTTTAAATAATAAAATAATTGCAAATAATATAGTTTGTATATATACAAATATAAATACAAATATCATTTAATAAGCTTAAAATTATTTACATGATTATATTTAATCAATAACACAATTCTAAGAGCATGCTGCTGCTGCTGCGTCGCTTCAGTCGTGTCTAACTCTGCCCACAGGGCTCCTCTGTCCCTGGGATTCTCCAGGCAAGAATACTGGAGTGGGTTGCCATTTCATTCTCCAATGCGTGAAAGTGAAGTCCTGTCTGACTCTTGGCCACCCCATGGACTGTAGCCTACAGGCTCCTCTGTCCATGGGATTTTCCATGGATGTTTCCATGGCAACAGTACTGGAGTTGGTTGCCATTTCCTTCACCAGTAAGAGTGTGAATGTTTTATAAACTATAAAATCAAGGTTTAGAGAGGTTAAATTAACTTTCTTTAGTTCATGTGCTGCAAAAGATAATAGGGGTGCATGAATAATTTGTTTCACCATGCTTAATGTGATTGGAAAAATTATTTTTCACTCTGCTTTCCTGCCATGATAATTAATATCATTACTTTTTATTGTCAATATGCCTACTTTAGATAATAATTTGTATAATCAATCTATGAACAACATTCAGCAATGTATTAAAAAAGGATCATTACATATTGCAATGAGAAAATACTTTAAGACTTCTGGTAAAGTTTCAACCAAAATCAAAATCCAATTCAAAATTACTGCAGATGGTGACTGCAGCCATGAAATTAAAAAAGGCTTGCTCCTTGGAAGAAAAGCTATGACCAACCTAGAAAGCAGAAACATTACTTTGCCAACAAAGGTCCGTCTAATCAAAGCTATGATTTTTCCAGTAGTCATGTATGGATGTGAAAATTGGACTTATAAATAAAGCTGAGGGTCAAAGAATTGATGATTTTGAACTGTGGTTTGGGAGTCCCTTGGATTGCAAGGAGATCAAACCAGTCAATCCTAAAGGAAATCAGTCCTGACTATTTATTGGAAGGACTGATGCTGAAGCTGAAACTCCAGTACTTTGGCCACCTGGTGCAAAGAACTGACTCATTAGAAAAAACCCTGATGCTGGGAAAGATTGAAGGCTGGAGGAGAAGGGGATGACAGAGGATGAGATGGTTGGATGGCATCACTGACTCAATGGACACGAATTTGAGTAAGCTCTCGGAGTTGACGATTGACAGAGAAGCCTGGTGTGCTGCAGTCCATGGTGTTACAGACAGTCGGACACAACTGAGTGACTGAACTGAACTGAACTGAGAGATTCAACCCACTGGGATCAAATATTCAGAAAATTCCTGAAAGAAAAACTTGAATTTACCATGGGCTAGCCATGGCACCCCACCCCAGTACTTTTGCCTGGAAAATCCCATGGACAGAGGACCCTGGTAGGCTGCAGTCCATGGGGTCGCTAAGAGTCGGACACGACTGAGCGACTTCACTTTCACTTTTCACTTTCATACACTCTAGAAGGAAATGGCAACCCACTCCAGTATTCTTGCCTGGAGAATCCCAGGGACGGGGAAGCCTGGTGAGCTTCTGTCTATGGGGTCTCACAGAGTTGGACACGACTGAAGCGACTTAGCAGCAGTAGCAGCAGCAGCCACTATTGGCATATTCAAAAGCAGAGACATTACTTTGCCAACAAAGGTTTGCCTAGTCAAGGCTATGGTCTTTCCTGTGGTCATGTATGGATGTGAGAGCTGGACTGTGAAGAAGGCTGAGCGCCCAAGAATTGATGCTTTTGAACTGTGGTGTTGGAGAAGACTCTTGAGAGTCCCTTGGACTGCAAGGAGATCCAACCAGTCCATTCTGAAGGAGATCAGCCCTGGGATTTCTTTGGAAGGAATGATGCTAAAGCTGAAACTCCAGTATTTTGGCCACCTCATGCGAAGAGTTGACTCATTGGAGAAGACTCTGATGCTGGGAGGGATTGGGGGCAGGAGGAGAAGGGGACGACAGAGGATGAGATGGCTGGATGGCATCACTGACTCGATGGATGTGAGTCTGAGTGACCTCCGGGAGTTGGTGATGGACAGGGAGGCCTGGCGTGCTGCGGTTCATGGGGTCGCAAAGAGTCGGACCTGACTGAGTGACTGATCTGAGCCACTATTTCCCCGGGCTTCCCTGGTGGCTCAGCTAGTAAAGAATCTGCCTGCAATATGGGATAACTGAATTTAATCCCTCAGTTAGGAATATCCCCTGAAGAAGGGAACAGCTATCCACTCCAGTATTCTGGCCTGGAAAATTCCATGGACTGTACAGTCCATGGAGTCATAAAGAGTTGGACACAACTGAGTGACTTTCACAGTAGGTCACTGTTTACATAGTATTAAGATTATAGTCATAACTAGTCCCAGAGCATTTACATTGAATTAAGTATCATGAGTAATCTAGAGATGACTAAACTATAGAGAAGGATATCTGTATATGTTTTATATGAATACTATTACCATTTTTTAAAAGGGACTTGCTCATCCAAAGATTTTGGTATTAGAGGCAATCAATAAAACCATTCTTCAAAGATACTGAAAGAAGATTGCACTGCTCTAAAACACCCTGTGGATATTAGCAATGCAGAAAGAACTCTTTCAGGACAACTGTAATTTCATGCACAACTAGTAACGAAGTGAAATGTTTTCCTTTATGTAATTATCTGTGCTTCCTAGGGAATGTTGGGAAATAGCATATTTTTAGGGAAAGTACATCCTAAATATCCATTAAGTTTCTTAACTATTGATTCCTGGTCATGTGAGTCAAATGAAGGCACTTGAAATCAGATGCTGAAACTTGCTCAAATATTCTACCTGAATAGTGGAAACTAAGTTTTCTTAAAAGGTAAAAATCAAGTGATAGGTACATGCAAATTGCAGTAGAAGTGGCTTTTAGCCCATCATCCCCCACCGTAGATTCTTCTTTTTTGCTTTGTTCTTCTCTATTTTTCTCTTGCTATACTTGTTTTACATTCTTTTATCAAATCTGGTTTTTTTTAGCATCCTCCTTAGGTCAGTTCATATACTGCTGCTGCTGCTAAGTCGCTTCAGTCGTGTCCGACTCTGTGCGACCCCATAGACAGAAGCTCACCAGGCTCCCCTGTCCCTGGGATTCTCCAGGCAAGAACACTGGAGTGGGTTGCCATTTCCTTCTCCAATGCATGAAAGTGAAAAGTGAAAGTGAAGTCGCTCAGTCGTGTCCAACTCTTAGCGACCCCATGGACTGGAGCCCACCAGGCTCCTCCATCCATGGGATTTTCCAGGCAAGAGTACTGGGGTGGGGTGCCTTCCCCGGTTGATATACTATGAGACCTCAAATATTATAAGTTAAATTGAGAGCAAACTTTGTCTCTAGACATTTTTAACTCAATATATATTTATTCAATACCTACTATTTTCAGGTATACAGTGGTAAGCAAGTCAGTATGACTACTGCCTTCAACTCTAGTAATTCCGTTCAGTTCAGTTCAGTCACTCAGTTGTGTCTAGCTCTTTGAAACCCCATGAACCTCAGCACACAGACCTCCCTGTCCATCACTAACTTCCAGAGCTTACCCAAACTCATGTCCATTGAATCGGTGATGCCATCCAACCGTCTCATCTTCTGTCATCCCCTTCTACTCCTGCCCTCAATCTTTCCCAGAATCAGGGTCTTTTCAAATGAGTCATCTTTTGCATCAGGTAGCCAAAGTATTGGAGTCACAGCTTCAACATCAGTCCTTCCAATGAACATCCAGGACTGATATCCTTTAGGATAGACTGGTTGGATCTCCTTGCAGTCCAAGGGACTCTCAAGAGTCTTCTCCAACAACACAGTTCAAAAGCATCAATTCTTCAGTGCTCAGCTTTCTTTATACTCCCAACTCTCACATCCATACATGACTACTGGAAAAACAATATCCTTGACTAGACGGACCTTTGTTGAAAAAGTAATATATCTTCTTTTTCATAGGCTGTCTAGATCAGTCATAATTTTCCTTCCAAGGAGCAAGTGTCTTTTAATATCATGGCTACAATCACCTCTGCAGTGATTTTGGAGCCAAAAATAAAAAGTAAAGCCAGCCACTGTTTCCACTGTTTCCCCATTGATTTGCCATGAAGTGATGGGACCAGATGCCATGATCTTTGTTTTCTGAATGTTGAGCTTTAAGCCAACTTTTTTCACTCTCCTCTTTCACTTTCATCAAGAGGTTCTTTAGTTCTTCTTCACTTTCTGCTGTAAGGATGTTGTCATCTTCATGTCTCAAGTTATTGATATTTCTCCTGGCAATCTTGATTCCAGCTTGTGTTTTATCCAGCCCAGCATTTCTCATGATATACACTGCATATAAGTTAAATAAGCAGGGTGACAATATACAGCCTTGACGTACTACTTTCCCAGTTTGGAACCAGTCTGTCGTTCCATGTCTTGTTCTAACTGTTGCTTCCTGACCTGCATACAGGTTTCTCAAGAGGCAGGTCAGGTGGTCTGGTATTCCCATCTCTTTCAGAATTTTCCACAGTTTTCCACACAGTCAAAGGCTTTGGCATAGTCAATAAAGCAGAAATAGATGTTTTTCTGGAACTCTCTTGCTTTTTCCATGATGCAGCAGATGTTGGCAATTTGATCTCTGGTTCCTCTGCCTTTTCTAAAACCAGCTTGAACATCTGGAAGTTCACGGTTCACATATTGCTGAAGCCTGGCTTGGAGAATTTTGAGCATTACTTTACTAGTGTGTGAGATGAGTGCAATTGTGTGGTAGTCTGAGCATTCTTTGGTATTCCCTTTTTTTGAGATTGGAATGAAAACTGACCTTTTCCAGTCCCGTGGCCACTGCTGAGTTTTCCAAATTTGCTGGCATATTGAGTGCAGCACTTTCACAGCATCATCTTTCAGGATTTGAAATAGCTCAACTGGAATCCCATCACCTCCACTAGTTTTGTTTGTAGTGATGCTTCCGAAGGCCCGCTTGACTTCACATTCCAGAATGTCTGGCTCTAGGTGAGTGATCACACCATTGTGATTGTCTGGGTCATAAAGATATTTTTGTATAATTCTTCTTTGTTTTCCTGCCACTTCTTCTTAATATCTTATGCTTCTGTTAGGTCCATTTCTGTCCTTTATTGAGCCCATCTTTGCATGAAATGTTCCCTTTTTATCTCTAATTTTCTTGCAGAGATCTCGAGTATTTCCCATTCTATTTTTTCCCTGTATTCTTTGCATTTTATTCTAGTAGTAGAAGAAGTATTAAATGAATAAATTATACAAATATGTAAAAAATGTGTGAAAATATTAGTCACTCAATTATGTCTGACTTTTTGTGAACACTTGGACTGCAGCCTGCAAACTTCTCTGTCAATAGAATTCTCCAGGCAGTAATACTGGGGTGGGTAGTCATTTCCTTCCCCAGGGATCTTCCTAACCCCAGGACTGAACTCTGGTCTCCTGCATTACAGGTGGATTCTTTACCCTCCTATGAAGCCTATGAATGAAATTTATGGTATAATTAATTTCTTTGTATCTTAGAACCTGAAGTCTAAACTGTTCCCTTTTTTTTTTAATTTATTTATTTTAATTGGAGGCTAATTACTGTACAATATTGTATTGGATTTGCCATACATCAACATGAATCTGCCATGGGTGTACATGTGTTCCGCATCCTGAACCCACCTCCCACCTCCCTCCCCATACCATCCCTCTGGGTCACCCCAGTGCAACAGTCCCAAGCATCCTGTATCCTGCATCAAACCTGGACTGGCGATTCATTTCTTATATGAGAGTATACATGATTCATTGCCATTCTCCCAAATCATCCCACCCTCTCCCTCTCCCACAGAGTCCAAAAGACTGTTCTATACATCTGTGTCTCTTTTACTATCTCACATACAGCACTATCGTTACCATTTTTCTAAATTCCATATATATGCATTAGTATACTGTATTCGTGTTTTTCTTTCTTGCTTACTTCACTCTGTATAATAGGCTCCAGTTAGAACTGATCAGAACTGATTCAAATGTATTACTTTTAATGGCTGATGGGGAAGGCAATGGCACCCCACCCCAGTACTCTTGCCTGGAAAATCCCATGGATGGAGGACCCTGGTGGGCCGCAGTCCATGGGGTCGCTAAGAGTTGGATACGACCGGGTGACTTCACTTTCACTTCTCACTTTCATGCATTGGAGAAGGCAATGGCAACCCACTCCAGTGTTCTTGCCTGGAGAATCCCAGGGACAGGGGAGCCTGGTGGCCTGCCATCTCTGGGGTCGCACAGAGTCGGACACGACTGAAGCGATTGAGCAGAGCAGAGCAAACTCCATTTCATGCAAAAATGGGCTCGATAAAGGACAGAAATGGTGTGGACCTAACGGAAACAGAAGATATTAAGAAGAGGTGGCAAGAATACACAGAAGAACTGTACAAAAAAGAGCTTCATGACCCAGATAATCATGATGGTGTGATCACTGACCTAGAGCCAGACATCCTGGAATGTGAAGTCAAGTGGGCCTTAGAAAGCATCACTACGAACAAAGCTAGTGGAGATGATGGAATTCCAGTGGAGCTATTCCAAATCCTGAAAGATGATGCTGTGACAGTGCTTCACTCAATATGCCAGCAAATTTGGAAAACTCAGCAGTGGCCACAAGATTGGAAAAGGTCAGTTTTCATCCCAATCCCAAGGAAAGGCAATGCCAAAGAGTGCTCAAACTACCGCACAATTGCACTCATCTCACAGGCTAGTAAAGTAATGCTCAAAATTCTCCAAGCCAGTCCTCAGCAATATGTGAACCGTGAACTTCCTGATGTTCAAGCTGGATTTAGAAAAGGCAGAGGAACCAGAGATCAAATTGCCAACATCCGTTGGATCATGGAAAAAGCAAGAGAGTTCCAGAAAGACATCTATTTCTGCTTTATTGACTATGGCAAAGCCTTTGACTGTGTAGATCACAATAAACTGTGGAAAATTCTGAAAGAGATGGGAATACCAGACCACCTGATCTGCCTCTTGAGAAATCTGTATGCAGGTCAGTAAGCAACAGTTAGCACTGGTCATGGAACAACAGACTGGTTCCAAATAGGAAAAGGAGTACGTCAAGGCTGTATATTGTCACCATGTTTATTTAACTTATGTGCAGAGTACATCATGAGAAATGCTGGACTGGAAGAAACACAAGCTGGAATCAAGATTGCTGGGAGAAATATCAATAACCTCAGATATGCAGATGACGCCACCCTTATGGCAGAAAGTGAAGAGGAACTAAAAAGCCTCTTGATGAAAGTGAAAGTGGAGAGTGAAAAGGTTGGCTTAAAGCTCAACATTCAGAAAACGAAGATCATGGCATCTGGTCCCATCACTACATGGGAAATAGATGGAGAAACAGTAGAAACAGTGTCAGACTTTGTTTTTCTGGGCTCCAAAATCACTGCAGATGGTGACTGCAGCCATGAAATTAAAAGACGCTTACTCCTTGGAAGGAAAGTTATGACCAACCTAGATAGCATATTCAAAAGCAGAGACATCACTTTGCCAACAAAGATTCGTCTAGTCAAGGCTATGGTCTTTCCTGTGGTCATGTATGGATGTGAGAGCTGGATTGTGAAGAAGGCTGAGCACCGAAGAATTGATGCTTTTGAACTGTGCTGTTGGAGAAGACTCTTGAGAGTCCCTTGGACTGCAAGGAGATCCAACCAGTCCATTCTGAAGGAGATCAGCCCTGGGATTTCTTTGGAAGGAATGATGCTAAAGCTGAAACTCCAGTATTTTGGCCACCTCATGCGAAGAGTTGACTCATTGGAGAAGACTCTGATGCTGGGAGGGATTGAGGGCAGGAGGAGAAGGGGACGACAGAGGATGAGATGGCTGGATGGCATCACTGACTCGATCAATGTGAGTCTAAGTGACGTCCGAGAGCTGGTGATGGACAGGGAGGCCTGGTGTGCTGCAGTTCATGGGGTCGCAGAGTCAGACACGACTGAGCGACTGATCTGATCTGATCTGAATACTCCATTGTGTATATGTACCACTGCTTTCTTGTCCATTCATCTGCTGATGGACATCTAGGTTGCTTCCATGTCCTGGCTATTATAAACAGTGCTGTGATGAACATTGGGGTACACGTGTCTCTTTCAATTCTGGTTTCCTTGGTGTGTATTCCCAGCAGTCGGATTGCTGGGTCATAAGTCAGTTCTATTTCCAGTTTTTTAAGGAATCTCCACACTGTTCTCCATAGTGGCTGTACTGGTTTGAATTCCCACCAACAGTGTAAGAGGGTTCCCTTTTCTCCACACCCGCTCCAACATTTATTGCTTGTAGACTTTTGGATCACAGCCATTCTGACTGGTGTGACATGGTACCTCATTGTGGTTTTGACTTGCTTTTCTCTGATAATGAGTGATGTTGAGCATCTTTTCATGTGTTTGTTAGCCATCTGTATGTCTTCTTTGAAGAAATGTCTATTTAGTTCTTTGGCCCATTTTTTGATTGGGTCATTTATTTTTCTGGAATTGAGCTGTAGGAGTTGCTTGTATATTTTTGAGATTAGTTGTTTGTCAGTTGCTCCATTAGCTATTATTTTCTCCCATTCTGAAAGCTGTCTTTTCACCTTGCTTATAGTTTCCTGTGTTTTGCACAAGCTTTTAATTTTAATTAGGCCCCATTTGTTTATTTTTGCTTTTATTTCCAATATTCTGGGAGGTGGGTCATAGAGGATCCTGCTGTGATTTATGTCGGAGAATATTTTGCTTATGTTCTCTAGGAGTTTTATAGTTTCTGGTCTTACATTTAGATCTTTAATCCATTTTGAGTTTATTTTTGTGTATGGTGTTAGAAAATCTTCTAGTTTCATTTTTTTTACAAGTTGTTGAACAGTTTTCCTAGCACCACTTGTTAAAGAAATTGCCTTTTCTCCATTGTATATTCTTGCCTCCTTTGTCAAAGATAAGGTGTCCTTTGATGCATGGTTTTATCTCTGGGTTTTCTATTTTGTTCTATTGATATATATTTCTGTCTTTATGCCAGTGCAAAACCATTCCTTTGAATTTGATATGGTCTTTTTGGCTAATTTTCAAATGGACTAATTGGGACTTGAACAAAGATATTCTCAAAATGGACAGTGCTTATTAGAAGTCTGCATATTATTCTCCATAAAGCAACAGTGAATACCCTCTTTAAAGCTCATGTATTTCGTGAAAATTAATGAAAAGTACTGCAATTATACCCAAAAATGCCAATTAAGTGGAAGAAAGGGCGAACTGACTCTGATTTCTAAAGGAAAATAGTGACAAAAGCAAAGACTATTATAGGGAAAAGCTTTAGAGTAAAATCCATGAAAATATCTAAGGGAACAAGAGAGAACAATAATCAGGGAGGAAAAGCTAAAACAATGTGACATTTTGGGATTCAGGAATAGTTTACAAGGCCAATTCTTACAACAGTACCATACTTGATATTTGAAAAATCATATAACACACTTCTTCTCTTCAACATGATCATGTGTAATAATTAAATGGTTGATGAGAAACCTAAATGAATTTGCTGAAACTCCAGGAATAGTGAAAATTGTAGTTCTTTTTTTTTTTAATAAATTATGATTTTTACAGTAGTTATGTATGGATGTGAGAGTTGGACTATAAAGAATGCTGAGCACAGTAGAATTGATTCTGTTGAGTTGTGGTCTTGGAGAAGACTATTGAGAGATCCTTGGACTGCAAGAATATCCAACTAATCCATCCTAAAGAAGATCAGTCCTCTATGTTCATTGGAAGGACTGATGTTGAAGCTGAAACCCCAATATTTGGCCCCCTAATGCGAAGAGTTGACTCATTTAAAAAGATACTGATGCTGGGAAAGATTGAGGGCAGGTGAAGAAGGGGACGACAGAGGATGAGATGGTTGGATGGCATCACCCAACCCATGACTCAATGGACATGGGTTTGAGTAGACCCCAGCAGTTGGTGATGGACAGGGAGGCCTTGCATGCTGCAGTTCATAGGGTAGCACAGTCAGACACTCCTGAGCGAGTGAACTGAACTGAACTTATTTAACACTCATTCAATAAATCTCTAAGGCCAACAGAATTATAAAATAGACATTTATGTCTTTGAGATGTTAAGCACAGCCAGCGAGGTCCAAACTTTTTGAAGGAAGATACTTTAAAAAAAGTTGTTTTTCCCTGGAATCCTAACACCTCTGATCATATAATATGTTGAAACAACTGCAGAAGTTATAGTATTTTAAAATTGATATGTTCTTTTTAAATAGTTCTCATTTAATATGTGATTGGTTGAAATTAAAATATGGTAGATACAGGGATTTGCCACCAAATGTTAACACAGAAAGATTTCCTTTCCAGCAGACCAATTAGTTCGTAAGACAGTTTTTGACTGTCAGCTAAGGATTTGCCTCAGCAGTAGAGAACTCAGTCCCCAGGAGTAACTGACACTGGGGGACTGAGAAAGGTGGCGAATAAACATTTTCTGTAAAGAATATATCATTTCAGTTCAGATGCTCAGGCATGTCTGACTCTTTGTGACCCCATGGATTGCAGCACACCAGGCCTACCTGCCCATCACGAACTTCAGGAGTTCATTCAAACTCATATCCATCAAGTTGGTGATGCCATCCAGCCATCTCATCTTCTGTCGTCCCGTTCTCCTCCTGCCCCCAATCACTCCCAGCATCAGAGTTTTTATCAATGAGTCAACATTTGAATGAGGTGGCCAAAGTATTGGAGTTTCAGCTTTAGCATCAGTACTTCCAAAGAATACCCAGGACCGATCTCCTTTAGAATGGATTGTTTGGATCTCCTTATAGTCAGCCCAAGCTGCTCGCAAGAGTCTTCTCCAACACTCCAGTTCAAAAGCATCAATTCTTCGGCGCTCAGCTTTCTTCACAGTCCAACTCTCACATGCATACATGACCTCTGGAAAAACCATAGCCTTGAAGAGATGGACCTTTGCTGGCAAAGTAATGTCTCTGCTTTTGAATATGCTATCTAGGTTGTTCATAACTTTCCTTCCAAGGAGTAAGCATCTTTTAATTTCATGCCTTCAGTCACCATCTGCAGTGATTTTGGAGCCCCAAAATATAATGTCTGACCCTGTTTCCACTTTATTTCCCCATTATTTCAGAAAACGAAGTGATCTTCGTTTTCTGAATGTTGAGTTTTAAGTCAAATTTTTCACTCTCCTCTTTCACTTTCCTCAAGAGGCTTTTTAGCCCCTCTTCGCTTTCTGCCATAAGGGTGGTGTCACCTGCATATCTGAGGTTATTGATATTTCTCCCGGCAATCATGATTCCAGCTTGTGCTTCATCCAGCCCAGAGTTCCTCATGATGTATTCTGCATAAGGTTAAATAAGCAGGGTGACAATATACAGCCTTGACACACTCCTTTTCCTATTTGGAACCAGTCTGTTGTTTCATGTCCAGTTCTAACTCTTGATTCCTGACCTGCATACAGGTTTCTCAAGAAGAAGGTCAGGTGGTCTGCTATTCCCATCTCTTTCAGAATTTTCCACAGTTTATTGTGATCCACACAGTCAAAGGCTTTGGCATAGTCAATAAAGCAGAAATAGATGTTTTTCTGGAACTCTCTTGCTTTTTCCATGATCCAGCAGATGTTGGAACTTTGGTCTCTGGTTCCTCTGCCCTTTCTAAAACCAGCTTTAACATCTGGAAGTTCACAGTTCACGTATTGCTGAAGCCTGGTTTGGAGAATTTTGAGCATTACTTTACTAACAGGTGAGATGAGTGCAATTGTGCAGTAGTTTGAGCATTCTTTGGCATTGCCTTTTTTGGGGACTGGAATGAAAACTGACCTTTCTCAGCCCTGCGGCCACTGCTGAGTTTTCCAAATTTGCTGGCATATTGAGTGCAGCACTTTCACAGCATCATCTTTCAGGATTTGAAATAGCTCAACTGCAACTCCATCACCTTCACTAGCTTTGTTCGTAGTGATGCTTTCTAAGGCCCACGTGATTTCACATTCCAAGAAGTCTGGCTCTAGGTCAGTGATCACACCATTGTGATTATCTGGGACGTGAAGATCTTTTTTGTATAGTGTATTCTTGCCACCCCTTCTTAATATCTTCTGCTTCTGTTAGGTCCATACCATTTCTGTCCTTTACTGAGCCCATCTTTGCATGAAATGTTCCCTTGGTATCTCTAATTTTCTTGAAGAGATCTCTAGTCTTTCCCATTCTGTTGTTTTCCTCTATTTCTTTGCATTGATTGCTGAGGAAGGCTTTCTTATCTCTTCTTGCTATTCTTCGTAACTCTGCATTCAGATGCTTATATCTTTCCTTTTCTCTTTTGCTTTTTGCTTGTCTTCTTTTCCCAGCTATTTGTAAGGCCTCCCCAGACAGTCATTTTGCCTTTACTGCATTTCTTTTCCATGGAAATGATCTTGATCCCTGTCTCCTGTACAATGTCATGAACCTCCATCCATAGTTCATCAGGCACTCTATCTATCAGATCTAGGCCCTTAAATCTATTTCTCACTTCCACTGTATAATCATAAGGGATTTGATTTAGGTCATACATGAATGGTCTAGTGGTTTTCCCTACTTTCTTCAATATAAATCTGAATTGGCAATAAGGAGTTCATGATCTGAGCCACAGTCAGCTCCTGGTCTTGATTTTGCTGGCTGTATATAGCTTCTCCATCTTTGGCTGCAAAGAATATAATCAATCTGATTTCAGTGTTGACCATCTTGTGATGTCCATGTATACAAATAGTAAATATTTTAGTCTACTCAAGCTATGTACTCTGTCAGATACAACTACTCAACTTTGTAGCCCCAATGTAGCCAAAGATAATTCATAATGGGAGAACATGGCTCTGTTCCAACAAAACTGTATTTTTATTGTTAGTCATAATTCATACAAATACCTGAAAGTATAGAGAAAATGGTATTCACTCTCAGCACCCCAAAATCATTTTAATCAAACAAGGAAACATAATTTTAGTTGACTATTACTTTCATGTTAGTCTCATTCATTAATTCTAAAGAATGAATAATCCTGTATACGAGACCGCAAAAGAGACACTGATGTATAGAACAGCCTTTTGGACTCTGGGAGAAGGAGAGGGCGGGATGATTTGGGAGAATGGCATTGAAATATGTATAATATCATATTTGAAACGAGTCGCCAGTCCAGGTTTGATGCACGATACTGGATGCTTGGGGCTGATGCACTGGGACGACCCAGAGGGATGGTATGGGGAGGGAGGAGGGTTCAGGATGGGGAACACATGTATACCTGCGGCAGTTTCATTTTGATGTATGGCAAAACCAATACAATATTGTAAAGTTAAATGAAAGAAAAAAATTTTTAAAAAAAGAATGAATATAAATGATTTCCAAAGTGATGTTTGCTTTTATTATCATCACTAATACAATTGAACCATATCCTTTGCCCTGTGGTACCTGTGTTCAATTCTTGTTGCATCTGTCAGTAGTCTATATCTTTCTTCCTTTCATTCTACTTACTAAATAAAATGAAAATATTTTTAAAATGTACATCTCATTATTCATCTCCTTTTTTGAATTATCTTATCTGCTTTTGCAATTATGCATTTTCTCCCTTGTTTTTTATAAAAGCCCCTTTCTTAAAGTAAATAGCCTTTTGTGGAGAAAGTTTGATCAACAGAAATTATCTACACAGTCACTTAGAGAAACAAAAAAATGAGGAGCAACACTCTCGTTTCCTGAGCATCTATCGTTCCCAGGTGGCCAGGCAAATCATTAGTGCATGTGAAGCTTACTGTTGAATCCTGGCAAAATTTTAACTGCAGTACAGTCTATGAAATTCTGCCTGGGTACCAATACAAATGCAAGCAATATTCTCAATCAATTATGCTTTTGTGATAGATTTTGAGAAACACTTTTGCTGTATATTATAAGGAAAACTTAGGGTTTTAATAGTATTTATTTGATAAAACATAATACCTATTTATTCCAAAGATTGAAAACATAGTAAAGCATAAAGAGGAAAACAAACAAAAAGTTCATAATTTTAACAAAATACATAATTTATGTGTATGTGTGTGTACAGATATTCAAGTTTATATACATGCTATGGAAATCATTCAGAGTATTCATTTTTCTAATTAGCATCTGGTCTACTCTGAGAAACTGAATGACTGTCTTATCTGTGTGCAGTATCTTGGCAGTCAAATTGTATATACTAAACATCAGGCAATCAGGGAAAAGAAGTATTCCTATCTCCTGGGTGGAAAATTCTCTTTATAATACTAATTTTTTTTCATTGTTTATGGTCTCTAGTAGCCAATAATAACATGTCTATTATCTTTCTTCTCTGGCTACTGAACACGCTCTATTAGAGAAAAGTCAACAGTTTATGGTGTCACTGCTTTTTCCAGGCACATTCAGTGAATATTTATGGGTACATAAATGTGGATGCATGATTGCAGTATACAATCAACTCCTTTGTGTACCAGGGGCTGGTACAGGCTTTGTGGATCCTAAAACTTATACTATAGAGCTGGGAGGGATTGAGGGCAGGAGGAGAAGGGGATGACAGAGGATGAGATGGCTGGATGGCATCACTGACTTGATGGATGTGAGTCTGAGTGACCTCCGGGAGCTGGTGATGGACAGGGAGGCCTGGCGTGCTGTGGTTCATGGGGTCGCAAAGAGTCGGACACGACTGAGCGACTGATCTGATCTGATAGAGAATTTTCCTGAAGAAAAATAAATAAATATTTAAATAACTAAAGATACACAAGTACAAAATTAAAAGATATCCTTTAGGTATTAGTAAAGAAGGCAGTGGCACCCCACTCCAGTACTCTTGCCTGGAAAATCCCATGGACAGAGGAGCCTGGTGGGCTGCAGTCCATGGGGTCACTAAAAGTCTGACACAACTGAGCGACTTCACTTTCACTTTTCACTTTCATGCACTGGAGAAGGAAATGGCAATCCATTCCAGTGTTCTTGCCTGGAGAACCCCAGGGACGGGGGAGCCTGGTGGGCTGTGATCTATGGGGTCACACAGAGTTGGACACGACTGAAGTGACGTAGCAGCAGCAGCAGCAGCAGCAAAGAAGACTTGAAAAGGAAGAATCCTAAAAGTTAAGTTATGTTAACTCGTTGGTAAAATTCTTGTCTCCATGAAATTTGGTATACTGGTTTTTAATACATGTGTCTTGTCATAGTCTGTTCTGAGATAATTAGACATTGAGATTAAATTCTCAGAAATACTGTGGCCTACTGTGCTAAATCTTTAACACCCATAAGAGGTTTGAAATGTTCAAATACCTCAGTATTATTTTACCAGTATCCCTTGCTTTTTGTTTCTCATCGCTAGGGAATCTTGGAACTATCTGGAATGCAACGTCCTTTGATCTGTGCTTTCTGATTCTTCTCCTGTCAAAAACTAATCACAATTATGGCTTTTTTTTTTTTTTTTTTTCATTTTATAGAGGAACTGTCCACTAGAAATACAATGTGAGCACCAAGACAGAGTAGCACATATAGTTTTGAATTGTTTGGTATAGTCACTTTTCAAAAATCCAAAATGAACAAGTGAGAACATTTTAATGATACATTATTTGTAACCAAATATGTCCTAGATGTTATCATTTTTAAAAATTTAGGTTGTTGAAATATGATGTTTATTTTGATTTGTCACATTTCCTGTACTCAAACGGCTTGTAGCTACTAGACTGGACAGCACAGGTATCACACTCTTTGTGCCAATTATAAAGTGATGATACCATCAAGCTTAGGCACTGAGCTTAGCCCTTGGAGAGGCATGTATTTTCTGACATAGTCCCAGACCCTCTGGGGTAACATACACGATAAAATTTGTCTTCCTTATGTGCAATGTAGAAGGAAATGACAACCCACTCGTGTTCTTGCCTGGAGAATCCTGTGGACGGAGGAGCCTAGTAGGCTGATGACAATGGGGTTGCATAGAGTCAGACACAACTGAAGTGACTTAGCATGCATGCACGCATTGGAGGAGGAAATGGCAACTCATTCCAGTATTCTTGCCTGGAGAATCCCAGGGATGGAGGAGCCTGGTGGCCTGCCTTCTATGGGATCGCACAGCATCAGACACGACAGAAGCGACTTAGCAGCAGCATATGATTGCCATTCTTTCTTAGTTTCAAATTCAACAGCTGATTTTTCTACAATTTTTCTCTAACTTGCTACACTTTCCTTTTCATTTTTTAGTTCCATTAAGATCTAGACTTTTCAAAGTTTAACACATGCATTCAGTCCATCTTATAAACTATTTGAATTCATTTTAGAAAACCTCAAAAGATAATCTGAATATATTATAGAAGAAAGTATTTCTTCTTAAAAATTATTTATTTATTATGAAACTGGTTACCACTAAAGAAAAAAACATCAACATGAACCAGGCTACCAGGCTGTCGGTTCAGTTCAGTTCAGTTCGGTCACTCAGTCATGTTCGACTCTTTGCAGCCCCATGAATCGCAGCACGCCAGGCCTCCCTGTCCATCATGGACTCCTGGAGTACACTCAGACTCACGTCCATCGAGTCAGTGATGCCATCCAACCATCTCATCCTCTGGCATCCTCTTCTCGTCCTGCCCCCAACCCCAGCATCAGAGTCTTTTCCAATGAGTCAACTCTTCGCATGAGGTGGCCAAAGTACTGGAGTTTCAGCTTTAGCATCATTCCTGCCAAAGAAATCCCAGGGCTGATCTCGTTCAGAATGGACTGGTTGTATCTCCTTGCAGTCCAAGGGACTCTCATGAGTCTTCTCCAACACCACAGTTCAAAAGCATCAATTCTTCGGCGCTCAGCCTTCTTCACAGTCCAACTCTCACATCCATACATGACCACAGGAAAAACCATAGCCTTGACTAGATGGACCTTTGTTGGCAAAGTAATGTCTCTGCTTTTGAATATGCTATCTAGGTTAGTCATAACTTTCCTTCCAAGGAGTAAGCATCTTTTCATTTCATGGCTGCAGTCACCATCTGCAGTGATTTTGGAGCCCAGAAAAATAAAGTTTGACACTGTTTCCCCATCTATTTCCCATGAAGTGATGGGACCAGATGCCATGATCTTCATTTTTTGAATGTTTAGTTTTAAGCCAAATTTTTCACTCTCCTCTTTCACCTTCATCAAGAGGCTTTTTAGTTCCTCTTCACTTTCTGCCATAAGGGTGGTGTCAAGTGCATATCTGAGGTTACTGATATTTCTCCCAGAAATCTTGATTCCAGCTTGTGTTTCTTCCAGTCCAGCATTTCTCATGATGTACTCTGCATATAAGTTAAATAAGCAGGGTGACAATATACAGCCTTGAGGCACTCCTTTTCCTATTTGGAACCAGTCTGTTGTTACATGTCCAGTTCTAATTGTTCCTTCCTGACCTGCATACAAATTTCTCAAGAGGCAGGTCAGGTGGTCTGGTATTCCCATCTCTTTCAGCATTTTCCACAGTTTATTGTGATCCACACAGTCAAAGGCTTTAGCATAGTCAATAAAACAGAAATAGATGTTTTTCTGGAACTTTCTTGCTTTTTTGATAATCCAGCGGATGTTGGCAGTTTAGTCTCTGGTTCCTCTGCCTTTTCTAAAACCAGCTTGAACTTCAGGAAGTTCACTGGTTCACATTTTGCTGAAGCCTGGCTTGGAGAATTTTGAGCATTACTTTACTAGTGTGTGAGATGAGTACAATTGTGCAGTAGTTTGAGCATTCTTTGGCATTGCCTTTCTTTGGGATTACGGAAGGTAATGGCACCCCACTCCTTAAAACTGACCTTTTCCAGCCCTATGGCCACTGCAGAGTTTTCCAAATTTGCTGGCGTATTGAGTGCAGCACTTTCACAGCATCATCTTTCAGGATTTGAAATAGCTCAACTGCAATTCCATCACCTCCACTAGCTTTGTTCGAAGTCATGCTTTCTATGGCCCACTTGACTTCACATTCCAGGATGTCTGGCTCTAGGTCAGTGATCACACCATCATTATTATCTAGTTCAGTGTTGGAAAAAAGCAATAGGTAAACAAGATGATTCATATTATAAAGAAAGAATTCCAAATGCTCTTTACTTTAGAGGTATAAGTATTTCTAGATTTTTTAACCAGGTGAAGTTTCCTTTATTGTACATTTTGCTTACTCTTTTTACATAATTATAAAAGACATATAAAGAAATACTTTTCCCCAGAATTTGCATTCTGTGTATATGTGTGTGTGTGTATTTTACAGTATTGGAAAACGGTTAAACTTACTAACTTAATATGAAAGAAATGTATTTTTAATGCTTAGAAAATACATTTGAAATTGTGAAATCTGTCTAGAAATGTAACAAAACATTTCTTATGCAAATGTCTAAAATATATTGAATAGCTATAGGTTTGTATTGCATTTATAAAATGTAATTATTATTGATCAATTTGTGTTTGATATTTGTACAGCACTTCCTATGTATCTGGAAAAGTTTAAAAATCATCCTATGCAATTTGCATAATGTGTTTAGTCGCTCAGTCCTGTCTGACTCTTTGCGACCCCATTGACTACAGCCTGCCAGGCTCCACTGTCCATGTTCATTCTCCAGGCAAGAATACTGAAATAAGTTGCCATGCCCTTCTCCAGGGGATCTTCCCGACCCAGGCATCGAAGCCAGGTCTCCCTCATGCAGGCAGATTACAGTCTGAGCCAACAGGGAAGCCCAAGAATACTGGCATGAGTAGCCTATCCCTTCTCAAGGAGATCTTCCCAAATGAGGGTCTCCTCCATTGCAGGCAGATTCATTACCAGCTGAGCTACCAGGAAAGCCCTAATTGGTATAACAGTGTTACAGAAAACTTGGCCTCTATGTACACCGGTGATGAATCAAATCCTGGAAATAGAGTTTTGAGTGATGTAGAAAAGGTATAGTTTTATTGCTTTGCCTGGCAAAATGTGACGCACCAGGCTTCTGTTTAGAAAAATTATGTGTTTTAACCACAGAGGAATTGATGAAGGGTTTTATAAGAGTGGTTCAAAGATGGGATCTCTAATATTGTGACCAGGTCTTGCAATCTCTTAATCTCCAATGGGCAAGTTTCTTAATCTTGATGAGTTCCTCTGGTCCCTTATCTCACCTCAGGTGGTTTCTTCCTCGATTAGCAAGGAATCAAGGGAATCCACCCTTTGGATCTCAGGGAAAAGGCCTTAATGCCTGGGAGACCCACAAGTCCCTGCTCGGTCTCTGTAGCAGTTTAGTTAGATATTATCCCTATTTTACAAATGTAAAGGTTTTAAAAACTTAATATATCTTCTTGAAAATACATTTACTCTGAATTTGCTTTTTATTTCTTTCTGTTTTAAAATGGTTTCAAAGATAATAAAAGAAAATAAGACAGGCACTAGTTTCCATTGCTCTTATTTACAAATTGGCTGAAATTACAGTGTAGCAAAATGTGTAAATGATGCATGGTTAAAAGGAAGAAAAAAACATATCTAGCTAGCAGTAGGGGGCATATTACTAATATTAGTAACAAAACATTTTATATTTCTTCCTACATTTAAATAAGCTTTTAAAGCATTGTCACAAAAAAAGTGTTAAGGAAAGAAACAACAGGCCCAAATACAAAAATAATACCCAGTTATGGATGTGACTCAGGGAAGGCAATGGCACCCCACCCCAGTACTTTTGCCTGGAAAATCTCATGGACAGAGGATCCTGGTAGGTTCCAGTCCATGGGGTCGCTAAGAGTCGGACACGACTGAGCGACTTCCCTTTCACTTTTCACTTTCATGCATTGGAGAAGGAAATGGCAACCCACTCCGGTATTCTTGCCTGGAGAATCCCAGGGACAGGGGAGCCTGGTGAGCTTCCGTCTATGGGGTCGCACAGAGTCAGACATGACTGAAGCAACTTAGCAGCAGCAGCAGCATGGATGTGACTGGAGTTATAAGCAAGGCATGATGCTGTAAAGAGCAATATTGCATAGGAAACTGGCATGTTAGGTCCATGAATAAAGGCAAATTGGAAGTGGTCAAACAGGAGATGGCAAGAGTGAACGTAGACATTCTAGGAATCAGCGAACTAAAATGGACTGGAATATGTGAATTTAACTCAAATGACCATTATATCTACTATCGCAGGCAAGAATCCCTTAGAAGAAATGGCGTAGCCATCATGGTCAACAAAAGAGTCTGAAATGCAGTACTTGGATGCAATCTCAAAAACGACAGAATGATCTCTGTTCATTTCCAAGGCAAACCATTCAATATCACAATAATCCAAGTCTATGCCCCAACCAGTAATGCTGAAGAAGCTGAAGTTGAATGGTTCTATGAAAACCTACAAGACCTTTTAGAATTAACACCCAAAAAGATGTCCTTTTCATTATAGGGGACTGGAATGCAAAAGTAGGAAGTCAAGAAACACCTGGAGTAACAGGCAAATTTGGCCTTGGAATACGAAATGAGGCAGGGCAAAGCTAATAGAGTTTTGCCAAAGAACACATTGGTCATAGCAAACACCCAATTCCAACAACTCAAGAGAAGACTCTATATATGGACATCACCAGATGGTCAACACTGAAATCAGATTGATTATATTCTTTGCAGACAATGATGGAGAAGCTATATACAGTCAGCAAAAACAAGATTAGGAGCTGACTGTGGCTCAGATCATGAAGTCCTTATTGCAAAATTCACACTTAAATTGAAGAAAGTAAGGAAAGTGACTAGACCTAAATTCAGGTATGACCTAAATCAAATCCCTTATGATTATACAGTGGAAGTGAGAAATAGATTTAAGAGATTAGATCTGATAGATAGAGTGCCTGATGAACTATGGAATGAGGTTCGTGACATTGTACAGGAGACAGGGATCAAGACCATTCCCATGGAAAAGAAATGCAAAAAAAGCAAAATGACTTTCTGGGGAGGCCTTACAAATGGCTGCGAAAAGAAGAGAAGCGAAAAGCAAAGGAGAAAAGGAAATATATAAGCATCTGAATGCAGAGTTACAAAGAATAGCAAGAAAAGATAAGTAAGCCTTCCTCAGCAATCAATGCAAAGAAATAGAGGAAAACAGAATGGGAAAGACTAGAGATCTCTTGAAGAAAATTAGAGATACCAAGGGAACATTTCATGCAAAGATGGGCTCAGTAAAGGACAGAAATGGTATGGACCTAACAGAAGCAGAAGATATTAAGAAGAGGTGGCAAGAATACACAGAAGAATGTACAAAAAAGATCTTCACGTCCCAGGTAATCACAATGGTGTGATCACTGACCTAGAGCCAGACATCCTGGAATGTGAAGTCAAGTGGGCCTTAGAAAGCATCACTACGAACAAAGCTAGTGGAGGTGATAGAATTGCAGTTGAGCTATTTCAAATCCTGAAAGATGATGCTGTGCAAGTGCTGCACTCAATATGCCAGCAAATTTGGAAAACTCAGCAGTGGCCACAGGGCTGGGAAAGGTGAGTTTTCATTCCAATCCCAAAGAAAGGCAATGCCAAGGAATGCTCAAACTACGGCACAATTGCACTCATCTCACCTGCTAGTAAAGTAATGCTTAAAATTCTCCAAGCAAGGCTTCAGCAATATGTGAACAATGAATTTCCTGATGTTCAAGCTGGTTTTAGAAAAGGCAGAGGAACCAGATATCAATTTGCCAACATCTGCTGGATCATGGAAAAAGCAAGAGAGTTCCAGAAAAACATCTCTTTCTGCTTTATTGAGTATGCCAAAGCCTTTGACTGGATCACAATAAACTGAAAAATTCTGAAAGAAATGGGAATACCAGACCACCTGGTATTCCAGACCAGATCTGCCTCTTGAGAAACCTATATGCAGGTCAGTAAGCAACAGTTAGAACTGGACATGGAACAACAGACTGGTTCCAAATAGGAAAAGGAGTGTACTTCAAGGCTATATATTGTCACCCTGCTTATTTAACGTACATACAGAGTACATTATGAGAAATGCCAGGCTGGATGAACCACAAGCTGGAATCAAGATTGCCTGGAGAAATATCAACAATATCAGATATGTAGATGACACCACCCTTATGGCAGAAAGTGAAGAGGAACTAAAAAGCCTCTTGAGGAAAGTGAAAGAGGAGAGTGAAAAAGTTGGCCTAAAGCTCATCATTCAGAAAATGAAGATCATGGCATCTGGTCACATCACTTCATGGAAAATAGATGGAGAAACAGTGGAAAAAGTATCAGACTTTATTTTTGGGGCTCCAAAATCACTGCAGATGGTGATTGCAGCCATGAAATTAAAAGATGCTTACTCCTTGGAAGGAAAGTTATGATCAACCTAGATAGCATATTCAAAAGCAGAGACATTACTTTGCCTACAAAGGGCTGTCTTGTCAAGGCTATGGTTTTTCCTGTGGTCATGTATGGATGTGAGAGTTGGACTGTGAAGAAAGCTGAGTGCTGAAGAATTGATGCTTTTGAACTGGGGTGTTGGAGAAGTCTCTTGAGAGTCCCTTGGACTGCAAGATCCAACCAGTCCATTCTGAAGGAGATCAGTCCTAGGTGTACTTTGGCAGGAATGATGCTAAAGCTGAAACTCCAGTACTTTGGCCACCTCATGCGAAGAGTTGACTCATTGGAAAAGATTCTGATGCTGGGAGGGATTGGGGGCAGGAGGAGAAGGGGATGACAGAGGATGAGATGGCTGGATGGCATCACAGACTCGATGGACGTCAGTTTGAGTGAACTCTGGGAGTTCGTATAGACAGGAAGGCCTGGAGTGCTGCAATTCATGGGGTCGCATAGAGTCGGACATGACTGAGCAACTGAACTGAACTGAATTGAACTGAACTGAAGTGCTGAGTCCCTGTCGTTAAATCAACTTAATCCCTAACCTAATTGTAGTTTTACCCTTAGCCAAGAATGTACTCTTAACCAGTAAGTCTAAAATTTCCTTGTCAGCACCAGTGAGTTAATCCACCTAATGGACTCTTGATCTTCTGAACTACAAATTGATCCTCTCCAAAGGCAACTGCCCTCTTCTTTTGCTGCTGCAGCTGTTAACCTTCAACACACCCTGAAGGGAGTTCAGGGTGGAGAGTGAGGCACTCTGTGCTCCAGGGAAACTAGTGAAACATGTCTTTAGATAGTTAGATGTTTTCCATGACTGTTTTCATAATCACAATCCTTACATCTCTTTTTATCTAGAAAAGCATTAAATCCCTTCATGGTGATATCAGCTACTTGTGACTAATACAAAGATAATTACTTAGTTGCATTGAGCAATTCACCTTCACCAAAATCACATATATTGACCTTTCCTCACTACCTCTTTGGAGCAGTTTCTCAGAGCTATCTGAGGTGCTGTCTCCTGGGCTGCAGTCCTCATTTTGCCCCACATAAAATTTAACTCCCAACTCTTATGTTGTGCATCTTTTTTAAGTCAACAATCCCCAAAACAAGGTGACATTGCCTGAAAATAATCTTTTTTTTTTTTTATTTTATGACTTTCTCTGTCTTTTAAAACCTTTCCTTTTTCCGTAATTCTTGGAAATCCTTTCTCTGTGCTTGATGTGATATTGCCCAATTCATGATTTGTTTAATAAATCATATTAGTCTTCAAATTTACTTAGTTGAATTTCATTGTTAAGAAGCCTTTTAGAGAAGGAAGGGCATCTTGATTTTAAAAGATATCTCCTTTTAAGGCTGATTAGTGTCTACAGTCATGTGGTTTGGCAATCTCTACCACCATTTTCTTTCTTTGTGTCCACTCTAGTCTCAATATGTAAATCCTTCATTTGTAGTCAAGATTTATTTATAATGTTCTTGATTTTATCCATAAGTCAGATTCACAGTGTAGCATATATTAAAAACTGCCCAAGTATACCACTTCCTGAAGAATGTAAAGATTTGGGTGGGGAAAGGAATTGGGAATAATGAAAGATAAAGAAAAGAAGGAGACAGTGAATGAAAGAATAAGCAATAAGCAATTAGGAAAGAAAAAAAATTGACGTGATAATAGTGCAATGAATATGAACCAATGTCTGAGATTTGGGAAAGCAAAAATTAATCCAATTTTCATTTTTGTCTCAAGATATCACTTATTGTTACAGAGGAACTTACTTCTTCCAATTACAGTATATAGTCATACTCCTATCTTTTACCAGTTTAATTTTACAAAAACCAATGGACTAACAATTGCCTTACTTGCTTTAGTACAGATTGCCTGATGCCCTTGATGTTATTCACAGATAATAGGCTGGTGATGAGTCTTCCATTTATTTCAATTCCTGCTATTGACACAAAGATGGCTTGTCTGGGCTTCTGGAATGGCCTTTTCTCTCCTCTCAAAGGTTAAGATCCTCATGATGACCATTTCTTCTTAGGTGACTAGAGAAAGAAGTACTACAGACAGCCTGTCAGTGAACTTTTCAGTTTATAACCAGCATAGAAATTCTTTTATTTTTCTGTAGCATAACAAATCTATAGTTTTAAATCATTGATTGCCTCTTTGTACATCAAAATGTTACCTGACCTGTATTTTCAGCATAAAAATTTCATTGTTTTGTATAAGAATACCACTTGTCTTTAACAGAAATGTATAGAAACACTAAATGGAATTTATGCATTAATCTGTGTTAAACTGTGAAGAAATTCTTTTGGAATTGAATATTACAGCCATATTAATACCTTTCTCTTGTGCTATGAACAATAAAGGCCAAGAGGCTTTTTCCCCCTTAATAATGAACTGCTTTTTGGAAAGTGCTGCCATTTACCGCATGCAAATTTCTTGCTTTGTAGATCAGATGTGACTAAGAACACTAGGTGGTTGGCTCCTGTGAATAGATTTAGAAAGTACTAATTATAAGACTAGCATACCACAATCATGCTTAATTTGTGTCCCTCCTTTAATGCAGGATGAGTGAACCCTGTGCAGCAAATTGAGATGGCAACAAAAAGATTTTTACCTTTTGTCTGCATACTTTTCTTGTAGGATAAAATTGAAAGCAAAGGATAAGAATTCTTTGACTGTATAACCTTTTAAAAAGTTATTTGTTACAGTCATAGAAATAGAAGTAGGTTTTTTGTGTATATTAAAGTAGGTTTTCAATATAATATTGCTTAGTATGTTTTAATTATACATATCTTTAATATTTTAGAAGTGCCTAGATGACTAGACACTACAGATAGATATGTCAGGAGAGTTTATAATTTCTTCAGTTCTGTCTTCTCACAACAAAGATTTGAAATGGTGGATCAGTGTTACAGCTCGATTACAGCTGAGACTTTTATTCTGCAGACAAAGGATAGTACACTCTCAAGGCATGAGGGCAGGCTAACCCCAAAGTGTAGGCCTCAATATGTGTTGGCTCCCTCTTTTTATATATTTTGTTTCCTCCCTCTGAGCCTGCACTATTCAAATTAGGGCTAGCCAGGAAGGGGGCCTGTTTGTTTTGCCTGAGGTTCCAACTTGGTTCCACTGATTTTTTCCTTTATTCCCTTTTTGTGGGCTTTTCCTTTTGTCTTTTAGCCACCACCATGTGGACTCCTTTTTCCTACTTTAGATCAGATCAGATCAGTCACTCAGTCGTGTCCGACTCTTTGCGACCCCATGAACCGCAGCACGCCAGGCCTCCCTATCCATCACCAGCTCTCAGAGGTCACTCAGACTCACATCCATCGAGTCAGTGATGCCATCCAGCCATCTCATCCTCTGGCGTCCCCTTCTCCTCCTGCCCCCAATCCCTCCCATCATCAGAGTCTTCTCCAATGAGTCAACTCTTCGCATGAGGTGGCCAAAATACTGGAGATTCAGCTTTAGCATCATTCCTTCCAAAGAAATCCCAGGGCTGATCTCCTTCAGAATGGACCGGTTGGATCTCCTTGCAGTCCAAGGGACTCTCAAGAGTCTTCTCCAACACCACAGTTCAAAAGCATCAATTCTTCAGTGCTCAGCCTTCTTCACAGTCCAGCTCTCACATCCATACATGACCACAGGAAAGACCATAGCCTTGACTAGGGGAACCTTTGCTGGCAAAGTGATGTCTCTGCTTTTGAATATGCTATCTAGGTTGGTCATAACTTTCCTTCCAAGGAGTAAGCGTCTTTTAATTTCATGGCTGCAGTCACCATCTGCAGTGATTTTGGAGCCCAGAAAAATAAAGTCTGACACTGTTTCCAGTGTTTCTCCATCTATTTCCCATGTAGTGATGGGATCAGATGCCATGATCTTCGTTTTCTGAATGTTGAGCATTAAGCCAACCTTTTCACTCTCCACTTTCACTTTCATCAAGAGGCTTTTTAGTTCCTCTTCACTTACTGCCATAAGGGTGGTATCATCTGCATATCTGAGGTTATTGATATTTCTCTCTGCAATCTTGATTCCAGCTTGTGTTTCTTCCAGTCCAGCATTTCTCATGATGTACTCTGCACATAAGTTAAATAAACATGGTGACAATATACAGCCTTGACGTACTCCTTTTCCTATTTGGAACCAGTCTGTTGTTCCATGACCAGTTCTAACTGTTGCTTCCTGACCTGCATACAGATTTCTCAAGAGGCAGATCAGGTGGTCTGGTATTCCCATCTCTCTCAGAATTTTCCACAGTTTATTGTGATCTACACAGTCATAAGCTTTGACATAGTCAATAAAGCAGAAATAGATGTTTTTCTGGAACTCTCTTGCTTTTTCCATGATCCAGCGGATGTTGGAAATTTGATCTCTGGTTCCTATGCCTTTTCTAAATCCAGCTTGAACATCAGGAACTTCACGGTTCACATATTGCTGAGGACTGGCTTGGAGAATTTTGAGCATTACTTTACTAGTGTGTGAGATGAGTGCAATTGTGCGGTAGTTTGAGCACTCTTTGGCATTGCCTTTCTTTGGGATTGGGATGAAAACTGACCTTTTCCAATCTTGTGGCCACTGCTGAGTTTTCCAAATTTGCTGGCATATTGAGTGCAGCACTTGCACAGCATCATCTTTCAGGATCTGGAATAGCTCCACTGGAATGCCATCACCTCCACTAGCTTTGTTCGTAGTGATGCTTTCTAAGGCCCACTTGTCTTCACATTCCAGGATGTCTGGCTCTAGGTCAGTGATCACACCATCATGATTATCTGGGTCGTGAAGCTCTTTTTTGTACAGTTCTTCTGTGCATTCTTGCCACCTCTTCTTAATATCTTCTGCTTCCGTTAGGTCCATACCATTTCTGTCCTTTATCGAGCCCATCTTTGCATGAAATGTTCCTTTGGTATCTCTGATTTTCTTGAAGAGATTCCTAGTCTTTCCCATTCTGTTGTTTTCCTCTATTTCTTTGCATTGTTCATTGAAGAAGGTTTTCTTATCTCTTCTTGCTATTCTTTGGAACTCTGCATTCAGATGTTTATATCTTTCCTTTTCTCCTTTGCTTTTCGCTTCTCTTCTTTTTGTAGCTATTTGCAAGGCCTCCCCAAACAGCCATTTTGCTTTTTTGCATTTCTTTTCCATGGGGATGGTCTTGATCCCTGTCTCCTGTACAATGTCACGAACCTCATTCCATAGTTCATCAGGCACTCTATCTATCAGATCTAGGCCCTTAAATCTATTTCTCACTTCCACTGTATAATCATAAAGGATTTGATTTAGGTCATACCTAAATGGTCTAGTGGTTTTCCCTACTTTCTTCAATTTCAGTCTGAATTTGGCAATAAGGAGTTCATGATCCGAGCCACAGTCAGCTCCTGGTCTTGTTTTTGCTGATTGTATAGAGCTTCTCCATCTTTGGCTGCAAAGAATATAATTGATCTGATTTCGGTGTTGACCATCTGGTGATGTCTAAGTATAGAGTCTTCTCTTGTGTTGTTGGAAGAGGGTATTTGCTATGACCAGTGCATTTTCTTGGCAAAACTGTTAGTCTTTGCCCTGCTTCATTCCGTATTCCAAGGCCAAATTTGCCTTGGAAACACCTTGCCAGGTGTTTCTTGACTTCCTACTTTTGCATTCCAGTCCCCTATAATGAAAAGGACATCTTTTTTGGGTGTTAGTTCTAAAAGGTCTTGTAGGTCTTCATAGAACCTTTCAACTTCAGCTTCTTCAGCGTTACTGGTTGGGGCATAGACCTGGATTACTGTGACATTGAATGGTTTGCCTTGGAAATGAACAGAGATCATTCTGTCGTTTTTGAGATTGCATCCAAGTACTGCATTTCAGACTCTTTTGTTGACCATGATGGCCACTCCATTTCTTCTGAGGGATTCCTGCCCACAGTAGTAGATATAATGGTCATCTGAGTTAAATTCACCCATTCCAGTCCATTTTAGTTCGCTAATTCCTAGAATGTCAACATTCACTCTTGCCATCTCTTGTTTGACCACTTCCAATTTGCCTTGATTCATGGACCTGACATTCCAGGTTCCTATGCAATATTGCTCTTTACAGCATCGGACTTTGCTTCTATCACCAGACACATCTACAGCTGGGTAGTCTTTCTGCTTTGGTTCCATCCCTTCATTCTTTCTGGAGTTATTTCTCCACTAATCTCCAGTAGCATATTGGGCCCCTACTGACCTGGGGAGTTTCTTTTTCAGTATCCTATCATTTTGCCTTTTCATACTGTTCATGGGGTTCTCAAGGCAAGAATACTGAAGTGGTTTGCCATTCCCTTCTCCAGCGGACCACACTCTGTCAGATCTCTCCACCATGACCCGCCCATCCTGGGTTGCCCCACGGGCATGGCTTAATTTCATTGAGTTAGACAAGGCTGTGGTCCTGGTGTGATTAGATTGACTAGTTTTCTGTGAGTATGGTTTCAGTGTATTTGCCCTCTGATGCCCTCTTGCAAGACCTACAGTCTTACTTGGGTTTCTCTTACCTTGGGCGTGGGGTATCTCTTCCTGGCTGCTCCAGCCAAGCACAGCCATCGCACCTTACCTTGGATGAGGGGTCTCTCCTCACCGCCACCCTTCCTGACCTTGGGGGAGGGGTATCTCCTCACTGCCGTCCTTCCTGACCTCGGTTGTGGGGTAGCTCCTCTTGGCCATGCTTAGTGCGCCAGTCCTCACCACCGTCCTTCCTCGGTCATTGGGTAGCTCACCTCGGGCGTGCTCTCAGTGCGCTGCGCATCCGGCGAGGGGCTCTCAGTGTGCCGCGCAGCCGGCGAGGGGCTCTCAGTGCACCGCGCAGCCGGCGAGGGGCTCTCAGTGCGCCGCTCGCGGGCAGGCCGGGCGCTCTCAGTGCACCGCTCACGGAACATAGCAGTTATCTCTATCATGCTACTGCTAAGTGACTTCAGTTGTGTCCAACTCTATGCAACCCCGTAGATGGCAGCCCACCAGGCTCCCCCGTCCCTGGGATTCTCCAGGCAAGAACACTGGAGTGGGTTGCCATTTCTTTCTCTAATGCATGAAAGTGAAAAGTCAAAGTGAAGTTGCTCAGTCGTGTCTGACTTTTAGCGACACTATGGACTGCAGCCCACCAGGTTCCTCTGTCCATAGGATTTTCCAGGCAAGAGTACTGGAGTATGGTGCCATTGCCTTCTCTGACCTCTATTACAGTTAAAATATAATTTTATCTAATGTAACTTTTAGATGTCATAACACCAAATAGATAAGTATTTTATATTATTTTTCATAATATACATGCTAGAAATTAAATATTTCTGAGTAGAAAATAGGGCTTCCTAAGTGGCAGTAGTGGTCAAGAATCTGCCTGCCAATGTAGGAGACATAAGAGATTAGGTTTGACGCCTGGATTTTGAAGATCCCCTGGAAGAGAGCATGACAACCCATTCCATTATTCTTGCCTGGAGAATCCCATGGACAGAGGAGTCTGGCAGGCTCCAGTCCACAGGTTCACAAAAAGTTGGACATGACTGAAGCAGCTAGCCATGCACATGTGCATGAGTATAAGACGAAAGAATAAAGACCTTACATTCACCAAACCATGGCACAATCTGCATTTTTTAAAGTGGATGGTCTGGTAAACTATTCATAAATACTTATCAGGAGTGATACTGCTTCTTCAAAATAGCATTAGCAGTGCGCTTTGCTTAATATACAGAATAAAAATGAATGAGAAAAGATATCCAGGCATAATTTATATACAGTAATATTCTCTTTTAGCATGTAGTTCTGCTAGTATTGACAAACTTGATGCTTGTGATTATTACCACAATATACACAGTATTTCCATCAATTTAAAAATTCTGTGTGCTGCTGTATACTCAATAACTCATTCTATCCCCAGGATGAATCCCCATCCTATGGAAACTACTAATACCTATGTTTTGCCTTTGAAAAATGTCATATAAATAGAATCATACAGTAACTTTCTAAATTTGGCTTCTTACACTTAGCATAATTCATTTAAATTTTATTCATGTTATTATACAAATTAAGATTGATACTTTTTTATTACTTAGTAGAATTTTTCCTATGGCTTTAGTGGTTTGTTTATCCTTCCTTAAAGCAGGTAGAGGGGACAAAAATTTTTCCTCTAACCTCCTAGTTTCTTTTGGCTGGTCCATTAATTAAATTGCCATTTGTTGTTGTTGTTAGTTACTAAGTCCTATCTGATTCTCTGTGACCCGAGGCACTACAACATTCCAGGCTTACCTGTCCTTCATCATCTCCTGGAGTTTGCTCAAACTCATATCCATTGAGTTGGTGATGCCATCCTGCCTTCATTCTTTCCCAGCATCAGAGTCTTTTCAGATGAATCAGCTCTTCCCATCAGGTGGCCAAAGTACTGGAACTTCAGTTTCAACATCAGTCCTTCCAATGAATATTCAGGTTTAATTTACTTTAGGCTTGACCAATTTGATCTCCTTGTTATCCAAGGGACTGTCAAGTAAGCTTAACAGGTGAAAAACAAATTTAATTATGTATGCATAGTAGCCCCATAAGTATATGAGGCACAAGGGCAAGTTGAGCAATTGTGGCTTATAAACTTTCCTGAGCTAAGGAATGGTTTGAAGGCCTAAGTCTTCAAACGGGAACGAGGTAATTTGCAGGACAGAAAGAAAGAGACATGTTTAGTAATTAGATGTTGCGCTCCATATGGATAGGTCACTCATATGAAACTATCTCTGGTAATAGCTCTCACTCTGAAGGAGCCAGGACCCTGTCTAAATTTCTTTTCGGTAGCTAAGATAGAAATAATTTGTCTTCTTTTTTTTTCTTCTTTTTTTTTGATGTTGAGTTTTCTGGCTCTTGATTGCCTTCAACTCAAAATGGTCCAGATGCCAAAGTGACATATTTGGGGCTTACTTATTTTGGTTCCTTTCAAGAGACATCTGGGCTATTTCTAATTTGAGATAAACATTAATGTAACCTCTATAAGTATTTATAATCTGCTTTTGAAAAACATAATTTTTTTTTGTTTGTTTGAAAAATTTCTATGAAAGGGATTGTTAGTTCATATGGCAAATGTTTGACTAACTTCATAAGAATCTCTCAACTTGTTTTCCCAAGTGGCTGAACAAGAAAAATAAATCATCTTATTCATACTCAAAGCTCTAACTCCAAGGAAGTATTAGACAAACATATTTATTGTATAGGTAGCTATTTTATCTCAAACCAAATAATCAGTTCTTTTTTCTTTATTTATGTTGTGTAGCTTTCTAAAAATATGCTAAAACAAATCATTTGATTTGGATTTCAATAATTCCTTAAAAATTAGTTTTACCATCACTGGATTATGCTAAAATGTATCTCATATGGAAATATTCAAAATTAACATGTTTGTTTTTTCCATTAACTATACATGTTGTTGGTTTAGTTGTGAAATCCTATCCAACTATTTGCAGTCACCTAGACTGTAACCCTATTCCAACAACAGAAGAGAAGACGCTATACATGGACATCACCAGATGGTCAACACCGAAATCAGATTGATTATATACTTTGCAGCCAAAGATGGAGGAACTCTATACAGTCAGCAAAAAAAAAAAAAAAGACCAGCAGCTGACAGTGGCTCAGACCATGAACCCCTTATTGCCAAATTCAGACTTAAATTAAAGAAAATAGGGAAAACCACTAGACCATTCAGGTATGACATAAATCAAATCCCTTATGATTATACAGTGAAAGTGAGAAATAGATTTAAAGGCATAGATCGGATAGATAGAGTGCCTGATGAGCTATGGAATGAGGTTCGTGACATTGTACAGGAGACAGGGAACTAGACCATCCCCATGGAAAAGAAATGCAAAAAAGCAAAATGGCTGTCTGGGGAGGCCTTACAAATAGCTGCGAAAAGAAGAGAAGCGAAAAGCAAAGGAGAAAAGTGAAGATACAAGCATCTGAATGCAGAGTTCCAAAGAATAGCAAGAAGAGATAAGAAAGCCTTCCTCAGTGATCAATGTAAAGAAATAGAGGAAAACAACAGAATGGGAAAGACTAGAGCTCTCTTCAAGAAAATCAGAGATGCCAAGGGAACATTTCACGCAAAGATGGGCTCAATAAAGGACAGAAATGGTATGGACCTAACAGAAGCAGAAGATATTAAGAAGACATGGCAAGAATACACAGAAGAACTGTACAAAAAAGATCTTCACGACCCAGATAATCATGATGGTGTGATCACTGACCTAGAGCCAGACTTCCTGGAATGTGAAGTCAAGTGGGCCTTAGAAAGCATCACTACGAACAAAGCTAGTGGAGGTGATGGAATTCCAGTTGAACTATTTCAAATCCTGAAAGATGATGCTGTGCAAGTGCTGCACTCAATATGCCAGCAAATTTGGAAAACTCAGCAGTGGCCACAGGACTGGAAAAGGTGAATTTTCATTCCAATCCCAAAGAAAGGCAATGCAAAAAAATGCTCAAACTGTCACACAATTGCACTCATCTCACACACTAGTAAAGTAATGCTTAAAATTCTCCAAGCCAGGCTTCAGCAATATGTGAACCGTAAACATCCTGATGTTCAAGCTGATTTTAGAAAAGGCAGAGGAACCAGATCAAATTGCCAACATCCGCTGGATCATGGAAAAAGCAAGAAAGTTCCAGAAAAACATCTATTTCTGCTTTATTAACTATGTCAAAGCCTTTGACTGTGTGGATCACAATCAACTGTGGAAAATTCTGAGAGAGATGGGAATACCAGACCACCTGACCTGCCTCGTGAGAAATCTGTTTGCAGGTCAGGAAGCAACAGTTAGAACTGGTCATGGAACAACAGACTGGTTCCAAATAGGAAAAGGAGTACGTCAAGGCTGTATATTGTCACCCTGCTTATTTAACTTATATACAGATTACATCATGAGAAATGCTGGACTGGAAGAAGCACTAGCTGGAATCAAGATTGCTGGGAGAAATATCAATAACCTCAGATATGCAGATGACACCACCCTTATGGCAGAAAATGAAGAGGAACTGAGAAGCCTCTTGATGAAGGTGAAAGTGGAGAGTCAAAAAGTTGGTCTAAAGCTCAACATTCAGAAAACGAAGATCATGGCATCTGGTCCCATCACTACATGGGAAATAGATGGAGAAACAGTGGAAACAGTATCAGACTTTATTTTTCTGGGCTCCGAAATCACTGCAGATGGTGACTGCAGCCAAGAAATTAATAGACGCTTACTCCTTGGAAGGAAAGTTATGACCAACCTAGATAGCATATTCAAAAGCAGAGACATTACTTTGCCAACAAAGGTTCATCTAGTCAAGGCTATGGTTTATCCTATGGTCATGTATGGATGTGAGAGTTGGACTGTGAAGAAGGCTGAGCGCTGAAGAATTGATTCTTTTGAACTGTGGTGTTGGAGAAGACTCTTGAGAGTTCCTTGGACTACAAAGATATCCAACCGTCCATTCTGAAGGAGATCAGCCCTTTGATTTCTTTAGAAGGAATGATGCTAAAGCTGAAACTCCAGTACTTTGGACACCTCAAGCGAAGAGTTGATTCATTGGAAAAGACTCTGATGCTGGGAGGGATTGGGGGCAGGAGGAGAAGGGGACAACAGAGGATGAGATGGCTGGATGGCATCACTGACTTGATGGACATGAGTCTGAGTGAACTTCGGGAGTTGGCGATGGACAGGGAGGCCTGGTGTGCTGGGATTCATAGGGTCGCAAAGAGTCGGAACAACTGAGTGACTGATCTGATCTGATCTCAGACTGTAACCAGCCAGACTCCTCTGTTAATACGATATCCCAGGCAAGAATATTGGAGTGGGTTGTCATTTCATTCTCCAATGAAATTGATATACATATATTAAATATGTATATATTGAGCTCTGTTCAGTCGCTCACTCGTGTCCGATTCTTTAGGACTCCATGAATCACAGCACGCCAGGCCTCCCTGTCCATCACCAGCTCCCGGAGTTCACTCAGACTCACATCCATCGAGTCAGTGATGCCTTCCAGCCATCTCATCCTCTGGCGTCCCCTTCTCTTTCTGCCTCCAATCCCTCCCAACATCAGAGTCTTTTCCAATGAGTCAACTCTTCACATGAGGTAGCCTAAGTACTGGAGTTTCAGCTTTAGCATCATTCCTTCCAAAGAAATCCCAGGGCTGATCTCCTTCAGAATGGACTGGTTGGATCTCCTTGCAGTCCAAGGGACTCTCAAGAGTCTTCTCCAACACCGCAATTCAAAAGCATCAAATCTTTGGTGCTCAGCCTTCTTCACAGTCCAACTCTCACATCCATACATGACCACAGGAAAAACCATTGCCTTGTCTAGACAAACCTCTGTTGGCAAAGAAATGTCTCTGCTTTTGAATATGCTATCTAGGTTGGTCATAACTTTCCTTCCAAGGAGAAAGCATCTTTTAATTTCATGGCTGCAGTCACCATCTGCAGTGATTTTGGACCCAGAAAAATAAAGTCTGACACTGTTTCCACTGTTTACCCATCTATTTCCCATGAAGTGATGGGACCGGCTGCCATGATCTTCGTTTTCTGAATGATGAGCTTTAGGCCACTTTTTCACTCTCCTCTTTCACTTTCCTCAATAGGCTTTTTAGTTTCACTTCACTTTCTGCCATAAAGGTGGTGTCATCTGCATATCTGAGGTTATTGGTATTTCTCCCGGCAATCTTGATTCCAGCTTGTGCTTTTTCCAATCCAGCATTTCTCACGATTACTCTGCATATAAGTTAAATAAGCAAAGTGACAATATACAGCCTTGACATACTCCTTTTCCTATTTGGAACCAGTCTATTGTTCCATGTCCAGTTATAACTGTTGCTTCCTGATCTGCATACAGGTTTCTCAAGGGGCAGGTCTGGTGTTCTGGTTTTCCCATCTCCTTCAGAATTTTCCACTGTTTATTGTGATCCACACAGTCAAAGCTTTGGCATAGTCACTAAAGCAGAAATAGATGTTTTTTCTGGCACTGTCTTCCTTTTTTGATGATCCAGTGGATATTGACAATTTGATCTCTGGTTCCTCTGCCTTTTGTAAAACCAGAAAATTTATTTTGCCTCATAGTTTTTATCAGCATCTCAACTTCTCTCTTCATTGTGGGGTGTTTCAACCTCAGCATGGACCACTCAGCCATGCACACTGGCCTCTAGTTCCCCAACATCTTTCTTTCCAACAACCATCTCCATTAGACTTTAGCCACCTGCTTCCAATAAAACTTCACTGATTCCTTGAGCTCGGATATTCTACTCTTATCACTACATTCCTCTTTCTCGGTTGTTTGCCCAACCACTCTAATCACAACTGCTTCAAACATGACTGGAACATTAGCTGGTCTTAACATCTGCATTCCACCCTAAGGTAAAGCATCACTTCTAATGCTCCTAGTTCAGTATTGCTTCTTGACGTCTGTCTTGTCATTTTAACCCTGTGTCCAAAACCCAGAAATGACTAAACCCAAATATCTGCTGTCTTGCTTTCTTCTCTCATCTCATCAAAGTGAATGATAGTTAAAGCAAACAAACAAACAAAATCAGTTATACCATGAGACAGATTGTTAGCACCATTTATTCATTCTTCACTTTATAAGCAACAGTGAATTAAACTTTATCATGCTTCTCACATATCCAACTCTTTTCTATTCTTCACAGAAAAAAAAGATCCTGTATTCGGAAATAACAGAAGCTGCCAGATGGGAAACACTTTAGCTTCCTATAAAGAGATCTGCCTCCACACCTCATAGTCATCCATAAACTGTTTACTGCTTAGCACTGGAAAACCTTTAGTGCAAACAGATTCCATCCTCCCATTTTTACTTGAGGTGAGAGAAATTAATCAAGTGCAGTATAAATATATACTTTTAATCCTAAGTGAAATACATTAAAAATTATAGGTTCTATTGTAAAGTAACTTATAGGATCTTTTTATAGACTGGGCAGTGATCCTGTAAGTTTCCAGAAGAGTGACATTTAAATTCATTCCTCAAGGATGAGTATAAATAATCATATGGACAGTGGGAGGAATGGCATACGAGAAAAATGAAACAGAATCTGGGAAATCCTGAAAAGGAAAAGAAGTTTGACACGTTGTAGAAACATTTAAAACACCAGTGTGGTTAGAGCATAGGAAGGTGCAAGAGCTGCATTAGGTGCCTATGCACAATTGTGCGGAGAAACAATCTCGATAAAGGATGTAAATTAATAGTGGCAGTTCTGGCATAAGCCTGTGTTGGAATTCTGACAGTAGCATTGAATATTTGGGCAAATTCTTTAATCTTCTTGTGCCTGTTTTGTGCATTTATGACATCATGAAGATGATGGAGATGATAAAAACTATATAATATTAAGCATAGGGCTGCTATGAAATATAAATCATTTAATATATGTAGAGTACTTAGGAAATATCCAAGTACTTAGTATATGGCCTAAGATAAAAGCACAGTAAATGTTAGTTTTTGCTGTTATTTTTGCTTTTGTTTGAGTTCGTATTAAAGACTTCAATTTTCATTTTCAAAACCATGGACTGTTATCAATGAGTTTAAAATTGGAGAATGATATTTTCAAATATCCCTTGAAGTGATTGGATTGAAGGAGGCAATAATAAAATCTGGGAAGCTATTATGGAACCAATGCAGTAATGATAGTTAACCAATACTAATAATTCATGGGTATCATACGTAAGTACATTAACTAGTGATAATAGTTTAAAGATTAATTTAGCATGTGTACCAATTAAAGAGAATGGAATTTATTTTAAATAAATTCAAATATTTTGTGCTAACAGGTATAAAATTTGGTGAATTATTAGATACAGCAACTTAAGGGAGGTGATTAAAAAAAAATGATTCCCAAATATTTGGTTACTGGAGGTATATTTATAAAAATAGAAAATAATAAGGTGACTCTCTAAGCTGCTTTTCCTATAGATTACCTCTTTGAAAATTAGGAAAAAAAAAAAAAGACATTTTCTTTTCATTTTTGTTTCCAGTCACAAGCTCTTATATGTTTGTTTCGAATTGTGAGCTGTTTTTCTTACTCTATCACTTCTGATAATTCTGTTTATCTACAATATTAGAATATATGTTGTCTCTAATTAGAGAATGATTGCTATTCTTTATCTTTTCTGTTTTGTTTCAAATATATTCACAGTAAAAATCAGGAAAATGATATTCATCAGAACCAATAGCCATTTAACTCAAATTCTATATTTAAAGTATATGAGTAAACATGATTGTTTTAGATAATGACTTTGATTTCCTGTTGCCTGTACCTACCCACCTTATCTCAAAACAAGATGACCAGAGGGCTAGAATGGCATAATCAGGGATAGACAAAAAGGAAGCTTGTGAAATACCTCCACTTACTGGATGATTTCATCCCAACTCTATTACCATAAACTTCTCTCATTTTGCAGTCATATATGCAGTCAGTAGATTTTGCAAGAGCATTGGATTAGCTGTGTCCAATCAGGAGACAAAAAAACAAAAAGCTCAATGACAATTGTAGAGAAGCTTTAATTTGAGATAATTAATACTAAGAAGGAATTTGATTAATGAGGGATTGCATAGTGTATTAGTCATGATTCTCCAGAAAACAGAATCAATAGACCATAGAGATGAAGACAATGAAAGATTTGTTTTAAGGAATTGGATCATCAGATGGTGGAGGCTGCCAAATTCAATATCTATAGGGCAAGCCAACAGGCTGAATATTCAGGTCATAGTTTATGTTGCAGGTTTGAGTCCAAAGACTGAACATTCAGAATTTCTTCTTACTTCAGAAACATCTGTCTTCTTGCCTTAAAGCTGTCAACTGATTGGGTGAGGCCCACCCACCTTATGGAGAACAATCTGCTTTGCTTAAAGGCAACTAATTATAAATGCCAATTGTATACAAAAATACTTCTATAGCTCAAAGCATTGTTTAAATAAGCAACTGGTCAGCATATTCTAGCTAGTTTGACACACAAAATTAACCATCATGACTAGGAATAAGTAACTGAGAACTCTAAAGAATGTAATAGCAGATAGAAAAGGTAGACAGTACCCATTCAGATAAGATAGGGCACCTAAAGAAGAGATCTTCCTTTCTCCGGGGCTGACATCCAGACCTTGTTGATGAATGAATGGCTGTTCCTCACTGGATGGAAGAGAAGCAGCAGAATTGCTGCATCAGTGGGACTTTCTTGAAATTTGCCTTCTAGGTTTCTGTGGCACCTAGAAGCAGTGAATGAACAGTGAAAGTCACTCAGTCGTGTCCATCTCTTTGTGACCCCATGGACTATACAGTACATGGAAATCTCCAGGCCATAATACTGGAGTGGGTAGCCTTTCCCTTCTCCAGAGGATCATCCTAACCCAGGGATTGAACCCAGGTCTCCTGCATTGCAAGTGAATTTTTTTACAAGCTGTGCCACAAGGGAAGTCCAGTAACAATGGAGTGGGTAGCCTATTCTTTATCTAGTGGATCTTCTCAAGCCAGGAATTGAACCAGGGTCTACTGCATTGCAGGTGAATTCTTTACCAACTGAGCTATCAGGAAAGCCCAAGACCTAGACGCATGTCACATCAAAGGCATTCTCCTGTGGAACTGCTGAAATGAAATCCTGGTCACCGGATGCTGCTTACTGCATGTCTCTGGGAACTGGATACTGTAGAAGTTGCCTGGCAGCAGGAGTAGGGCACTGGAGAAACCACTATCCCACACAGAATCCACTTGCTAAAGAAACTATTTGTGCTGCAATGCCAGGCACTAGGAAACTATCCACATGCTGGGCATGGGTACTGCCAAAGCCTAATACACTGCAGGAGCCTGCGAGGAAAACATTAGAACCATGAACAAAAAGCTCTGATTCCTGTATTTATCTCTGTCACCCACTACTGACAAAGCTTTATACCTTGACAGCTAACAGAGAAAAGTGTTCAACAAGTTGAGATCCTTCTTTGCAATGCTAAGTGGATTTGAAATGAAGAAGCAATGAGTGAAAAACTAGCATAAGCATTATGTGTAATGCCTTGTGGAAGCTACTTCATGCAACAGGACCTGCAATTATAAAAGCAAATTTAAGGAACAGTTTCATGGAATGGGTCAGCAAATGTGTGCCCTCTAGGTCTGTCCAGAGGGTATATGGTAGAACTGCCTATGGGAAAAAAAAATATCAAAGAACATCACCAGCGGGTGTCATTACAAATAGATCCATAATTGAAAATATTTAGGCAGGCAGATACCAAGAGGAGCCAAGATTATTAAACTAGAAGAGCTAATTGCATTTCAGAGGGAAAGAGGTTATCAGAGTTAGAAAATGCAGAGTAAAGATTTCTCTCCTACTAACTCTTTAATTCTGAGTCAGGACATGAAATTGAACTCTCTTAACACAGGATTAACGAAAACTGTTTTAAATTTATTGCAGCTAAAGAAGAATCCCATTAGTGAGAGATCATTCTCAAAGAAGCAAGCAAATTGAAGTGAGATTGAAGAAAAAGAAATGGGGCTGTCCCACAGGACTGAGTCCAGACACAGAGCATCCTTTGACGTCCTCCTTCTACAAAGCCTCACTTTTCTCCAGGAGCAGTGGGTAGAACAGCAGCATTCTGAGGTGAGAGACCCTAGTAATACAATCCAAGAATTCACTGTTGGAAATCCCATTCCTTTCACTGGGAAATATTACAGACAGTGTCAATTTCCATTTCCTTTGACAACAATCTTGATATACAGATATAGGTTATATTGAGTTAATACAGAAAATATTCATGCAATTGGGTTTCTAAAGAATATTTTTAAAATTCACCAATGCACAAGCCATGTATTTCTTTTAAATTTCCTTTCTAGGACAATAAGGTTTTTTTGTTTGTTTTTGTTTTTTAAGCATCTCCTATGTGAATCTTGATATATGCACAGCTTCTCACATCAGGAAGCGCTAGTTCCTGACCCTTGAGGATGAACAGACAATTAGCAGCAATACAACTCATAGACTTTTAAGAGAACAATATAAAGTTGTATTTTTCCTGCTCTTGCACAATACTGCAGTTTCTCTTACTGAAAAACTAAATGTAAATCTAGGGTGTCTTTCCTTGTGGAATTAAGAAACTTTATTAAATGGAACATGAATAAAGTTATCCATATTTTAGTTTACATTGGTTTCTGGATGAGAAATACTAGCCTTTGAAATAGTATTTGGCATACTTTCCTTGAAGTGGATCATAGGTTTTGTTCCCTCTCCCCACCTCTTTAGCATATCTTTTTATTCATCAAAACACTCTACTTGTAACAGATCTGAAATTATGCTCATTGAAGTTACACAGAGTGGAGTGGGAAATGGATTGTGAAATCACTCAGCAGCACATAGTAGAATAGAGTGCAGATGGGGCTGTATAACAATAAGACACAGTTTTTAAACCCAGATCTCAATTGTCTATTTTCCTTTGACCTAGATTTTGGTTAAAATAAGAGCTTACATTCATGTGATTTTTTTTTTTTTTAAGCTAGGATTGCAAACTATATTTTGGTGATAAAAACTTATCATTCTAGTATAAAAGTGGAAGAACATATGAATTAAGAAATTAGTAAGTTCTAGTGAATCATTCTACTTTTTGATACCTAGCTTATGAGAAATAATAAGCAGTAATGGTTTTTCCAGTGGTCATGTGTAGATGTGAGAATTGGACTGTGAAGAAAGCTGAGCACTGAAGAATTGATGCTTTTGAACTGTGGTGTTGGAGAAGACTCTTGAGAGTCCTTGGGACTGCAAGGAGATCCAACCAGTCCATTCTGAAGGAGATCGACCTTGGGATTTCTTTGGAAGGAATGATGCTAAAGCTGAAACTTCAGTACTTTGGCCACCTCATGGGAAGAGTTGACTCATTGGAAAATACCCTGATGCTGGGAGGGATTGGGGGCAAGAGGAGAAGGGGACGACAGAGGATGAGATGGCTGGATGGCATCACTAACTCGATGGATGTGAGTCTGAGTGAACTCCAGGAGTTGGTGATGGACAGGGGGGCCTGGCGTGCTGCGATTCATGGGGTCACAGAGTCAGACACAATGAGGGACTGAACCAAACCGAACTGAACTAAAGGAAACAAAGATGTTACCTGTTTCTCAGTGAAGATGGAATATAATACAGTGGTGAAACATATCTTGGACATTTTGATGGAGGGTCTTTTTTCTGTTATCAGTGTTATTATTTTTATATCTAAAACTGCTACTGTTCAAGCACAGTAGGAAGAGGTCTTCTTGCAATTTCTGCCCTTTTAATCACAGTATTCTCCAATTCTCTCTATATCTAGTCATTACTTTATTGTACATTTAAGAATTTTCCAGTAATAAATTGTATATATAAAGAGAATAATAGAGTCTAGATTCATTCAATTCAAGAGAAAAATTTTTCTGGGAATTTTCAAAGAAATTTATTGGTTCTGGAATGCTTTATTGAGTCTCCTCAATTGGTTAATTCATAACCTATTATAATTCTGCTATATCCCAGAGATGAGCCAACAAGCCTCTTTCCTACCTCCTTCCCTTCCTTTCCTTATTCCTTCCTTGCTTCATCCTTCCCTCCCTCCCTTCCTTCCTTTGTGGTCAATTCTACCTTAATTTTAACCCAGTCTTTTCTTTTTTTGTGTTTTAAGTTATTTTTTAAATTTATTTATTTTTAATTGAAGGATAATTGTTTTACAAAATTTTATTGGTTTCTGCCATGCATCAACAAGGGCTCTTTCTTAAAACTATTTTTTCTAAGCTCTTAATGGATGAAAAACCATGCCCCTTTTTTCCCCCTTTCTTGTAAATTTTATCAAAGATCAGATTAAGAGACCTTCAGATGAATAGAACTTTTATCCCTATGTCTCATACCCCACTGCTCTTTCCTGGAAGAATTGTGTTGCCCACTGCTCTCTTCTGAAATATTTAATGCACATAATTTATATATTCCATACAAATGTGGCCATTTCAATGATTTCAATTAAATAATGTAAAAAGTATAGTTAACACAAAATGTTCATTGTTACAAATAATGTAATACAAAAATTTCATTACATTAAATGCTTTCTTAGTCACTACTTATGATGTCTAGCTCCATATTTTCCAAAAGTTTTTCAACAAATTTTTAATCCTCTGAGATGCTCTTTGGAAAATAAGTTCTATGTGTAAATAATTTGGGGGAAAAATTCCTGCCACATCCTCCTCTGAAGATTTACAACATCTATTAAAACATATGTTAAATACTGAAGAAAGGATAGTTTGTCTCAAACATATTTGACTATAGAACACTTTTATTATTAATGCATATAAATAGTGTATGACTCACTTCTTGAAATCTATTTATCTTATTTGATTCTTATCAAATTCCTTAATTATGACTAATATTGGAACCAATTTATGGATGGAAAGGGGGATTAATAGATATATCAAAATTCTATTCAAGGTGAATTTTAGTAAATGGGAAAGTTAGGATTTGAAACTGTATATGTATAATTTTTGCTTCTGACATTGTCTCCAAAGCAACCAAAATCTACAACAATTAAGCATTAATAGAATTAAAATGCGGAGAAGGCAATGGTACCCCACTCCAGTACTCTTGCCTGGGAAATCCCATGGATGGAGGAGCCTGGTAGGCTGCAGTCCATGGGGTCGCAAAGAGTTGGACACGACTGAGCGACTTCCCTTTCACTTTTCACTTTTATGCATTGGAGAAGGAAATGGCAACCCACTCTAGTGTTCTTGCCTGGAGAATCCCAGGAATGGGGGAGCCTGGTGGGCTGCCATCTATGGGGTCGAACAAAGTCAGACACGACTGAAGTGACTTAGTAGCAGCAGCAACAGAACTAAAATGTGAGATAATTTCTTCTTTTTCTATAATTAGGTTCTGCTTAACCAACTGTTAGCCTTGAATATTCATTGGTCTCTTCTTATGCAGAGCTGACAAGTCGTTCTCACTTAATAGGATGAAATTTTGAGAAGTTAGTCAAAGCCCAACACACATTTTGAGTCAGGTTTAATAGTGGACAAATACTATTGTTCTTCAAAGAAAGGAGCATCACTCCCCGCTTTCACTCTCATACATTATCCTGACTTCTAGGCTGAGGATTTTTCTCCTAGGATAGTCATTCATGCATCCTATCCATGTATCTAATTAAGAAGACTTGGATCTGCTCTCTAGACTCAAGTCACCTCAAATTAAAAGACAAGTACCCTATATTATGAGCCTGGTAAGACTTATGTGAGAGATCCTATACTGAGGCAAAATGGAGTGCGTGTACAGTTGCTAATAAAAAAATATTTCACTACATTTTAGCTATTGCTTATTGTTCCAATGGTTACATTCAGAGGGACTAGTAAGATTTGAGAGCCAAATTTGCACATTGAAACCACAATTGTAAACAGGACCAATCTGAACATATTGTTACACCAAGCATTATGACCCAGGATGTGACCAAAGTTAAATTACAATCGTTACAATCATCAACATTAATAATAAATAGTTGTGTGTGACTACGTGTGTGTGCTAAGTCACTTCAGTTGTGTCCAACTCTTTTTGACCCTATGGACTGTAGCCAACCGGTCTCCTCTGCCCATGGGATTCTCCAGGCAAGAATACTGGAGTGGGTTGCCATGCCCTTCTCCAGGGGATCTTCCTGACTCAGGGATGGAACCCTCATTTCTATGTCTCTAGCATTGGCAGGCAGTTTATTTACCACTAAAGCCTCCTGGGGATCTCAAGTCATGAATAGTTACTATCAGCTTATAAAGGAAATCAACCCTGAATATTCATTGGAAGGACTGATACTGAAGCTGAAGCTCCAATACTTTGGCCACATGATGCAAAGAGCCAGCTCATTAGAAAAGATCCTTGTGCTGGGAAAGATTGAGGAAAGGAGAAGAAGGGGGTAACAGAAGATGAGATGGATGGATGGCATCACCAACTCAATGGACATGAGTTTGAGCAAATTCCAGGAGATAGTAGAGAGCAGGGAAGCCTGATGTCCTGCAGTCCATGGGGATGCAAAGTGTTGGACACAACTTAGTGACTGAACAACAAATATGTGTGAGTAACATGATAGATAATGCAAACAAATTATGCCCATTTAAATAAGAGGCTCTCAGCTCTATTCCTATCAGAATAACCAGGAGAGCTTTTAAAATATGTTGAATCCAGTTATAGTAAATTTGAAAATGATTGGCTTATACTAAAAAAGTATTTAAGACAACTGTCAATTCAAAATCATTTACAAATAATTCTGGTAACCTTTTTTACTTACAAATTATAAACATATCTCTTCTGCAGCATCGCTGAAGAAAATGTGTGTTTCCTGGAATATTATACCCAAAATGGCTTTATATATATTTAGTCATTGTTACATATATATTTTCCTTATGGATAACTACTATTGAGGTAGTTGGTAACTTTGTCATTATTGTCCTAAGTCATGTTTGAAATACTGCTGAAGAGTTAGATTGTATTTTTCCTATTACAAACACTTTGAGTTTTATAGTCCCTCATCAACAACTTTCAAGTGCTAGAATTTTATAGTAAACAAAAAAAGTTGACATGGTTTTATTCATTCTGTTACTTACAAAATGCCAGGAGGATTTCAAAGTTATAATAATTATTATTGTGAAACAGAATAGGCAATAAAAGAAGACTTTATTACTGAACAAAAAACAAAGAATTTTACCTTCTGTAAACATCAAACAAGTCCTAATATTATGTCAACAAATATGAAAAATAAAAGGTCACTGCCTCTGAAAAGTAAAGTAGTAAACATTATAGTCTTGAGAGTCTACATTTAAATAATATATTTCAACATATAAACATCCAAATAGCAAGTAATTTACTTTTTTTGTACATGATTTTCTTCAAAAATGTGAAGGTACTCCATACTTATTATTTCAATATTCCCCTCATGTTTGCATCATGAAATAGAAACAAATGAAGTTTTTCAAACTTATTTACACTGAAAAATAGCAACAAAAATCAATACAAATATATATGAGTATATCAAGTCAGTGATAGATAGTCATTATTTACATTAAAGTCATTGTTAATCAGTAACAGTAAATCTTAAAACATTAATTCTTCTCAAGAACCAAAAACATATTCAAAGTAATTTGAGCAGACCCACGGAAAAGCAGATCTGTTTTGGAAATACAAACTCTAATATTTAATAGCACTATTACCACTATATCATTTTATGAAAATATTAACACTTGATTACAGTATTATATATTGTAAATACAATTTTCAGCTTATCTTGTAAGCAATGTATCATCCATGCTTGTTTATTTTATTAATAAATCCATTAAGAAATTGAGAATTATTTATTTTCTCTAGACCGAGGATCCTTATTTATCAAGTTATAAAGTTATACTACATCTCTAAGGTCTAACTCAGGATAACAGGTCTAATTACAAAATTACAATGATGTGATTTTCACTGAAAATTGACAGTGTGACAGTCATAATATTACCATACATACAACTTATAAAAATCTAAAATAATGACACCATTTCTGATTCCGCACTGTCCTATAATGCTCACAGTATGTGTTTTATGTTTTGTTATGTTAATACTTACAACCATTCTCTTATCCTGAACTTTACTGCCAAATTCCTCCTCTATAGTCTTACTCACTCCCTATCCCAACTGATTCCTTCTATATTGAACAAGCTTTATCTACTATGTACTAGCATTAGACTTTCATCTGTCACTAAGATAGACAAAGTAATAGTCCAGATCAGATCAGATCAGATCAGTCGCTCAGTTGTGTCCGACTCTTTGCGACCCCATGAACTGCAGCACGCCAGGCCTCCCTGTCCATCACCAACTCCCGGAGGTCACTCAGACTCACATCCATCGAGTCAGTGAGGCCATCCAGCCATCTCATCCTCTGGCGTCCCCTTCTCCTCCTGCCCCCAATCCCTCCCAGCATCAGAGTCTTCTCCAATGAGTCAACTCTTCGCATGAGGTGGCCAAAATACTGGAGTTTCAGCTTTAGCATCATTCCTTCCAAAGAAATCCCAGGGCTGATCTCCTTCAGAATGGACTGGTTGGATCTCCTTGCAGTCCAAGGGACTCTCAAGAGTCTTCTCCAACACCACAGTTCAAAAGCATCAATTCTTCGGCACTCAGCCTTCTTCACAGTCCAGCTCTCACATCCATACATGACCACAGGAAAGACCATAGCCTTGACTAGGCGAACCTTTGTTGGCAAAGTGATGTCTCTGCTTTTGAATATGCTATCTAGGTTGGTCATAACTTTCCTTCCAAGGAGTAGGAGAGGAATGAAAATACTAACCATAAAAATAAATTATTTATTCAAATGTCGACAACTGCTTTGAAGGAAAGTTAATCTGAGAATGTATAACAGTTCTCAGTTTGTAGTTTAGTGGATGTCAGGGAGAGTTTCTCTTAGGCAATATATTTAAAAAATGTTCCAAAGTATGAACTGGAATTAGCTGGGTAAAACAGGTTGAGAGAAGGGAGTGTTCTAAACAGAAAAGACTAAGTTCAAAGACCTTCAAACAAGAAGGAGTGGAGAAGGAAAGATTGAAGATGAAGGAGTACAATAGACTAAAGAAAGTCTTTGAGAATTGTTTTAATAGGAAATTGATGGTAAGTTTAGAAATTTAGAAATGACAAGCAAATAATGAAAGGATGGATGGTGGAAATGTTGAACAGGGATGCATGGCTTGTGTATAGCTAATTTAGTGGCTAATTAAATTTAATAATTAAAAGAGATGAAATATTCTCATCCATGTGAAATTCTAATCAATGAATAAAAAATTTTAGAAAAGATCACGATAGAATATTCTTAAAGGTAGAACTACATAGTTAGGCCACTCACAAATATGGTTATTGATGAGTAAATGCCCTATAAAATGATAAAGACATTTTAACAATACAGCTACATATTTTGTTGTTAATATGTAAAGTTTAAGGTGTATAGAAGGTATCATGCTACTAAAGTATTTTCTCTAATTCTTTTTCACATGAGAATAACTGCTCATTTAATTTTCACAATTAATTTTTCCTTTGTAAATGAATAATATGAGCAAATGCCAATGAGACTGCTTTAGCAAATAGAGAACAGAGACATTTTATTTTAATTTTTAAAAAAATTTTTTAAATGAGGACATCTAACCCCTATTTGAACAGATGTGTTTCAATAAATAGGTGCCAGGTCCCAAAGATGAAAATGAGAGAACGGAAGTATAAGTGTGAAATTTTAAATTACGTGTCAGTATTAAGGTTATCAAATGGGTGTAAAAGTAATTTTATTTCGCTCCATTTTTTTTCTAAATTTGTAGTTAAAAAAACCTGAGTGATTTTTTAAAAAAATCAAATAGCATGTTGATGTATGGCAAAACCAATACAATATTGTAAAGTAAAAAAAATAAAAATAAATAGCAAAATAAAATTTTTCTTGTCTACTTTGCTTTTATTTTTGTCTGTGCTGGGTCTTCGTTGATGAATGGATTTTCCTCTAGTTGTGGTGAGCATGCTTACTCTCTAGTTGTGGTGCACAGGCTTCTCATTGCAGTGGCTTCTCTTGTTGCAGATTACAGGCTCTAGAGCATAGGCTTAATAGTTGTGGCACACAGACTTAGTTCCTGGAGAAGGAAATGCCAACCCACTCTAGTATTCTTGCCTGGAAAAACCCATGGACAGAAAAGCCTGGTGGGCTACAGACTGTGAGGGTCACAAGGAGTCGGACACAACTGAGCACACTCACAAGCATGGGCTCAATTGCTCCATGCATGTGGGATCTTCACAGATCAGGGTTCAAACCTGTGTCTCCTGCGCTGGAGAGAGGATTGCTTACCACTGAGCCACCAGGCAAGCCCTGGAGCCATCTTCTGTTACAGGAAATGTAAAATTGCTTCAAGGAGTTTTAGATGAAAAATCGAATTGAAAATGGAATTTTCACAAATGAAATTTAAATGAAAAAGATATATAAAAGTTTGGGAAGTAACATCCGTCCTCTGAGATGAAATTATAGTCATCTTTACTTGGGCAATTTTTAGAAGAAAAACATCATCAGTTTCTTTATCTTAAACACAGTTTGTTTTTCTTTAATTTTAAGTAGAATGATATCATCTTTCTATGAGCACATCTATATATTTTTACTTTCTCATTATCCATCTCTTTCAAAATATAAAAATGATACATTGATGAATGTATTATCAGATTCAGCATTATTAGAAATATTTTTGTTTTTTTAATTAATTATTTTAATTGAAGGTTAATTACTTTACAATATTGTAGTGGCTTTTGCCATACATTGATGTGAATCAGCCATGGGTGTACATGTGTTCCCCATCCTGAACCCCGCTGCCAACTCCCTGCCCATCCCATCCCTCAGGGTCATCCCAGTGCACCAGCCCTGAGCACCCTGTTTCATGCATTGAACCTGGACTGGTTTTTTTTGTTTTTTTTTTTTTTTTTCTACTCAAATTCTTTATAATGAGAATCTTTCCTATTTAGAACAATAATGCAGGTTTTTTTTTAATTGGAAATAAAGAAGAAAGAGTGGAAGAGATATATGTGAGTTAAATCCTCATCTTTCATATGGTTAGTAGGATCTGTGTAAAGTCATTAAATACCACTTAGAAATACAAAATTACCACTAGAGTACCTCTTAACAGATGATGCATATTAACGACAGGGAGTGAGTTAATGGATTATTATTTTTATTATTTATAATTACTGCTGTAGCATTTGACTTTTTTTTTTTTTTGCATGTGCCTTATTAATTTCTTTGCAAGTACCTCTATTAAGAAAGAAAACATATATACTTTCAGCCTACCACAGTAAGTATATGTGGAAAATAAGTTCACTTGGTGATATTGTACAAATATCAGTTAAATGCCAGTGTCCCACCAAATACTTTGTCTAGATCTGGGTAAAAACAATATTGCATGATTTTTTTAATCTAAGCAAGCTTGGTGTTGAACATTATTCATGTGTATATATATATATGTATATATATTCCCATTTATCCCATATGTGAGATAATTTCAGCTGTGAGGTTAGCAAAACACCATGATTTTATAATACTTTTATAAGACTGTATTATTACCCTTACTCTACTAGATTAAATATATATATAATTAATACATACATATATAATATATACATAATTATAAAATATAATTAATCTAGTAGAGTTTATTATATATATATACATGTATATATATATGTGTGTGTATATATATATGCATATATATGTATATATATACATGTGTGTATATATATGTATATATATATACATACACACTTTCCTAAGAAACCTGTATGCTGCTGGTCAAGAAGCAACAGTTAGGACATGGAACAAGTGACTGGTTCTAAATTGGGAAAGGAGTTCCACAAGGCTGTATATCGTCATCCTGCTTATCTAACTTACATGCAGAGTACATAATTTGAAATGTTGGGCTGGATGTATAATAAGCTGGAATCAAGATTGCCAAGAGAATCATCAACAACCTCAGGTGTGCAGATACCACTCGAATGGCAAAAAGTGAAGAGAAGCTAGATCCTCTTGATCAGAGTGAAAGAGGAGAGCAAAACAGCTGGCTTTAAACTCAACATTCATAAAACTAAGAACATGGCACCTGGCCCCATTACTTCATGGCAAATAGAAGGGAAAAAGTAGAAACAGTGACAGATATTACTTTCTTGTTCTCCAAAACCACTGTGGATAGTGACTATAGCCATAAATTAGAATACATCTGCTCCTTGGAAGGAAAGCTATAACAAACCTAGACAGCATGTCAAAAAGCAAAGGGATCACTTTGCTGACAAAAGTATGTATGGTCAAAGCTAGGTTTTTCCAGTAGTCATATATGGATATGAGAGTTGGACCAAAAAGAAGGCTGAGTACCAAAGAATCGATGCTTTCAAATTATGGTTCTGACCATGAATATTCATTGGAAGGGTTGATGCTGAAACTCCAATACTTTGGCCACCTGATACAAAAAGCCAACTCATTGGAAAAGGCCATTATGCTGGTAATGATTGAAGGCAGAAGGAGGAAGGGATGACAGAGGATGAGATGGTTGGATGGCATCACTGACTCAATGGACATGAATTTGAGAAAACTGGGAGACAGTGGAGGAGAGAGGAGCCTAGCATGCTGCAGTCCATGGTGTTGCAAGGACTCAGATATGACTGATCAACTGAACAACACATATATTAAAATATATATATATACACATGAGTTTATATACTTTTTATTATTGTAGAGTATCCAGTAAGGTGTGTATATGTGTATGTGTGTGTGTGTGTGTATATATATATATATATATATATATATATTCATATGTACACTCATGAAAATTTTAGGATAGTATATGAAGTAACGCCAGTATTAAAATTAGCATCTATTTTGTTAGTATTCATATATGTGTAGTGAGTTTACTTATTGAATATTTAATAACATCCAATTCCTACAGTGGGTATCACTATTTGCATTTTACCTGATAGATCATTCTATTACTAGTTTTATGTGAGCTGGTTTAGATGATCTTCAAAGAGAAGTACAAAATGCAGGATGATCTGCACAGACCCCAAATTGTAGAGGGAAAAAGTCCTTCAGTGAAAGTGAGGCAGCCAAACCACAATTTTCAGGAGTGGCAGAAAGATAAGCAAGGCCATCTCTACCTATGACTGTGTTATAGGGACAGTCACAAGGGGTGCAATTACCCAACAACTGTTATTGAAACATTTAATTTAAAAAAAAAGAATCTGCGTGCAGTGCAGGAGACCTGGATTCAATCCCTGGTTCAGGAAGATCCCCTGGAGAAAGGAACGGAAACCCACTCCAATATTCTTGCCTGGAGAATCCCATGGACAGAGGAGCCTGGTGGGCCACAGTCCATGGGGTCACAAAATGTCATACACGACTGAGAGATTAACACTTTCACTTTCTTTGAAGTATGATATAAAAAATCCACGTCCTCTTGGTTTCAGAATAATTGTTAAGCATGCTTTGTCTCATTGTTTCATAACCTCAGGAAAGAACAACTACTAAGATCTTCCTCCTAGAATAATAGAGTGAAATGCAGCTTTTAATGTATGGTGGTGATAGTAAGAGTTTCTTTTTAAGATGAAAGATGAGGTCACTAAGAATTTCATCAGTGGGTCTGATTCCCTTTGCCCTAATCTAGTTTATGAGGTCAAAGTGATCAGTGTTGCAGTCTTCTGCTTATTACTATGGATTTTTCCTGATTAATTCCATGAACTAAAGAAAGTCTTTCTGTCTTTCTTTCTTTTCTTCCTTTTTTTTTTTTACTTTAAGGCATACACCATGATATAATATCTATTATTTAATTCATGTTTCACCCTGCCTGCTTCTGCCTTAATCTGAAATCTCTTTTGCCCCACACACCATCTGCATAATTATTAGAGTTACCACGTGAATAAAATGTCTGCTAAACCTGACTACAGCTGATTGCTTTCCAGGGAGAGAATCTGACTCAGGCATGGAAATGAGAGTCCTTTTTCTGTGATATTCATAAGGGAATTTAAAAAGAAATGTCCATCTCTCTCTGTGAGTGAATTGACTGTAAAAATTCTACATGGGAGTTATTGGCAGCAATATCTTCCATATAGTTTGAAGAAAAATTTAATGAGTAAAAATTGAAGCAGTCTCACAGAGAGAATCAGTAAAGACTGAAGCAAAGACATGGTGATTTTAAGTCCTCACAATCATTGTTCCTGACTTAAGCTATGTCAGGTCTGGCATCTGTGTTTTTTTTATGACCAAAGGAAAATTTTTATCATTAAATAAGATATGTGAAAATTATTTCTTCAAGAAGAAACTCTTAGAAGATAATTAAGACATTTCCAGTTAAATGCTTAAAATCATATCTTCCCACTCTAGTAAAGAAATCCTTAGTCACGTAAGGAATGGCTCGATTAATAATGAAAACCACAGTAGCTATTAAGATATACCTGGGTCAAGATTCCCAGAAAATGGCTCTGATATACAGATTTTTGAAGTTTACTGGGGGTTATTCTCAGGAATACTACTTAAAAATGGGAGATGAAACCATGTTGGGATGAAGGACAACTTGAAGTACGTTGCAATTGTGATATAGACCACTATCGATCCCATGGGGAGTTAACAAGTCACATGGTCTTCAAATGGTCTCCAGTTGATCTAAAGAATAGTTACAGTTTACCCCCATGTCAACCTTATTGAAAGCAGGCAGTTATTTTTGGTTGAGGGTAATTCCTCAAGCAGCATCCAGCTATGATGTAGACTTATAGTCTATTAGATAGAATAGACTTACAGTCTATTAGACTAATAGACTAATTTTGTCTATTAGTAGACAAAATGAACAAGCTAATGGGGAAATCAGTACCTAGGTCCTGATGCAGGGAGTTTGGAGGAGTATCCACTGCATTAGATACAGTAACATTTCTGCTGCTGCTGCTGCTAAGTCGCTTCAGTCGTGTCCGACTCTATGCAACCCCATAGATGGAAGATCATCAGGCTCCCCCGTCCCTGGGATTCTCCAGGCAAGAACACTGGAGTGGGTTGCCGTTTCCTTCTCCAATGGATGAAAGGGAAAAGTGAAAGTGAAGTTGCTCAGTCGTGTCCGACTCTTAGCGACCCCATGGACTGCAGCCCACCAGACTCCTCCATCCATGGGATTTTTCAGGCAAAAGTACTGGGGTGGGGTGCCATTTCTAGTTCTTATTTAATCTGTTTAACTAATGATTGAAGATAATTGCTTATGTTAATTAGCAGTACATTGTCCTGTATGATTCTCACCCTAATGTTGTAAAATGTGAAGGGAGGATGGATTAACAATCAAGTAAATAAAAAAATAAATCATTCTCTCTATTGGATCTTTTACTTCTTCATCTGGTAATCAGGGATGGAAAGTATAAAGAGTGTCTGTAGATTGGCAAATATTTGGCATATCCAGTGTCTAATTAATTGATATCATCTGAAACTAGGATAATTTAATTTCCTAAAAAATGTAGAGACTTTACTTTTAAGTAAGAGATTCCATAATATATAGACCTTTCCTGCTGCTTATTTGACAGTAATGGCATTTCTTACAGGGTATATGTGAAAGAGCGATGCGGCCAGAAAGGAAGTTAAACATTGCACATACATCCTATGACATCCAGTTTACTCATTTCATCAGTCAATCCAGCCTTGTGACATATTAAAAAAAATGTTTTATTTCATTAAAATGTCATTTCTTTTCTGAGTTTTTCCACATCTTGTATTCATTTATCATGAAAAATAGAATAGGAAGATGATTTTTTCTTGTTTCACATCAAATGAACAAGTTCTAAAATGGAAAATTATTACAGTTTCCATGACAAAAATTTATTTGAATATTAACTGGGTATTCTCACTGAACAGTCTTCACTGATATTCTTGCTGAATATCATTACTTTTAAACTCCACACTATTCAAAAACCAAATGGCATAGAAACACTTCATCAGAACGTAAGGTCACTGTGTAAGAAATTTTCTTATCAGTCTTTTGGCAATAGTGAAAGCAAAATGATGGAAAGTAGCATTTGCAATACAATGAGAGAGAATACAGTGAGAGAGTTCCCCTTCAAAATTTGTGGATTTTTAAGCTTTCCAAAATTAATCATAAAAGTCTGAACTATCTTTAATATTTTTGTAAAACTAAAATGAATTGGAATTTTAAAAATATTTTATAAACTAGCAGTGCATTTTCTTTTTAAATCATAAATTAACTCATTTTACTAATTTTGCATGCTGACAAAATATCATATTAAGCAATATTGTTGCTGTTGTTATTTTTAGTGAAAAAGCAAAAAAGCCTTTATTAGTTAAAAATCACTTGTTTGATAGAAATGGTATTTCAAAGCATAAGACCTAGGGACAAAATTATAAAAGACACTTTGTTTAACAAGTTTGGAAGTTGTGGATATAAAAATGGACTTGAGAATCTAAAAACTAGAGTTATAATTCTATGCTACAAAATACTAAAATTTGGGAGGTCACTTAAAACACTTGATCCTCCATAAGATTAGATAATAGGATGAGTCAACTTGAAAACCTTTTTAAACTCTACTGTTCTGTCATTTTTTAATTTCTTTGTCATTCTGTTGTCCTTTTATACTCGAGTTAGTCCCTCTGTCCCAGGTAAAGGAGTGGAGAGAAGATCATTTAGAATACTTCTGCTCTTTCACAGACTTCAGCAGAACAGTTGTCTTTACAAGATTCAACAATGTCCATTTCTTATCCATTCAAATTCATTTATTCATATAATAAACATATCTTTGCTGCTAAGCTGCTAAGTCGCTTCAGTCGTGTCCTACTCTGTGCAACCCCATAGACTTCAGCCCACCAGGGTCCCTTGTCCCTGGGATCCTCCAGGCAAGAATACTGGAGTAGGTTGCTATTTCTTTTTCCAATGCATGAAAGTGAAAAGTGGAAGTGAAGTCGCTCAGTTGTGTCAGACTCCCAGCGACCCTATGGACTGCAGCCCACCAGGCTCCTCTGTCCATGGAATTTTCCAGGCAAGAGTACTGGAGTGTGGTGCCATTGCTTTCTCCAAAACATATCTTTAGTATCTTGTAATTATCACTGTATCTCTTAACTCCAGGAGCAAGCCGAACTTTCTTCCCAAAATGCTTATAGTCAAGTAGGGGAGTAAAAACTGCATACATAAATTATAGTACCCAGTACTGTATAACTGGCAAGAATGGGAGTTTGTGTGGCATTCATAAAGAACCCAGGAGAAATGCTGATGAACAACGAAGAAGATATTTGGAGGAATACTGGATGAAGAGGTATATGCTTCAGCTTCCAGGAGCATGATTCTTGCTTAAAGTCATAACTCTTGCAGAAGGCATTTTCTTTAAAGGTGTATATGAGATCCCAGCATGCTGCTGCTGCTAAATCACTTCAGTCGTGTCTGACTCTGTGCGACCCCATGGACAGCAGCCCACGAGGTTCCCCCATCCCTGGGATTCTCCTGGCAAGTGTAGTGCCAACTTAATCTCCAGTTCTTATAGATTACTCAAAATAAAGATTTGAAAGTTTGTTTTTGTCCTTTGTATTTCAAAAATATTTGTGGCAGAACCCAATCACAAATAAGAAAGAAAAAGAATATGCTTTAAAATGATGATACTTTTTAGTTGTTTCTTTCAAAAAGTAATTTCAGATAATTTACTCTTTATGAAAAATAATGAAATACTTGGAGAAAAATATAGAGTGTGGTGCTAAAGGGCCATCCAGTCTGCTTTAATTAGCTATCTTTTTTTTTATCACTTATAATGCTTCATTTTATAAACTATTATCAGTTTTCTCCTCTAGCTCCTCAAAACAAAAGCTCCAGTGTTTTGTATATTCACTTTGACAAAGGGTCCTGAAATTTCTGAAATATTCTTGTTCTGAAAACCAGTTAATGTTCTCATTTTACCCATATTAACCCAACCACATAACATTAGGTTGTTCTAGATTCCATATTAATGGTATTTTAAATTTTTCAAAATAGAGGTTACCATAAATACAGAATAAAAACAGAGGCAGTAAATAAAGCATCATTTACCTTTTAAGGACCACTTAGATGCTAAGGATGTAGATTAAACCTAAGATTTGTTAGGCAAAAGTCTTAAAAAAAATTGTAATTTTTATAAAAACCATTTTTTTAAGTATCAGTACAACAAATTGATACCTGGTGCATATTTCTAAGTATCTCAGCTTTTTTTTTTTTTTTAATTCAAGCACTGTGCTTGGGTTTCAAAAGAAACAAGAAAATTGTTATTCTTTCTCTGGAGACTGTATTTTTTTACATAAAATTCTGGTGTTATATGAAACTTTGAATATTTGGCACCCAATCTATAGTGCATGTTTAAACTTTGTGAATGTATCTTTAGAATATAGAAATGTCTTCTCACTTCTTATTCTCCCTGAAGTCATCCAATTCCATGACTTTACTCACCATCTGTAAATAGATGATTTCCAAAATTTTATCTCTAATACAGAAATATATTAAAAAATTCAGTGCAATATAGGTAACTATTTCACATCTTTACTTGTGTGTCTAAGAGATACACAAAAATTGCATTTTTCAAATTATGGACTCCAGACAACTAATACCAGATGTACATAAAGAAACACAGCTGCATACAAACATGCACACATACAACAAATCCTTAGCTGTACAATGTCAGGAAGTATGATGGCCATTAAAAAATTATGATTATAAAATAAACACATGATTGTTGTAGAAAGACTACAAAATTTAGAAAAGTATAAAAACAATGATTTCACCTCTTATTCAACAATGTATTATTCAGCATTTTCAGGGATTTCCTTTAGTACATTTAAATAGCTATTTCTTGGTTCTTTATGCCTGAATTATGGCATTTTCTTATTTTTTTTGGAAGCAACATGTTTTCAACTCTTGTATGTAGTATAAATATATATTAATTATATAATATAAATATATTATCTAAATATGTGTTTGAATTTATTTTTTCTTTTTAATATTTTCTAAATCTTGCATTTGTTGTGTCATCTTATGGAGTCAAATAACCTCTGTCTATAATTTCTATAATTTCATATTTAAAAAAAAAGGACAATGGAGTGATTGTAATCTCCATTCAATTGTAGGATTCACTTAAGGACAGTATATGAGACATAAATTACAATTGAGACATAAATTACAATTCAAAAGAAGGATACCTCTAGCTGTAAGTTGCCTTTGGCCAAATTAGAAAGAGACAACTCTTTATGTGGACAGAGGTAGCCCTGGCACATGGCTTAGGCAGCAGAGTGTGAGCAGTGCTTTCTTGTCCAGGCATCTTCTGCAGGGCAACTGACACAAAACTAATTTCAAAAATATACAAGGAACTCCTACAGCTCAATTCCTGAAAAATAAACGACCCAATCAAAAAATGGTCCAAAGAACTAAACAGACATTTCTCTAAAGAAGACATATGGATGGCTAACAAACACATGAAAAGATGCTCAACAGCACTCATTATTAGAGAAATGCAAATCAAAACCACAATGAGATACCATTCCACACCAGTCAGAACGGCTGCGATCCAAAGGTCTACAAGCAATAAATGCTGGAGAGGGTGTGGAGAAAACGGAACCCTCTTACACTGTTGGTGGGAATGCAATCTAGTACAGCCACTATGGAGAACAGTGTGGATATTCCTTAAAAAAAAAAAAAAAACAAAAACAGAAATAGAACTGCCATACAACCCAGCAATCCCACTGCTGGGCATACACACCAAGGAAACCAGAACTGAAAGAGACACATATACCCCAATGTTCATCACAGCACTGTGTATAATAGCCAGGACATGAAACAACCTAGATGTCCATCAACAGATGAATGGATAAGAAAGTTGTAGTACATATACACAATGGAGTATTACTCAGCCATTAAAAAGAATACATTTGAATCAGTTCTAATGAGGTGGATGAAACTGGAGCCAATTATTGACAGTGAAGTAAGCCAGAAAGAAAAACACCAACAGTAGACTTAAATTGAAGAAAGTAGGGAAAAGCACTAGACCATTCAGGTATGACCTAAATCAAATCCCTTATGATGGTACAGTGGAAGTGAGACATAGCTTTAAGGGACTAGATCTGATAGATAGAGTGCTTGATGAACTATGGATGGAGGTTCATGACACTGTGCAGGAGACAAGGATCAAGGCCATCCCCATGGAAAAGCAAAATGGCTGTCTGGGGAGGCCTTACAAATAGCTGTGAAAAGAAGAGAAGTGAAAAGGAAAGGAGAAAAGGACAGATATAAGCATCTGAATGCACAGTTCCAAAGAATAGCAAGAAGAGATAAGAGCCTTCCTCAGAGATCAATGCAAAGAAATAAAGGAAAACAGCAGAATGGGAAATACTAGAGATCTCTTCAAGAAAATTAGAGATACCAAGGGAACATTTCATGCAAAGATGGGCTCAATAAAGGACAGAAATGGTATGGACCTAACAGAAGCAGAAGATATTAAGAAGAGGTGGCAAGAATACATAGAAGAACTGTACAAAAAAAGATCTTCATGAGCCAGATAATCACGATCGTGTGATCACTGATCTAGAGCCAGACATCCTGGAATGTGAAGTCAAGTGGGCCTTAGAAAGCATCACTACAAACAAAGCTAGTGGAGGTGCTGGAATTCCAGTTGAGCTATTTCAAATCCTGGAAGATGATGCTGTGAAAGTGCTGCACTCAATATGCCAGCAAATTTGGAAAACTCAGCAGTGGCCACAGGACTGGAAAAGGTCAGTTTTCATTCCAATCCCAAAGAAAGGCAATGCCAAAGAATGTTCAAACGACTGCACAATTGCACTCATATCACCTGTTAGTAAAGTAATGCTCAAAATTCTCCAAGCCAGGCTTCAGCAATATGTGAACCGTGAACTTCCAGATGTTCAAGCTGGTTTTAGAAAAGGCAGAGGAACCAGAGATCAAATTGCCAACATCTGCTGGACCATGGGAAAAGCAAGAGAGTTCCAGAAAATCATCTATTTCTGCTTTATTGACTATGCCAAAGCCTTTGACTGTGTGGATCACAATAAACTGGAAAATTCTGAAAGAGATGGGAATACCAGACCACCTGACCTGCCTCTTGAGAAACTTGTATGCAGGTCAGGAAGGAACAGTTAGAACTGAACATGGAACAACAGACTGGTTCCAAATAGGAAAAGGAGTACGTCAAGTCTGTATGTTATCACCCTGCTTATTTAACTTATCTGCAGAGTACATCATGAAAAATGCTGGGCTGGAAGAAGCACACGCTGGAATCAAGACTGCCGGGAGAAATATTAATAACCTCAGATATGCAGATGACCCCACCCTTATGGCAGAGAGTGAAGAGGAACTAAAGAGCTTCTTGATGAAAGTGAAAGAGGAGAGTGAAAAAGTTGGTTTAAAGCTCAAAGTTCTGAAAACTAAGATCATGGCATCTGGTCCCATCACTTCATGGGAAATAGATGGGGAAACAGTGGAAACAGTGGCTGACCTTATTTCAGGGGTGGGGGGTGCTGGGAGGGATTTGGGGCAGGAGGAGAAGGGGATGACAGAGGATGAGATGGTTGGATGGCATCACTGACTTGATGGACGTGAGTCTGAGTGAACTCCGGGAGCCAGTGATGGACAGGGAGGCCTGGCGTGCTGCGATTCATGGGGTTGCAAAGAGTCGGACAGGACTGAGTGACTGAACTGAACTGAACTGAATGCATATATATGGAATTTAGAAAGATGGTAACGGTAACCTTGTATGTGAGACAGCAAAAGAGACACAGATGTATGGACCAGTCTTTTGGACTCTGTGGGAGAGGGAGAAGGTGGGATGATTTGGTAGAATGGCATTGAAACATGTATAATATCATATAAGAAATGAATCTCCAGCCCAGTTTCAATGAAGGATACAGGATGCTTGGGGCTGGGGCCCTGGGATGACCCAGAGTGATTGTATGGGGAGGGCGGTAGGAAGGGGGTTTAGAATTGGGAACACGTGTATACCTGTGGCGGATTCATGTTGATTTATGGCAAAACCAATACAATATTGTAAAGTAATTAGCCTCCAATTAAAATAAATAAATTTAAATTTAAAAAATAAGAAAAAAAAAAGATTTAATGGAGGTCGGAAAATAAAATAATTCATAAAGCAAACACATCACTTTGTACTTACATTTTCAGCCTATTACTTTATATCTGTCATGGATGATACCTGTGGCTTCAGGGTCTGGAGGTTCATGGTGCCCTGCTGGGTGATCTGCTTCATTCTATTTTAGAATGCCTCTCTCAGAAGTTGTTTTCTCCACTCTCCTTAATTTGTCACTTTTCCTTACCAGTTGTCATCTTCCATCATTGGAAAAAATAGCTTACTGATATTCTTTTTTATGGATAATTTATTACTCTATCACTTTAATGAAGTTTTATGTGCAGAGAAAGTGTCTTGTTCAAGTCACATCTTCAACCAGAAGCCCACTAGGCATTTATAATGCAGTAAAATTTGCCATTTGTAAATCTCTTCAGTGCAACATTGCTATCCATTTATTAAAGCTGTATTCCATAATTATCATTATTTATTTACTTCATTGACTTAATTTTAAACATTTTATGCTTTGCCTTTTTTGGTAGCAGGGTGGGTTTACTTTCTTGGGCCTATTTCATGTTTGTTGGTTAGAATCTTAGGAGAATTTTAACAGGTTGTACACCTCCCTAAGCTTTGCATGTTCAGAAGTTATCTGGCAGTTTTCTGCCATTGTTTCTGTTATCTATGACTTGTAACATACCACTCAGGAACTTAGTCACTAAAAAAGCAATCAATTAATATTTCTCTTGAGTCTGTGATTTGACAGAGGCTCAACTGAAAGTTTCACCTAGGATTACATAAGTTTTTTATGTAGTTCAATTCATATAGTCAGGTCTGAGATAGCTTTACTTACAAATCTGACATCTTGATTAGGGTAACTCAAGAGTTTGCAACCTTCTTCAGTTTTGTGTGGGCTTTCTAAAAAGCTAACTTAAGTTTCTGGTTTACAATATGAGTATTTCAAGAACTCAAGCCCTAATGTATAAACACATAATAGGCTTTTGTTTACATCTAGATTTCCACTGTCATATCCCAGATGCCCAAGCCAGTCCTATGACTAAGCCAGTTATTGTGGGTGGTATCTAAACAAGGGTATAACTATTAGGAGGTTTGGTTCATCAGGGTTTTTGATAGTAACCCTCAACTCCAGCCAACTACTACTAATTCAGATATTCCACTCATCTGGCTATTTGAAGATTATATTACTAAATAACTCCAATCACTTCATTATTTATGTTCAGAAGTAATAAATGAAATATCTTGATATAAAAATAGAAAAAGATAAAAGAATAAATAAATTCACCACTCTTACTGTGCTTCTTGCATTTGCTTCTTCCTAGTACTGAACTCATTTCCCAAAGTTCAGGCTGCTGCTTCTTGGGCATTTCTGCCCTTTCTGTGTTGACCTACTGGGAGTTAGATTTCACAAGAGAGATTTTACAGCACAACTTCCCATAGCCTCTCCCTAACCCTATGCACTGTGTCAGCTGTACTCTTTTACACTGCTTTTCTCTCCATATTAAATGTCTTTCTCATTATTTTTATTAATTATGAAAGCCTATTTATTCTTCAAAGCTCTCTTTAGACTCTTCTTTGGTCTATAAAATTTTCTTTTATTGATTGACCTGACATTAAGTCATCATTATCTCTTCTCTTCCTTGACCTATTGTTATGTTTATAATTCTGATACCTCTACCAACTACTAGATTCTAAATATATATACATATATTTGAATATTATATATATAGATATACATATACAATATTTCTCTTTAAGTGAAAATTGAAACTGAAGCGTAATGCTGCTGCAGCGGCTAAGTTGCTTCAGTTGTGTCCGACTCTGTAACCCCATAGACAGCAGCCCACCAGGCTCCTCCGTCCACGAGATTCTCCAGGCAAGAATATGGGAGTGGATTGCCATTTCCTTCTCCAGAAGCGTAATGTCTATAACTTATTTTCATTTGTATAAGGCCACTGACAAAATATACTACAAATAATAGAATACAAATTCATATATATTGAATAATAATAGTAATTGTAATTACTTAATTTTGAACATTTACTTGTGTCAGGTACTTTTCTGAGTGCTTTATATGTCTTAATTCAGTTATCTTTCCCTTCATCTCCCTCACATATACTTACAGACATATATGAAGATAAAGTACTCTTTTTAATCCCCATTAAATATGTAAAGTAACAAGTTAGAATATTTTCTCAAAGTCTCATTTTAAGTCAGTAGTAGAATGAGAATTTCAGGTCAGTTCATGGTTAACCAGAGGTCATGATCTCAATCACCTTGCTCTAATGAATCATTATTGATCCGAGTTTCTCAAGGAAAATGTGTAGGTTTTTTTTTTTTTTTTAGCAAAACTAGGGATTTATAATTAATCTTTTCTTTTCTGTCATTGTTGTATTTAATCATAGATATCCAAAAGTAGAAAGGATTCTACTGTTCACCTATTGCTCTAGCCTCATTTCAAGAAAGAGGTAGCATTAGTGGTTTGGTCAAGAAGGATTCAAGATGTAAGCTGAGACCTCTGACTCCTTTACTAGCTTTTACATTTTACAATACAGATTTAATATCACAAAGACCCACTCATGGAGCTATTATGAATGTCGTGTATGAGACGTAATATATTTAGAAGGATTGAATCTAGTGGTTCAGAACAAATTTAAACCAAAAAATAATGATTCAGAAGATTTTGAAATCAATTTAAAAGGTATACTTGATTCTGAAACTTGGTAAATGTCACTTTTGAAGTACAGCAGTAACTGATTAGTGGTAAGGAGAATGTTAAAAACAACATATATATATATATAAAATCAGAAATCAACAATATGCATAGTGACAGATTTGGAAATTGAAAACACATCCAAAAAAATCATATTCATTTTTCTAGATGAGCATGTGGGTGTATAGCACACACCAAGGTCCTCAAATATCTAAATATATATTTTTGGATGAAATTAGGCTGTGAAAATATGAAAATGTTGGAAGAAAAAGTTTATGGAAAATAAGCACTATATTAGAAAAATAAGGAACAGATTGTCAATAAAAATAATTTTTCAGCCTTTTCTGTGATTTGCTTTGAGTTTTTTAACCAAAACAAACCTTGGTATAATTAGAAAACTTCTCAGTAACCATTTCATTTAATAAAAACAAAATTTTATCATTGTTCTAAATATCTCTGAGAATTTTCTCCTTTGTTAAGGGAATGTAATTATCCCCGGTTTACATCTTAGACTGACTTTTTAAATAAATCACAAGAATATTGAAATGTTTTGCCTTTTCAAAGTACATGAAAACAACATACTAATTTTGGAACTCACTTTATGGAAAAAAAAAGAACACATTTTATTTTTAATGTACTTAACCTCTTTTTTTTTTTTCCTTCACGAAGGGTAACACTGAAAGAGACTTTAATTGAAAGACCCCCTAAGGGATTCAGAAATGACTTCTGGGAAATTTGAGTTATTATAACTTCTATTTAAAAACCTCAATATGAAAACCACCATTATTTTATTGTTGTTGTTGTTGTTGAATAGAGTAATTCAAAGTCATTTCTTATTCAAAAAACCTATAAAGTAAAATAAAATAAGATTTCTTTTATTTTAAGCTGCTCATTTTTCTACCATTCAGTGCTTTCTGTCTTGAGAACATTATGTAATTTTTATTCTAAATCACATGGCTTATTAAAAGCAAAAATCTGTGACTTATTGAGATTAGTCTATGTATTAATCAGTATCTAGTAATAAAAGAGAGATCAGTCCAGTTTTTCAACAAGTGGAAAAAAAAAGCGGGGGGGATTTAATACAGGGAATTGATTGACAAGTTTTTAAAGAGCTGAGAAGACACACAAGAGATAAATTACTCCAGAGGTTTGTAAACAGAAAGCTGCTAATTACATAGAGTTGAAAAACAAAGATGGAGGGGCTCTTACCAGGGCAGAGAAGATAGGACTATGAAATGTGAGCTAGAATCTTAGCAGGCCGACTCTATTTCATTAAACAGAACTGAGACCTTGCAGGGAGAGACCTACTGTAAAAGCTAGAAGTAGGGAGGAGAGTCGATCACTGCAAGACATGCTATGAAGTAAGGAAATTTCTTGTTCACCCCACACCTAACCCCATGCTAAAGGATAAGAGATCCTGCTAAATTCAGTTCTCTGACTTACAGAGTGAAAAGGGTGAAGGACATCATATGAATTTGAGAGCAATCAAGCACAGTTTAGAAAACTGATCTTTGTCAACTGAATTTAAATATACATTTAAGACAGCTCCACAGTAATTCAGGAATATTTTGAAAAGCTTTTTTTGGGAAGTAATTTTATCATAAAAGTTCAAGAGCAGTTCTTTTCAATAGTATTTTCTCTGATTATGCAAATAGTCTCATCTACACTGTCAATACTATAGTTGCAAGTCAAATGTGATCATGGATAATTTGAAATGTGGCCTGGGCACTGAGAAACTAGTTTTGTTTTGTTTTTAATTTTATTAAACTTCAGTCATTTTAAATTTAAAAAACCACATACTCATTTTATTTTTATTTTATTTTTTAACTTTACAATAATGTATTGATTTTGCCATATATCAACATGAATCCGCCACAGGTATACACGTGTTCCCCATCCTGAACCCTCCTCTCTCATTCCTCCCTGTACCATCCCTCTGGGTCCCATATTGTTACAGTGCAGATCTATCTGTTGAGTTCATTCACTCAGTTATGTCTGACTCAGTTTATATATATATATATATGCACACACACACACACACAACTTTATAACTTTAAAGTTCTATAAATTTAAAACAAATATTATGGAACCTTACCAGAGTGTAAAACAAGATATAATTATGATATTTTAAATTTTCTTTTCATATTTCAGTGAGTTCAGTTCAGTTGCTCAGTCCTGTCTGGCTCTTTGCAACCCCATGGACTGTAGCACACCAGGTTTCCCTGTCCTACACCAACTCCCAGAGCATGCTCAAACTCATGTCCATCAAATTAGTGATGTCATCAAAAATCTCATTGTCTGTCATTCCCTTCTCCTCCGGCCTTCAATCTTTCCCAGCATCAGGGTATTCTCCAATGAATCAGTTCTTTGTATCAAGTGGCCAAAGTATTGGAGTTTCAGCTTCAACATCATTCCTTTCAGCGAATATTCAGGACTGATTTCTTTTAGGATGGATTGGTTGGATCTCCTTGCTATCCAAAGGATTCTCAAGAGTCTTCTCCAACACCACAGTTCAAAAGCATCAATTCTTCAGTGCTCAGCTTTCTTTATAGTCCAATTCTCACATCCATACATGACTACTGGAAAAACCATAGCTTTGACTAGATGGATCGTTGTTGGCAAAGTAATGTCTCTGCTTTTCAATATGCTATCTAGATTTCTGCTATTAGAGTGGTATCATCTCCATATCTGATATTATTGGTATTTCTCTTGGCAGTCTTGATTCCAACTTGAAATCATCCAGTCCAATATTTTACATGATGTGCTCTACATATAAGTTTAATAAGCAGGGTTAGACAATATACACCAGTCCGTTGTTCCATACAGGATTATAATTATTGCTTCTTGACCTGCATACAAGTTTTTCAGGAGACAGGTTAAGGTGGTCTGGGTACTCCCATCTCTGTAAGAATTCTCCACAGTTTTTTTGTGATCCACATAAGCCAAAGGCTTTAGTATAGTCAATGAAGCAGAAGAAGATTTTCTTTTTTTTTCTGGAATGTCCTTACTTTTTTCATGATTCGACGAAGGCTGGCAAATTAACTTCTGGTTCTTCTGCCTTTTTGAAACACAGCTTGTACATCTGGACATTCTTGATTTACATACTGCTAAAATTGCACAATTGCACTCATCTCACATGCTAGTAAAGTAATGCTCAAAATTCTCCAAGCCAGACTTCAGGAATGTGTGAACCATAAAATTCCTGATGTTCAAGCAGGTTTTATAAAAGGCAGAGGAACCAGAGATCAAATTGCCAACAACCGCTGGATCATGGAAAAAGCAAGAGAGTTCCAGAAAAGCATCTGTTTCTGCTTTATTGACTATGTCAAAGTCTTTGACTATGTGGATCACAATAAACTGTGGAAAATTCTGATAGAGATGAGAATACCATACCGTCTGATCTGCCTCTTGAGAAATGTGTATGCAGATCAGGAAGCAACTGTTAGAACTGGACATGGAACAACAGACTGGTTCCAAATAGGAAAAGGAGTACATCAAGGCTGTATATTGTCACCCTGTTTATTTAACTTATATGCAGAGTACATCATGAGAAACGCTGGACTGGAAGAAACACAAGCTAGAATCAAGATTGCTGGGAGAAGTATTAATAACCTCAGATATGCAGATGACACCACCCTTATGGCAGAAAGTGAAGAGGAACTAAAAAGCCTCTTGATGAAAGTGAAAGAGGAGAGTGAAAAAGTTGGTTTAAAGCTCAACATTCAGAAAACGAAGATCATGGCATCCGGTCCCATCACTTCATGGGAAATAGATGGGGAAACAGTGGAAACAGTGTCAGACTTTATTTTTCTGGGCTCCAAAATCACTGCAGATGGTGACTGCAGCCATGAAATTAAAAGACGCTTACTCCTTGGAAGGAAAGTTATGACCAACCTAGATAGCATATTCAAAAGCAGAGACATTACTTTGCCAACAAAGGTCCGTCTAGTCAAGGCTATGGTTTTTCCTGTGGTCGTGTATGGATGTGAGAGTTGGACTGTGAAGAAGGCTGAGCACTGAAGAATTGATGCTTTTGAACTGTGGTGTTGGAGAAGACTCTTGAGAGTCCCTTGGACTGCAAGGAGATCCAACCAGTCCATTCTGAAGGAGATCAGCCCTGGGATTTCTTTGGAAGGAATGATGCTCAAGCTGAAACTCCAGTACTTTGACCACTTCATGCGAAGACTTGACTCATTGGAAAAGATTCTCATGCTGGGAGGGATTGGGGGCAGGAGGAGAAGAGGATGACAGAGGATGCGATGGCTGGATGGCATCACTGACTCAATGGATGTGAGTCTGAGAGAACTTCGGGAGTTGGTGATGGACAGGGCGGCCTGGTTGTGATTCATGGGGTTGCAAAGAGTCGGACACGACTGAGCGACTGATCTGATCTGATCTGATCTGAAACCTAGCTTGTAGAATTTGAAGCAACGCCTTTCAGCATATGAAATAAGCACCATTGTATGATAGTTTGAATATTATTTGATATTATTCTTCTTTGGGATTGAAATGAAAATTGACATTTTCCAGTCCTGTGGCCACTGCTAAGTTTTCCAAATTTGCTGACATATTGACTGCAGCATTTTAATAGCACCATCTTTTAGAATTTTACATAGCTCACCCAGAGTTACATCACCTCCACTCACTTTTTTAATTCTGGCTATAGTCAGCTTCAAACACAGTTTTACATACTCTCTTGATCCAAACCTTTCAGATTTCCTACACTGTATTTATTTTTTGAAATGTGTTTTAAGAATTTATTGAAGCTTTCCTTACCAAACTGAACCTATCTTTAATTTTTTTTAAAGTTTTTATTTTGTTTTGGGGTATAGCAGATTAAAATTGTTATGATATTTTCAGGTGAACAGCAAAGGGACACAGTGTGTGAACAGCCATATACTTAGATGTATCCATTCTCCCTTAAACTCCCCTCCCATTCAGGGTGCCACATAACATTGAACAGAGTTACATGTGCTATACAGTAAGTCCTTGTTGGTTATCCATTTAAAAATAGCAGTGTGTACACGTCCATCCCTAACTCCCTAATGATCCCTTCCCCCATCCTTCTCCCTAGTGACCATAAGTTCATACTCTAAGTCTGTGAGTCTCTATGTTTTGTAAGTTCAATTGTATCATTTCTTTTTAGATTCAACATATAAGGAGTGTCATACAATATTTCTCTTTGTCTGACTTATGTCACTCAGAATGCACTCTCTAGGTCCATCCATGTTGCTACAAATGGCATCATTTTCTTATTTTTAATGTGAACCACTGTAATTTAAAATAAAATGTAATATCTATCATATGGCATACCATGCCTACCATTACCTGGCCATTGCCCTTTTCTGCAATCATATCATGTGTCCTGCTTGCTGTCATTGTTTTAGCTAGACAGCCTTTTCTGTGTTACTCAACAACTCATGCTCCAGCCCTTTACATGAAGCTAACTCCAGACAATTCCTCAATTTTTAGCTTATATTACACTTCATAAGGGCCTATGACTTCAATTCAGGCCTTCCCTGAATTGTCCATCTAATTCATATGCTCGTAGCATTTCTTTTAAACCATAATCACTGTTTTAATGGTTGACTTATCCTTGTGTGTACCAGCTTTACATTTTCTCAACTAGACAAAAGGCAATGTTGGTAGACCTCCAAAAGCTAAGTTGTGTCCAACTCTTTGTGACCCCATGGACTGTAGCCAACCTGACAACTCTGTCCATGGGATTTCTCAGGTAAGATATTTAAATGGGTTGCCATTTCCTTCCCCAATGTCAGTAGAGGCCATATCTATTTTATTTATTCTTTTAGGCTAGATTTCCTTAAAAACAAACTTTGAGTAAATGGCTTGTGTGCAGATAATTATTAAGGAATCAGTTTTTCGGAGTGAATGTACAGGACAGAGTGTTAATGCCCAGAAACACAATGTTTCAAGTTCACTCTATAGAGAGGAAGTTATAAGGATTTTTCAGGCTCATTATACTCATTATCGAAGAAGGCAATGGCACCCCACTCCAGTACTCTTGACTGGAAAATCCCATGGACAGAGGAGCCTGGTGGGCTGCAGTCCATGGGGTCACTGGGAGTCGGACATGACTGAGCGACTTCACTTTCACTTTTCACTTTCATGCATTGGAGAAGGAAATGGCAATCCACTCCAGTGTTCTTGCCTGGAGAATCCCAGGGATGGCAGAGCCTGGTGGGCTGCCGTCTATGTGGTCGCACAGAGTTGGACACGACTGAAGTGACTTACTTTACCTTACCTATACTCATTATACATGATACTCTATGGAAACAATTATAAACATTATGAAACATAACCATAATAGAGAACTATCATGAAAATATGGAAAGAAAGAAAGAAGTCATTCAGTCCTGTCTGACTCTTTGTGACACCATGGACTGTATCTATTAGGCTCCTCCTTCCATAGGATTTTCCAGGCAAGAATACTGGAGTGGGTTGCCATTTCCTTCTCCAGGACATCTTACTGTCCCAGGGATTGAGCCTGGGTCTCCTTCATAGTAGGCAGATGCTTTACCATCTGAGCCACCAGGGAAGTCTGGAAGGATCACACTATTGAAGATGTCATCTTGATATTTAAAAAGCCATGAAAGACATCAACCTCAAACCAATAAATTCCTGCCAGAGAAAACTGTTCAGATGTTGTGCATGACTTCATAGGTTTCATCAGATTTATGACAAGCCAATAAAGGAAATTATGAAAGCTATTATGGATATAACAAAAAAGGGTGGGGGTGTGTGAAGAATTTCAAGAGATGGATCTTGGAGGAATCCATGTGTGAATAGACACCACACCAGAGGAATTAACAGAAGATAGTTTAATTGAGGTGAGTACTTCTAGATCAGATCAGATCAGATCAGTCGCTCAGCCATGTCCAGCTCTTTGCGACCCCATGAATCGCAGCAAGCCAGGCCTCCCTATCCATCACCAACTCCCAAAGTTCACTCAGACTCACGTCCATTGAGTCAGTGATGCCATCCAGCCATCTCTTCCTCTGTCGTCCCCTTCTCCTCCTGCCTCCAATCCTTCCCAGCATCAGAGTCTTTTCCAATGAATCAACTCTTCACATGAGGTGGCCAAAGTACTGGAGTTTCAGCTTGAGCATCATTACTTCCAAAGAAATCCCAGGGCTGATCTCCTTCAGAATGGACTGGTTGGATTTCCTTGCAGTCCAAGGGACTCTCAAGAGTCTTCTCCAACACCACAGTTCAAAAGCATCAATTCTTTGGTGCTCAGCCTTCTTCATAGTCCAACTCTCACATCCATACATGACCACAGGAAAAACCATAGCCTTGACTAGACGGACCTTTGTTGGCAAAGATATGTCTCTGCTTTTGAATATGCTATCTAGGTTGGTCATAACTTTCCTTCCAAGGAGTAAGCGTCTTTTAATTTCATGGCTGCAGTCACCATCTGCAATGATTTTGGAGACCAGAAAAATAAAGTCTGACACTGTTTCCACTGTTTCCCCATCGATTTGCCATGAAGTGATGGGACCAGATGCCATGATTTTTGTTTTCTGAATGTTGATCTTTAAACCAACTTTTTCACTCTCCACCTTCACTTTCATCAAGGGGCTTTTTAGTTCCTCTTCACTTTCTGCCATAAGGGTAGTGTTATCTGCATTCTGAGGTTATTGATATTTCTCCCTGCAATCTTGATTCTAGGTTGTGTTTCTTCCAGTCCAGCGTTTCTCATGATGTACTTTGCATATAAGTTAAATAAGCAGGGTGACAATATACAGCCTTGACGAACTCCTTTTCCTATTTGGAACCAGAGTGCCTCTAAATCAGTGCCAAATGATGAGGAAGAAGATGGAGAAGAAACAGTGCCAGAAACTAATTGATACTACAAATGTAGCAGAAGATTTTTGATTACTCAAGACTATTTTTGACTTATTTTATGACATGGACCCTTCTATGATCAGATCAGATCAGATCAGTCGCTCAGTCGTGTCCGACTCTTTGCGACCCCATGAACTGCAGCTTCTATGATACATGTACTGAAATGAAAGGAAATGGTGGGAGAAGGACTAGTGTCATATATAAGCCATATAGAAAAACAAAACAAAATGTAACACAGAAGCTACAATATATTTCCCTAAAGTTACAGCAGCCTCCCCTTCCAACTTCTCTACCTGTTGCACCTCTGCCACCTCTTAAGACAGCAAGATTAACCCCTCCTCAGTTGATTAAACATAGAGATGTGAACAGAAAGACCCTTATGATGATCAACTTCTACTTTCAATTCAATTGCTCAGTCATGTCTGACTCTTTGCGACCCCATGGACTGCAGTCAGGCTTCCCTGTCCAATACCAACTCCCAGGAGTTGCTCAAACTCATGTCTATCGAGTCGGTGATGTCATCCAACCATCTTGTCATCTGTCATCCACTTCTCCTCTTGCCTTCAATCTTTCCCAGCATCAGAGTTTTTTCTAGGGAGTCAATTCTTCACATCAGACGCCTAAAGCACTGGAGATTGAGCCTCAGCATTAGTCCTTCCAGTGAATACTCAGGACTGATTTTCTTTAGGATGGACTGGTTGGATCTCCTTGCAGTCCAAGGCATTCTCAAGAGTCTTCTCCAACACTACAGTTCAAATGCATCAATTCTTCAGCATTCAACATTCTTTATAGTCCAACTCTCACATTCATACATGACTGCTGAAAAAAAAAGCATAGCTTTGATAGACTTTTGTGGGGAAAGTAATGTCTCTGCTTTTTAATATGCTGTCTAGGTTTGTCATAGCTCTTCTTCCAAGGAGCAAGTGTCTTTTAATTTCATGGCTGCAGACACCATCTGCAGTGATTTTGGAACCAAAGAAAACAAAGTCTGTCACTGTTTCCCCATCTATTTGCCTTGAAGTGATGGGACCAGATGCCATGATCTTCTTTTTTTTTTTAATGTTGAGTTTTAACCCAAATTTTTCACTCTCCTCTTTTATTTCCATCAAGATGCTCTTTAGTTCTCTTTTGCTTTCTGCCATAAGGTTGGTGTCATCTACATATCTGAGATTATTGATATTTCTCCTAACAATCTTGATTCCAGCTTGTGCTTCATCCAGCCCGGCATTTCACATGATGTGCTCTCCATATAGGTTAAATAAGCAGGGTGACAATATACAGCCTTGATGTACTCCTTTTCCATTTCGGAACCAGTCTGTTATACCATGTCTGGTTCTAACTGTTGCTTGTTGACCTGCATACAGATTTCTCAAGAGGTGGGTAAGGTGGTCTGGTATTCCTCTCTTAAAGAATTTTCCACAGCTTGTGATGTATACAGTCAAAGACTTTGGCATAATCTATAAAGCTGAAGTAGATGTTTTTTTCTTGTATTCTCTTGTTTTTTAGATGATCCAATGATGTTGGAAATTAAATATATCATTCTTCTGTCTTTTCTAAATCCACTTTCAACATCTGGAAGTTCATGGTTCATGTATTGTTCAAGCCTGGCTTGGAGAATTGAACATCGCTTTGCTAATATGTGAGATGGGTGCAATTGTGCAGTATTTTGAATGCTCTTTGTCCTTGCCTTTCTTTGGGATTGGAATGAAAACTGAAATTTTCCAGTCCCATGGCCACTGCTGAGTTTTCCAAATTTGCTGGCATATTGAGTGCAGCACATTAACAATCTTTTGGGTTTTGAAATGCTCAACTGGAATTTTATCACCTCCACTTCTTATTAATGAGTAATAGTCATCATGTCATATAAAGTGAACAATGCAAAGAAATAGAGGAAAACAATAAAATGGGAAAGACTATATATCTCTTCAAGGAAATTAGAAATGTCAAGGGAATATTTCCTGCAAAGATGGACACAATAAAAGACAGAAATGAAATGGCCCTAACAGAAATAGAAGATATTAAGAAAAAAATGGAAAGAATATATTGAAGAACTGTACAAAAAAAAAAAGAAATTAATGACCTGGATAACCATGATTGTGTAGTTTCTTACTCAGAGCCAAACATCCTGGCATGTGAAATCAAGTGGACCTTAGGAAGCACTGCTGCCAATAAAGCTAATGGAGATGATGGAATTCCAGCAGAAGTATTTAAAATCCTAAAAGTCAAGTGGACCTTAGGAAGCACTGCTGCCAATAAAGCTAATGGAGATGATGGCATTCCAGCAGAGGTATTTAAAATCCTAAAAGTTGATGCTATTAAAGTACTGAACTTAGTATGTCAGTATATTTGGAAAACCCAGCAGTGGACACAGGAATGGAAAATGTCAATCCTCATTCCAATACCCAAAAAGGGCAGTGCAAAAGAATGTTCAAATCACAAACTTAGAACTTCCAGATATGCAATCTGGGTTTAGAAAAGGCAGAGGAATCAGAGATCAAATTGCCAACATCTGCTACATTTTGAGAGAAACAAGGGAATTCCAGGACATCTATCTTTGTTCCATTGAGTATGCTAAAGCCTTTGACTGTGTGGATCATGACAAACTGTGGGAAACTCTTAAAGAGATGGAACTACCAGAACATTTTACCTGTCTCCTGAGAAACCTGTATGTGGGTCAAGAAGCAACAGTTAGAATCCTGTATGGAACAACTGACTGGTTTGGGATTAAAAAAGGAATATGACAAAGCTGTTTATTGTCACCCTGTTTATTTAGCTTTTATGCAGAGAGCATCATGCAAAATGTCGGGCTGGATGAGTTGCAAGCTGGAATCAAGACTGCCAAGAGAAATCAGCAACCTCAGATATATGGATGATACCACTCTAATGGCAGAGAGCAAAGAGGAATTAAAGAGTCTCTTATTGAGAGTGATAGAGGAGAATGAAAAAGCTGGCTTAAAACTCAATGTTAATAAAACTAAGATCATGGCATCTGCTACCATCACTTCATGGCAAATAGAAGAGGAAAAAGTGGTAGTAGTGACAGATTTCCTTTACTTGGGCTCTAAAATCATTGCAGATAATGAGTGCAGCCATGAAACTGGAAGACAACTGTTTATTGTCAGGAAAGCTATGACAAATATAGACAGTGGAAAGACAGCAAAGACATCACTTTGCTAACAAAGGTCCATATAGTCAAAGCTTTGGTCTTTCTGGCAATCAGGTACAGATGTGAAATCTGGACAATAAAGAAGTCAGAGTGCTAAGGAGTTGATGCTTTTGAACTGTCATGTGGGGAGAAGACTATCAAAAGTCCTTTGGAATGCAAGGAAATGAAACCAGTCATTCTTAAAGGAAATCAACCCTGAAATCTCTTTGGAAGGATCAATGCTGAAGCTGAAGTTCTAGTACTTTGTCAATCTGATGCAAACTGCTGACTTATTGGAAAAGACCCTGATGCTGGGAATGATTAAAGGCAGAAGGAGGAGAGGGTGGCAGAGGATGAGATGGCAGATGAGAGAATAAATCCATCTTTGCTAGAAAATTCTGGTGGTCAGCTTGTTTTAAATCAACAACATATAGGTGAGATGAGACAGTATTTTTCTTTCTGTGTGTGGCTTATTTTACTTTACATAATACCATCCAGGTCCATCTGCATTGTTGCAAATTGCCAAACATCCTTCTTTTTTAAGGCTAAATAATATTCCATAACATCAGATCAGATCAGATCAGTCGCTCAGTCGTGTCCGACTCTTTGCGACCCCATGAACCGCAGTACACCAGGGTTCCCTGTCCATCACCAACTCCCGGAGGTCACTCAGACTCACATTCATCGAGTCAATGATGCCATCCAGCCATCTCATCCTCTGTCGTCCCTTTCTCCTCCTGCCCCCAATCCCTCCCAGCATCAGAGTCTTCTCCAATGAGTCAACTCTCTCTCTCTCTCTCTCTCTCTCTCTATATATATATATATATATATATATATACCATATATGTTTTAATCATTCAGCCATCAATGGACATTTAGATTGTTTCTGTATCTTAGTCACTGTAAATAATATGCCAGTAAACACAGGGGTACACATATCTCTCCAAGATCCTGATTTTAGTTCCTTGGAAAAATAAAAATTATGTGATCACCTCTGAAGGTGGAAAAGTATTTTTAATAAAGCTCAGTATCTATTCATAATAAAGACTCTCAATAAAATATGTACAGAAAGTATATACCTCAACTTCAGTGTTAGTCCCTCATTCATGTCTGACTCTTTGTGACTCCATGGGCTGTAGCCCACAAGGCTCCTCTGTTCATGGAATTCTCCAGGCAAGAATACTGGAGTGGGTAGCCATTTCCTATTCCAGGGGATCTTCCCAACCCAAGGATAGGACCCACGTCTCCTGCATTGCAGTTCAATTCAGTTCAGTTCAGTAAGTCAGCCGTGTCCGACTCTTTGTGACCCCATGAACTGCAGCAAGCCAGGCTTCCCTGTCAATCACAAACTCCTTGAGCATGCTCAAACTCATGTCCATCCAGTCAGTGGTGCTATCCAACCACTGCCTGCATTGCAAGCAGATTCTTTATCATCTGAACCACTGGGAATCCCAACTTAATATAAGTCATGTATGACAACAGTACATGAACCATGAAATTCCAGATGTTCAAGCTGGATTTGGAAAAGGCAGAGGAAACAGAGATCAAATTGCCAATATCCATTGGATTGTCAAAAAGCAAGAGAGTTTGAGTAAAACGTCTATTTCTGCTTTATCGACTATGTCAAAGCCTTTGACTATGTGGGTTGAAACTGTGGAAAATTCTGAAAGAGATGGGAATACTAGACCACCTGACCTACCTCTTGAGAAACCTGTATGCAGGTCAGGAGGCAACAATTAGAACTGGACACCGTTCTAAATACGGAAAGGAGTGTACGTCAAGGCTGTATATTGTCACCCTGCTTATTTAACTTATATGCAGAGTACATGAGAAATGCTAGGCTAGGTGAAGCACAAGCTGGAACCAAGATTGTCAGGAGAAACATCAATAACCTCAGATACGCAGATGGCACCACCCTTATGGCAGAAAGCAAAAAAGAACTAAAGAACCTCTTGGTGAAAGTGAAATATGAGAGTGAAAAGTTGGCTTAAAACTCATCATTCAGAAAACTAAGATCATGGCATCCAGTCCCATCACTTCATGGCAAATAGATGGGGAAACAGTGGAAACAGTGACAGACTTTATTTTGGGAGGGCTCCAAAATCACTGCATATGGTGACTGCAGCTATGAAATTAAAAGACATTTGCTCCTTGGAAGAAAAATTATGACCAACCTAGACAGCATATTAAAGAGCATATTATATTACTTTGCTAAAAAAGATCCGTCTAGTCAAGGCTGTGGTTTATCCCATAGTCATGTATGGATATGAAGTTGGGCTATAAAGAAAGCTGAGCACCGAAGAATTGATACTTTTGAACTGTGGTGGAGAAGACTCTTGAGAGTCCCTTGGACTGCAAGGAGATCCAACCAGTCCATCCTAAAGGAAATCAGTCCTGAATCTTAATTGGAAGGAGTGATGCTGAAGCTGAAACTCCAATACTTCGGCCACCTGTTGTGAAAAACTGACTCACTGGAAAAGACCCTGATGCTGGGAAAGACTGAAGGTGGGAGAAGAATGGGATGACATAGGAGGAGATGGTAGGATGCCATCACTGACTCAGTGGATATGAATTTAAGTAAATTCTGGGAGTTTATGATGGACAGGGAGGCTTGGCATGCTGCAGCTCATGGGATCATAGAAGAGTCAGTCATGACTGAGCTATTGAACTGAATTGAACTAAACTGATGACACATCCATAGCTAGTATCATGCTCAAGGGTGAAAAGCTGAAAGACTTTCCTCTAAAATCTGGGAAACATAGTGATGCTGACTCCATCCACTTTTATTTAACTTAATACTGGCAGTCTTATAGCAATTAGGCAAAACCAAAGAAATTAGAGTCATATAAATAAGAAAGGAGCATGTGAAATTGTCTCTGTTTGCAGATAGCATGTTGTTATATAAAGGAAACTCTAAGTACTTTATGAAAGAAAAAAAAAGACAAAAACTGTTAGAAATAGTATACAGATTCAGTAAATTATGGAATACAAAAGGAACATTTAAAAAAAAAAAAGTTTTGTTTATATGCACTAACAAAGAACTATCCAAAATATTTTAAAATCCTAAATCCATATGTATTCAGTCAACTGCTCTTCAACAAGGGCACTGGGAATGCAAAATAGGGAAAGAATAGCTTCTTCAATAAATAGCATTGGGGAAATTGGATATCCACATTTTAAAGAATGGAACTGAACACACATATTAGACCATATACAAAAGTCAACTAAAAATATGCCACAAACTTAAATGTAAGGCCTGAAATCATAAAAGTGCCAGAAGGAAACATGAGGAAAGAGCTCCTAGATTTGAACTTGACAATATATTTTTATATGATCCTCAAAGTATAGGAATTGAAAGCTAAAGTAGAATTACATCAAACTTAAAAGCTAAGAAACAAATCAACAGACCAAAGAGGAAATCAATGAAATAGGAGAAAATATTTGCAAATTATATATCTGATAAGGGGTTAAAAGGCTTCCCTGATGGCTCAGGTGGTAAAGAATCTACCTGAAATTCAAGAGCACTGGATTTGATCCCTGGGTTGGGAAGATCTCTGGAAAGACAATGGCTGCACACTCCAGTATTCTTGCCTGGAAAATTTTTTTTTTTTTTTTTTTTTTTTTTTGGCTGGGAGAACTCTATCAACAGAGGAGCCTGGCAGGCTACAGTCCATAGGGTCAGAAAAAGTCAGACTGTCGAAGCAACTAACACTTTATTGCCAAAGGGGTTAAATATATATAAAGAACTACAATAGGAAAAATGTAATAATTTGTTTGAAAAATGGACAAATACCTAAATAGACATTTCTCCAAAAAAAGACATATATTTGGCCAAAAGAAACATGAAGGGTTGCAAAGGCTCACAATATCAATGATAATCAGGGAAATTCAAATGCAAACTATAATAAAATATCACCTCGACTGTTAGGGAAGCTATTATTAAAGCAAAAGATAACAAGTGCACAGGAGGATGTGGTACAAAGGGAAATTTGGGTACTTTTGGTAGGAATATAAACTGGCTCAGACAGCTTGGGAAACAGTATGGAGTTTCCTTGAGTTATTTAGGTAGCTGACCAAAGCTTACTGTTTTATGTTTTCTAAGGCTTCAGCAGTTGCCACAGGACTGGAAAAGGTCAGTTTTCGTTCCAGTCCCAAAGAAAGGCAATGCCAAAGAATACTCAAACTACCCGCACAATTGCACTCATTTCACAAGCTAGTAAAGTAATGCTCAAAATACTCCAAGCTAGGCTTCAACAGTACATGAACTGTGAACCTCCAGATGTTCAAGCTGGATTTAGAAAAGTCAGAGGAACCAGAGATAAAATTGCTAACATCCAATGGATCATTGAAAAAGCAAAAGAGTTCCAGAAAAACATCTACTTCTGCTTTATTGGTTATGCTAAACCCTTTGACTGTGTGAATCACAACAAACTGTGTGAGGAATTCTTCAAGAGATGGGGATATCAGACCACCTGACCTGCCTCTTGAGAAATCCGTATGCAAGTCAGGAAGCAACAGTTAGAACTGGATATGGAATAACACACTGTTTCCAAATAGGAAAAGGAGTACGTCCAGGCTGTATATTGTCATCCTGCTTATTTAACTTATATACAAAGTACATCATGAGAAATGCTGGGCTGGATGAAGCACAAGCTGGAATCAAGATTGGCAGAAGGAATATCAATAGCCACATATGCAGATGACACCACTGGTATTACAGAAAGCAAAGAAGAACTAAAGAGCCTCTTGAAAGTGAAAGAGGAGAGTTGGCTTAAAACTCATCATTCAGAAAACTTAATATCATGGCATCTGCTCTCATCACTTCATGGCAGACAGATGGGGAAACAATGGAAATAATGACAGATTTTATTTTGAGGGGCTCCAAAATCACTGCCAGAGAAGGCAATGGCAACCCACTCCAGTACTCTTGCCTGGAAAATCCCATAGGCAGAGGAGCCTGGTAGGCTGCAGTCCATGCGGTTGCTAAAAGTCAGATACGACTGAGCGACTTCACTTTCACTTTCTTGCATTGGAGAAGGAAATGGCAACCCACTCCAGTGTTCTTGCCTGGAGAATCCCAGAGACAGGGGAGCCTGGTGGGCTACCATCTATAGGGCTGCACAGAGTTGGACACGACTCAAGTGACTTAGCAGCAGCAGCAGCAAAATCACTGCAGGTGGTGATTTCAGCCATGAAATTAAGACACTTGGTTCTTGGAAGAAAAGCTATGAGCAACCTAGACAGCATATTAAAAAGCAGAGACATTACTTAGCCAACAAAGGTCCATGTAGTCAAAGCTATGGTTTTTCCAGTAGTTATGTATGGATATGAGAGATGACTATAAAGCAAGCTGAGTGCCAAATAATTGATGCTTCTGAACTGTAATGTTGGAGAAGACTCTTGAGAGTCCCTTGGACTGCAAGGAGATCCAACCAGTCCATCCTAAAGCAAATCAGTCCTGAATATTCATTTGAAGTACTGATGCTGAAGCTGAAACTCCAATATTTTGTTCACCTGATGCAAAGAACTGACTCATTGGAAAAGACCCTGATGCTGGCAAAGATTGAAGGCAGAAGTCAGACCTGACTGAGCGACTGAATTGACTGAACCAAAGGCTTCAAAAGAAGTTTATAAAAAATCCCACCATTGCACAAACCTTATATAATCCTTGTATCTTCATTTTAAATGCCAAATCTTCCTTGTAACTCAACAGTTTATTTTCTCCCTACACCTGTCTCAACTGTTTCAGGTGAGACTCATAATCATTTTGGTGCTACCACAAGTACATGATGATCATCATCCTGAATTACCAAAGCCATATGTCCTTTATACCCTGCTACCAGGTAAATGATACAGCTTCAGAATTCCGTCTGAAGATTACAGATTATCTTCATCTAGTAATCATTCAAGCTAAAGGCTTAAATGTAGTTTATTGTCAATTTGCTTCAAAGTGTGGGTGAACAACACTGGTGATCTGGAAAGTTAAGGAGGGAAAATGAAAACAAGGCTGCAAAAATAGTTGTTCACACCTGTGAGATTCTGGTGTTCAGTTTGCATGGGAAATATCAGGATTATTATGAAATGCATCTCAGAAACTATTAGTAAAAATATGAAATAGGAAGAGATTTCTTCTTTAGCACTGTCCCCTATTAGTCAAAGGGGACCTTGTGTACATCAGTATCTGTATATCTACTGATTGCACATGCACAAATGCTAAACAATGTTCGCTTTGCATCCTACGTTAAAGTAACAAAGAAGCCCTCGAAGGAATGAGAAGCACACCGTGACGTACACAAGTAAGAATCACTCTGATTTTAACCACATAAATTTGTCAAAGCCTATGTGTAATTTATACCTGAAACAGTGATGAGTAAAAAAATGGGACAGAAAAGTAATGAAATAATAAATAAAATATATTCATGACCTCTGATTCTTAATACTAAAGAGGAAATCAATACACATCTTTGAATGGTTAAGTGAATGCATGTATACAAGTAAGATACAGTTAATGACTACATATTTTAGGATATTATACAGTTTTTTGTTGAAGAATATTTTGTTAGTGTATTGATGAGTATAGTTTACACTCTGTTAGGCATTTCTAATTTTAACTATTACATCATTCAGAAAAACATACTATTAGCATGTGATATAAATCAATAAATTATTTATATGTGATATATATTTATGCAATTATGAAAATGCAAACAGTTTTCTCCAAGAATCTTTTTTTATTTCTAGTCCTTTATTTAAGTCCTCCATCTCCAGACTTACAGATTGGATTCTGAGGAAACTAGAAATTATGGTAACATAGACCTCATTATTTATAATAAGGAAAGAAAATAAGTTTTGTTTGTACACTGACCTGTTAGCTCCCTGCTCTGTTGGAGATAACATCTTCCTTTCTCTTTGGAGAACAGATGCAAGAGTCTTGCCATATCTTTTCACTTTTTTCTTTGGTAGGTTTTGTATAATGTAAACACATGTGGGAACTTTAAAAGAATGGATCTCCAAAATATCTAAGTATTAAAATGTTTATTTGAATCTGGTCCTGTGAGATAGTAATTTGCTCTTGAGGACTTGGAATTGCCTCTTTTCATTATATGTCTTTCTTTCTGAAATTCAGGTTTGTTAGCAAAATTTTAGACTTTGCATAAAAAGTATCTTTAGGTTTTTTTTTTTTTTTTTTTTACATTTATTAGAAAATACAATGGTTTTCTTTATCCTCCAGGGTGCAAAATTTTACAACATACAGTTTTTCTTTCTGTGGCTTTTCACTTTTTTCTCATATTTTGTTTACTTAACTATCAGCCTGAGCTCTTTTGCTGAGACACTAGTGAAGTGAAGTGAAGTCGCTCAATCATGTCCGACTCTTTATGACCCTGTAGACTATAGCCCGCCAGGCTTCTCTGTCCATGGGATTCTCCAGGCAAGAATACTGGAGTGGGTTGCCATTTAGTAGATATCTATATATGTTTGCGGGATTTTTTTTTTTTTTTTTCCTTCTTCTTTTTAAGTGACTTCCAAGACATAGTGTTTTCCTTAATAAATGCTGACTGGTCTTTAACTGCCAACCTACTCAGACAAATTTTTATCTTTCCTAGCAGTAATTTCTCTTTACCATTCTCTTAATACTAAATAACAACAAACCTTCTGTTTCTATCAATACAAAACAAACAAAAAGTTGCCTCATTTTTTAATTCAGTAAATACATACTAAAGAAATCTTAAACTTTTTGTACTATATTAGGCACTGAAGAATAGTGAAAGAACAATTCTCTCACTGAGAAACTGTTTGATCCATTACTTTTCCCTCTCTCATTTCCTTCTCATATATTTTTTTATGGAAATGCAAAATGATACATCAACTCTGAAGGAGAATTTGGCAATGTCTTACAAAAATACGTTAATGTTAATATTTGACATAGAAATCCCACTTTTAGTAGGAATCTATTCAAAAATTATACTCGCAAAATATAAAATGGCATTCAAAAATTTATTAAAGTAGGCATTACAATATTTATAATACCAAATTATTCAGAACAGCATAAGTATCCATCTATAGGAGACAAATCACATAAAATATAATACATTCTCATAATGCAGCAGTGATATAGAATGAGTATATGGATGTATCTCAAAGATTGATAGTGAAGTGAAAGAATCAAGGTATAGAGTTTTGTAGGCTCCGTGCAACATTTAGTGTAAGAAGTGGCAATATATGTGTATGTGTATATATACATAATATTTACAAGCAACGGTGATAGAAAGGTTAAAAATAGTAAAAAGAGAAACAAAATATTTCCTTTAAAAGTAAGGTGGAAGAAGAACAAGAATGAGAAAAGTAATGGAAGTGATATTTCTGTGAATGTCCTTGGTATATATCAGATCAGATCAGATCAGTCGCTCAGTCGTGTCCGACTCTTTGCGACCTCATGAAGTGCAGCACGCCAGGCCTCCCTATCCATCACCAGCTCTTGGAGGTCACTCAGACTCACATCCATCGAGTCAGTGATGCCATCTGCCATCTCATCCTCTGGCGTCCCCTTCTCCTCCTCCCCACAATCCCTCCCAGCATCAGAGTCTTCTCCAATGAGTCAACTCTTCGCATGAGGTGGCCAAAATACAGGAGTTTCAGCTTTAGCATCATTCCTTCCAAAGAAATCCCAGGGCTGATCTCCTTCAGAATGGACCGGTTGGATCTCCTTGCAGTCCAAGGGACTCTCAAGAGTCTTCTCCAACACCACAGTTCAAAAGCATCAATTCTTCAGCGCTCAGCCTTCTTCACAGTCCAGCTCTCACATCCATACATGACCACAGGAAAGACCATAGCCTTGACTAGGCGAACCTTTGTTGGCAAAGTGATGTCCCTGCTTTTGAATATGCTATCTTGGTTGGTCTTAACTTTCCTTCCAAGGAGTAAGCGTCTTTTAATTTCATGGCTGCAGTCACCATCTGCAGTGATTCTGGAGCCCAGAAAAATAAAGTCTGACACTGTTTCCACTGTTTGCCCATCTATTTCCCATGTAGTGATGGGACCAGATGCCATGATCTTCGTTTTCTGAATGTTGAGCTTTACGCCAACCTTTTCACTCTCCACTTTCACTTTCATCAAGAGGCTTTTTAGTTCCTCTTCACTTTCTGCCATAAGGGTGGTATTATCTGCATATCTGAGGTTATTGATATTTCTCCCGGCAATCTTGATTCCAGCTTGTGTTTCCTCCAGTCCAGCATTTCTCATGATGTACTCTGCATATAAGTTAAATAAACATGGTGACAATATACAGCCTTGACGTACTCCTTTTCCTATTTGGAACCAGTCTATTGTTCCATGACCAGTTCTAACTGTTGCTTCCTGACCTGCATACAGATTTCTCAAGAGGCAGATCAGGTGGTCTGGTATTCCCATCTCTCTCAGAATTTTCCACAGTTTATTGTGAAAATAAAATAAAATTTATTGGTAAAATAAAATTTATTGGTATACATAATTTTTCCTATTACTTTAAAAAGTTCTTATTAAAAAATAATGTACAAAAAGGAAAATGAATCAAACTTTGGTATAAGGCTTGAATTTTCATACAGTGAAAATATACAGATATGCAACTTCTAATATAAACCCAGAACAGTAATAGAACAGTACAAAAGCCCCATGATGCCCATATGATAACTTTCCATTGGTTCTATCTTTCTATTGCCAGTGACTCCAAGACCACCTCTATCTTACTGCTTCTCTTTATCCATCTCTCTTCTTATTTTTCTCTTTTTGTAAGGTGAGGTATTTTTGATTTATAAGTGAAAACAAAGTACATATCCTTTTGAATCCAGATTTATTTCTGTCAACTCTGTGGTTGTGAGATTCATCCAGGTTGTGTGCAATAGAACTTTAATTCTTTTTATACTGTGTTTTGAATTATTGTAGATTATCCTATTACATAAAATACTATGATTTATCCATCTATTGTATTGCTAAATTTCTCTTTGAATATTGCCATATTTTGGCTACTATGAGACGACAGAGGATGAGATGGCTGGATGGCATCACCGACTCGATGGACGTGAGTCTGGGTGAACTCCGGGAGTTGGTGATGGACAGGGATGCCTGGCAAGCTGCGATTCATGGGGTCGCAAAGAGTTGGACATGACTGAGTGACTGAACTGAACTGATGAGCACTGCTGTGATTTACATTCTTCTACAAGTATTTTGGTTCACATATTCACACAATTATTTTCACTTTTCATCTACGAATAAAATATCTATGGATATGGCATGGACACTTTTCTCTTGGGTAGATAATGCCCAACAGTTTTGCAATTTGTTTTAATTTATAACCACACCAGGAATGTATGAGAGGTTTTTCCTCTTTATTGCCTCATATCATTGCTAGCATGTGAGATTGATATGTCATATATTCACCTATCTTCCACCAACTATTGAAATAAACACACAGGAACAATGCACAACCTGATATAATAATTATAAACTGAATATGCTTCTGAAAGTACCATACCAGTCAAGATACCTAACATTAACAGTAGCCCTAGAAGAATTCTCATGACCTATACTGGATTTAATACTGCCCCACCCCCCAAGTCCATGTTCAACAAGAACCTCAGAATATGACTTTATTTGGAAATAAGTTTACTGAAGATATAATTACTTAAAATGAGGTCCTACAGGGTTAGGATGTGCCCTAATCCAACGTTCAGTGTCCTTGTAAGAAGAGACAAAAGAGACACAGAGACACACAGGATAGAATGCCCTGTGAAGATGGAGGCAGAAATGGGAGTGGTGTGTCTGCAAGTCAAAGTACACCAAGACTTGCCACCAACCACCAGATGCTAGGAAAAAGCATAGGTTATAGTCTCCCTTAGACCCCAACCTGGATTTCAGACTTCTGATCTCTAGAACTGTGAGAGAATGAATTTTTTGTTTAAATTAACCCCCACAGTGTGAAGTGTTTTATCAAGGCAATCTAAGAAACTTTGGAACTCATTCTCCTCTTCAATTTTAATACTATACAGATTTTATGCAAATAAAAGCCTAAGGTATATACTACTTGTATGCTTTCTATCACTTAATGTTTTTGTCATACTCTTTTATACCTTGCATGCAGAATTAGTTTATTACATTACATTGTTATATAGAATTAATTGTATGAATATGCCACAGTTTATCATCCCACATATCATAATTCTACTATTTATTTTTGTTTTGACTGCAACTGTTTTTCATACATGTTTTGTTTCACACACATGTTTACACATTTTCTGGGCATATAATGCTTCAGGATTAAACCTGAAGATATGGTGGTAATTATACCATTGTTTCTAAGATCCAAATGAACTCATGTGAATCTGGGTACAGGATTCAGTATTTTCATTTGTCTTCTGTCAGCCAATGCCCTGTTACCTGCTGCCAACCAGGAGCAATACAGAGACACTGGGAAGCAGAATCAGAGAAAACAAACGTTTGGTTTGGCTTGCTATGTCTTTCAACATACAGCCAACAAAATACTAATAACTTGAAGGAGAACCTACATTTTTAATATTCTGAATTTTTAAAATTCATTTTTTATTTTTTTTAATTTTATTGTTTAACTTTACAATATTGGTTTTGCCGTATATCAACATGAATCTGACACAGATATATTCTGAATTTTTAATTCAGAGTGCCTAATATATTTGTCATTTATATTTGACACATCTGAATATGTTTATCATTTCCTTTAAGAAGAATTAGTGGGTTTTTATTTTTTTGGCTAAAAATTCCTTTTTATTTCTATATTTTGAGAGATTATGCTGGGTATAGAATTCTATACTAATCACTTTATAATTATTTACTTTGGACTTTTATTGTTTTTTCTGTTAAGTGAATCTTATTACTTCCTTGAGTGTTAACATTTCATTTTCTCTGGATGATTTTAAGACTCTTCTAATTGTTTTTGCTTTTGCAGTTTTATCATGTTTTATCTAGATATATTTTGGTACTTATTCTGCTTGTGGTTTGTAGATCCTATTAAATATGTTACTTATATTTTCTTATCACAATTTGAATGTTTTAAAGTATTTTTCCTTAAAAATGTTGTTTCTTCTCCATTCTCTTCCTTCTGTCTTTCTAGGACTCACATGATAGAACTTTGCCCAATATGTCATATGGGTTTTGTTACCTTTGATATTTTCACCCTGTTTTCTCTTGCTGCTTCTGTCTTCAAGCCAACCTTCTATTTACTCATTTCTTTCCAGCTCCGCCTGTTTAAACCATACATTAAATTATGTATTTCATATCATATTTCCTACCTTAGAATTTTTATAGTTTCCAATCTTATCCACAATGTTTGACCAATAATTATTCCTTTAAATATATTAACATTGTTATTTAAAGTTTCTAACATCTATATTATATGGGTTTTTATGAAGCCTATGTCTTTTGTTCCTCTGGATTTTGTTTTCATTGTCTTGGCCATTTCATACCTCTGATTTTTTTTACTGAGTGTTGGCCATTTTATAAAAAAAAGTGTAGTGTATAAGAAAATACTTTGATACTCTGAGTAAGTTTATCTTATTGTATAAAGCATCTCTGTCATCACTGTAGTCTATCAACAATCCCAGATAATGTTAAACAAATGATTATGATGATTTGATTCTGGATTTTGAATCCCCTGATGTATGGTCCTGTTTACCTCAATGTTAGGTTCTAAACCCAATTTTCTGGTACCTATCATTTATCCTTCTCTTGGAAATTTCTTGATTTCAAATCCTCTGAGTCTACTGAAAGCTTTTATCATATATTCAATAACACATGAAATAGGCAAATTATCTTTTTTCTCTCCTCTCCTTCATCTTGATTGCACAATTTATATGCATTTGTAGCCCACTGGTGTCTTGAAATGATATGTGTTTAAAATATTTTGTACAGTTTTAGTAAGTGTTGACATCAAGAATGTATCTAAAATTCAGTTTGTTTGTCATTATAGAATCTGGACTTTTATTTTGTGATTGTAACTTTGAAATCATCTACGCATTTTCAATGATCCAAATATTAAATTTAAAAGAAAGTAATCCTTTGAACTAAAAAGTCATTAAAATAAATATCACAACTTTTTTATCAAGTTGAAGAAATAATCACAAAGACAAAGAATAGCATTTGACTATTCATTTTAAGAAATAATTTTGAAAGAAGTTAAAATCATGGCTCTCAAACATACATTTTTGTTTAATGATTTAATTATTTTAATTGGAGGATAATTACTTTACAATATTGGGATGGTTTTTGCCATACATCAACATGAGTTGTTCACAGTATACTCGTGTGCCCCTATCCTGAAACCCCCTCCCACCTTCTTCCCCATCCTATCCCTCTGGGTTGTCCCAGAGAACCAGCTTTGGGTGCCCTGCAGCATGCATCAAACTTTCACTGGCCATCTATTTTACATAAGGTAATGAACATATTTCAATGCTATTCTCTCAAATCATCCCACCCTCAGCTTCTCCCACTGAGTCCAAAAGTATGTTCTCTACATCTATGTCTCTTTTGCTGCCCTTTGTGTAGGAGCATTGGTACTGTCTTTCTAAATTTCACATATATATGAATTCATATGCTGCTGCTAAGTTGCTTCAGTCATGTCCAACTCTGTGCAACCTCAGAGATGGCAGCCCACCAGGCTCCGCCGTCCCTGGGATTCTCCAGGCAAGAACACTGGAGTGGGTTGCCATTTCCTTCTCCGATGCATGAAAGTGTAAAGTGAAAGTGAAGTCGCTCAGTCACGTCTTAGTGACCCCATGGACTGCAGCCCATCAGGCTCCTCCATCCATGGGATTTTCTAGGCAAGAGTACTGGAGTGGGGTGCCATTGCTTTCTCTGTGAATTCATATAGTGTTTGTTTGTCTCTTTCTGACTTTCTTCACTCTGTATAATAGGCTCCAGTTTCACTTATATCATTAGAACTGACTCAAATGTGTTCCTTTTTATAGCTGAGTAATATTCCATTATGCATATATACCACAACTTCCATATCCATTCATATGCCAATTGACATCTAGGTTATTTCCATTTTCTAGGTATTGTAAACAGTGCTACAAAAGAGGGATTTGATTACTGGTGTGATTGCTCTCTTCCCTTTTGACTCTCCCTTTTTTTCCTCCTGGTCACCTCTGTCTCCCTCCTCTTCTCTACACAGATATATTTTTAATGTTATTAATTAATGAGAGAACTGGAAGATATTACAACAAATTTTAAAAAGTCAAAGAATCACTTATCTATATTTAGTAAAGAAATATTTAAGTCAGTACTTAAAAACTGATTTATTCATTGAGCAATAAATACTTGGATTCTACTGGACACAAGTAATTTATATTTATATGTACAATAATATTTTCATTGTCAATTTTTTATAGGTTAATTTCTAGTTTGACCCTGTGAGATCTTCCTGGGACAGACTCTGCCCCACCTCATCTTCTCTGCTTTCCTCTTGTGAGTAGAAAACTATAATTTTAGGCCTCCCATGAGGCCCCAAATCTTACCTCAAAAATTAATGATTGAAACATTGTAAACATATAGTGACAAAAATAGCAGTTGGGTCAAGAAAACTGGTAGCAATTTAAACAGTAAGTCAGCCATATGGCAGTCACAGAATCTTTAGTTCCTTTCTAAAGTACATAAATAAAACTATCTGATGGACATTTCTGAGTTGTTTTATAGATACCAAAGCCCCTACCAAAAAGAAGTTAATAACTTAATGACCATGAGCACATAGTCCCCAGACCAGCTGGAGCTTAAAGATTAATGTTAACCCCTATGACTCTGCCCTGTTACCTCACCATCAACCAATCAGAACACTGTGTATGAGCTGACCATATACGCTGGAAACTCCCCTTCCTCGCCTTGCCTTAAAAAATGGTTCCCAGAAACCTATCCAACAGTTCAGGACTTTTAAGCATCAGCTGCCTGGACTGCTTGCTTGGCACCTGCAGAATACACTTCCTTTACCACAACCCAGTGTCAGTAGACTGACTTTACTGCTCTCAGACAAGTGGATTCAAGTTTGGTTCAGTAACAAGTCTACTCACACAAAGATGCATATCTCAGTGGCATCAAATAGTCCTTAGAGGCTCCAGCATTCTGTTGAAAAGCAAACAGTACTCTTTTTTTGCCAATTCCAAATTCTTAATTTTTGTCTCCAGTTGGATATTTTCTAAGGACTAAAAAAGGATTTTATTAAAAGGATTTTATTCAATAGTATCATCCTTTTTTAAAAAAAGTAGTTCTAGTATCTAATCTTATTAGAAGTATTTTATAGTTATTATATAATATTTGTTATTTTGAAACATCTTATTATAGAATGTATAAAATAATAATTATAACAATGTTCTTAGGAACCTTCTCAACATAAAAAAGATACGATATAAAATTAAGTACATAAAATATCTATAATCTTTCATTTGAATTAGAATTATTGGTGGGATCTTATAGTTTCTAAAAATATGTTTTTCTTATTATATGTACCTATGCAAAAGTGCTAGAAACCCTATATCATTAACATCATTATACAAATCAATTAACTTCTCAGGAAAAAGAACAAGGACTTGACAAATAGTTCATTCTAGTGGGATAAGAGATTAAAATGCACACACACACTCTACCTGAATGTAACATTGCCTTTAAAGAAAACTTCATCAACTTCAAGTCAATAAAAATAACAGAAAAATATTGAGGAAATCCTTCTAGATTATATAATATCTAAAATAAACTTATGATACAAAAGATACAATCATTTTGGACAAAGGAAATTTGTTTCCTGACTTGTATTCTCTTTCAAATACTATGATCTATTAAAAATATGTATTATTTAGGGAATTTGTATATTGACTGGGTAATAGGTGATACTATATAATTATCTTAGATTTTTTAGAAATAATATCAATATTTAGTTTATGTAATGAAATGCAGTTTTTGAGGTATATAATCTAATATTTATGGATGAAATGTTTAAATGTCTTGAATTAATTTTAAAATATTTCAACAACAAAAATGTGCTAGAATAGATGAAGCAAGCATGGTGAAATGTTGACAGTTGTTGAACCAGAATAATAAATACATGTGTTCACTGTTCTTTGTTCTTTTTCAGTAAAAAAATTGTATGCAAATAAACATGTATGTATTTATGAAACATTCTCAACAGAGTAATAAGAAACATATTATTTTAAATGTTTTCCAGTGCACAGTCCTGTGTTTAGTAAAACCATTCTGCAAATGTTAGAAGAAAAAAAAAATGAATACATTTTACAAAACCAAAACCATTGTTCTGATAAATATCAATACCTGTTTATTTATGGCAGAATTATATTATAACAAGATCGACAAATCATTGCCATTTGGTTACATCTGCCAGGACATAGAAGCAATTTAATCAATGGGACTTTTGCAGAACCATTCATCATAATGGGAGTTTACCTCAAATATCAGTGCATATTATGTGAGCTAAAATAAAATGTCATTTTATTGCACCAAGGATCCATTAAGCAGATTACATGAAGGCAGTTCATTATGCACTTTGTGAGAGAAATGAGAAAAATGAGGGATCATACAGCTTCCACAATAAAGAAACCATGCCTAGTTTGTGTCTCTAACCCCAAAGCTTGGAGTAGCTCTCAGTCTTAGATGTAATCACCTACAAAATATTAAAAATAATAATAATAACAAGGTATATATTAGGTCAATTAATTTAGCATTTCTGTAGGATTAGTTTGTGCTGTGTAGTGTTTAATTGCTCAGTCCTATCTGAATCTTTGTGACTCCATGGACTGTAGCCTGCCAGAATCCATGTGGATTCTCCAAGCAAGAATACTAGAGTGGGCTTCCATGCTCTCTTTCAGAGGATCTTCCCAATGGAGGGATTGAACCCAAGCCTTCCACATTGCGGGCAGATTCTTTACCATCTGAGTCACCAGGGAAGCAGGATTAGTTTAGGCATTTTTTAAAAGTTCAACATTTGTTTCTAATAAGATCTAAGCTTGAAAACAACAAATCTAGAAATTGAAAGTCATTCAGTAAATGCTTAGTGAATGAATAAATAGTAGCTGCTATTGTTAGTGAATTGTCATTTAAGGGTAAGAAATTATAATAAACAGAATTAAAGTATGAGGTAGTAGTTCAAAGCATTTTATAGTTAACAGCAATTTAATAATCAAAATTAAATAAGACAATGAAATTTTTAAAAAATCATTATTTTGAGATAAATATCTAAATTATAGAAATATTATGCCAAATGCTGAAGATGGGCCTTCCCTGGTAGCTCAGCTGGTAAAAAATCCACCTGTAATGCAGGACATCTTGGTTTGATTCCTGGATCGGGAAGATCCCCTGGAGAAGCGATAGGCTACCCACTCCAGGATTCTTTCCTGAGGATCCCTGTGGACAAAGAAGCCTGGTGGGCTACACACCAAGGGGTCTCAAACGGCCGGACACCACTGAGTGACTAAACAGAGCATAAATGCTGAAAATAAATCAAATAAGATTGAAACTCCAAAAATGGTCCTTGAATTAAGTGATACCATTTTATTGTTTAATATAAAATGTATATTTTGAATTAGTAAGAGGCAAACAGCAGATGGTGGTGTGATGAGGAATGAATACAAGATGAAGAAGTGAATATAACATACTGTATATGAAATATACTGCTAGACTGACATCAAATTTGGAGACTTAAGTTTTGTTCAGCCAACATGGTATTTTGTTTTTACTGTTCCTTTATTGCCTTTGGTTATGGAGATAGTCCACAAGTTCTCAGAATTTCTTCTGCTCTGTATTTCTAGATACATTGTCTCATTGGCAGATTTTTTTTAATCTGTCCAGAACCTAGAGGATTTGTTTGTTACTTGAGAATTGAGATGACTTCAATGAACATCACCCAGTCTATTAGTACTGATACATAAGACTCCCATGTCACTGAGAATTCTCTTTCTGGACAATTTGTTCTCAGGAAGATAAGTCAGTAAATCACTAAAGAATTTCACTATTTGCTTGGGACAATTTTTGCAGGTCAATTATCTGGAAAAAAGTTTGCTCTTATGGAAAAAGAAAATCTGAAAAAACTAATAATAATTATGGGGGAGAATTAATGCATATGTATTTTTGCTTGTGATATATCTATGTTTTTGCTTCAAGAAAGAGGCCTGGAAAATAACAGTTTAAATTCATCTTATAAAGCTAATATAACCTATGTAACTAACAGAATTATTACAATAGAACAAATATGTGGAATTTTCTCATTTATAGAAACAGGTATACAATATTTGAGCTTTATTATGATTAGTTATGTTAATGGATTATTTAATGTAAGCTTTCCTTGAATTCATGAACATAATTCATTATTAAATATAATCATAAAATCTTAGATATTTTATAGACAAAGATACATGGACTAGTTTTCTTCCATTTCTATGCTACTCAGAATTCTTCTCACATGAAGCATCAGCATGATCAATTATTGGTGACCAGGGAGAGTAACTAGTAATTAATTAGAAACAGATGGGGCTAAGTTTGTAACATGAACTAGAGTATCTCTTGAAACTATGAGGCTTTAGGCCAGATACCTTTGTAAAATGAAGATATTAATTTTCTACACTAGTTTTATTGTGATGATAATGCCTAAACTTTTATACTAGCTATTAAACTCTTCTGCAAGCATCAACTTATCAAAGCAAACAAATGTAAACTTAGTTGTTATCACTACCCAATGTGATAATGAAGATATTTTACTATCATTAATATGAAAAAAGCTACTGGAGGTGATGGAAACCTAGCTAAACTATTTAAAAGCCTAAAAGATGATGATGTTAAAGTGCTGCACCCAATTTTTCAGCAAATTTTGAAAACTCAACAGTGACCACAGGACACTGGAAAAGGTCAGTTTTCATTCTAATCCCAAATAAGGGCAATGCCAAAGAATGTTCAAACTACCATACAGTGGTGCTCATTTCATACACTAGTAAAGTTATGCTCAAAAGCCTTCAAGGTAGGCTTCAGCAATATGTGAGCTGAAAACTTCCAGATATACAACCTGGGTTTAGAAAGACTTTGTGTGTATCACAACAAACTGTGAAAAATTCTTGAAGGGATAAGAATATAGACCACTTTACCTGTCTCCTGAGAAGCCTGTATGGTGGTCAAGAAGTAACTGTTAGAACTGGACATGTAACAACTGACTGGTTCAAAACTGGGAATGGAGTATGACAAGACTGTATGTTGTCACCCTGCTTAACTTCTATGGAAAGTACATCATGCAAAATGCTAGGTTGGATGAATCACAAGCTGGAATCAAGATTGCCAGGAGAAATATCAACAACCTCAGATATGCAGATGATACCATTTCTTCACATCCATGGCAGAAAGTAAAGAGGAACTAAGCAGCCTCCTGATGAAGGTAAAAAAAGAGAGTACAAAAGCTGTCTTAAAACTCAATATTCAAAAAAACTAAGATCATGTCATCCATTCTCATCATTTCATGGCAAATAGAAAGGGACAAAGTGGAAGCAGTGATAGATTTTCTTTTCTTGAGCTCCAAAATCACTGCAGATGGTGACTGCAGCAATGAAATTAAAAGATGCTTGGTCTTTGGAAGGAAAGCTATGACAAATCTATTAAAAAGCAAAGACATTACTTTGCCAACAAAGATTCATATAGTTAAAGCTATGGTTTTTCCAGTAATCATATACGGATGTGAGAGTTAGACCATAAGAAGACTGGGCACCAAAGAATCGATGCTTTCAAACTGTGGTGTTGGAGACAACTCTTGAGAGTCCCTTGGACAGCAAAGAGATCAAACTAGTCAATCTCAAAGAAAATCAACCCTGAATATCCATTGGAATATTGATGCTAAAGCTGAAGCTCCAACACTTTGGCCACCTGATGCAAAGCACAGATTTACTGGAAAAGACCATGATGCTGGGAAAGGTTGAAGGCAGGGAAAGGGGATGACAGAGGATGAGATGGTTGGATGACATCACCAACTCAGTAGACATGAGTTTGAGAACACTCAGGGAGATAGTGAAGGACAGGGAAGCCTACTATTCTGTAGTCCATGGGGTCACAAAGAGTCAGACATGACAGTGACACAACAACAAATTGTCAAGTTAATATAGGTTACAAAAAGATACCTTCACACTTTTTGAGCATTTAGAATTGGTAATAGCTATTTTAATTTTTCATTTATTTTCCTAGATTTACAAACACGAAGTTCTTTGAAGCAAATTCTAGCTAGCATGTATTATATTAGCATTTGAGTTTCGCTTGTGGCTCAAATGGTAAAGAATCTGCCTACAATACAGGAGCCACAGGTTTGATCCCTGGGTTGGGAAGATGCCCTACAGAAGGAAATGGTACCCTACTCTGGTATTCTTTCCTGAAGAATTCCATGGACAGAGGATTCTGGTGGGCTTCAGTTCATGGGGTTGCAAAGAGTCGGATGGGAATGAGCAACTAATGCACACATTAGCATTCAGGAATAAGGAGAATACAAGAAATGGATAAAGGACAAGTTTAAGGAGACAGAGGTGATGGGAGTGGCTTGGACTGCATCATACCAAGGCAAGCTTTACCACAAATATGAGCCTAGCAAGACTATGCTCAGTTTTCTCCTATGATTAAATTAGGGACAATAATCCATTACTGCATTAATATGTGAAATAATATATGTCAAAAATACTTTAAGAAGTATTTTTAAAGCTATGCAACCATTAGATTATATTATATAATCTAACAGTGAGCATTTTGTTAATAAGTGCCAAAAGATTGCATCTTGAACCAACAAAATTATGACATATTAAATATGAAAAGAATGCATTATCAGCAAATATGTTGATGTTTGATATTATGATATATATATCTATTTTAAGTTTTAAAAAACTTTTCCATAAAAACAGGATATAATTATCCACCAAGGTTAAACAAGAAAAAATATTCTATATCCAAGAATTCAAAATACCACCTGGATGATTCTTATTACTACATAAGGAGAAAGAAAAATACAAGCAAAAAAGGTGTGTGGGGGGTGACCTTTTCTACATGTCCTGAAGTGAATAATAGAGAATTTGCTAATTTAAAGAGGCATATTCTCAGAAAAAAAGAAATCCTCTATCTTTCTTCTTCTCATTCTTAAATGTTTCAGCTTTTATCAGGAGAATATAAGACTGATGACTGCTTTTATAGTTTTGCTATTGATTTTGGTCATTTCAGTACCGATTAAAAGTAAGATGCATCTTGACTGATATTCCCACTAAGCATCATAGGTCATGTAAATGAAATAAGTAATCTACCCTGTATTTGTACTCTAGAGATATACGCAAGGATAATGACAATAATGAATATCCGTTTCTGCTTTAGCCACATATAAATCTACCTGTATGTTCAATATATCTCACAGGCCAGTCGCATGAATCAATCAAACCTTGAAACTATTAGAACTATTAATATTATTCCATGTAGAATACTATTTATGTTAATATTATAGAAACATGTTCACAGAGACTGGAATAAAAATTATAGCTATCAGTTCTTTAACATTACCTAAAAGAACCTCTCACAAAGCTAATTTTAAATGCCTCCCCTGCAGTTTCTTTCTTTTTTTTTTTTTTTAAGTAGGGAGAGATTCAGAGATTAGCAAATTAACAGGAAAAGACTGAACATTTGGAAGTCTGAAATTCTCTCCACCAAGATCTTATAACCAAATTAATTACTAGATAAAATTTTAAATTCATGAAAATGGTTATTGGAGGTAAGCAGTGGTCAAATTTTGCTTCACAGAGACAAAAACAGATGGATTTGTTGAATAAGTGTATTCAGAAAATCCATTCTTCTTTGTTTTAGACAGTCAGATTCTGTAAATTTCCTTGCTTAATTCAACCTTCAGACTAACCTCCTACTCTTCCAAATAAGACTGAAACAGAGTAACTTCTCCTCTAGACTCAAGGACTAAATATAGCTATATCAAGTTCTAAATGATTAATTAATATGAGTATAAATACTCAGTGAATCTCTCACTGATAGAAAATCCTTCATCAGCATGTCCATTTTATCTATCTCTCTGAAAAGCTCAAATAGTTCATCTACTTACCTAATTCTACTTTCCTGCTGCTGCTAAGTCACTTCAGTCGTGTCCGACTCTCTGCGACCCCATAGACAGCAGCCCACCAGGCTCCCCCGTCCCTGGAATTCTCCAGGCAAAAACACTGAAGTGGGTTGCCATTTCCTTCTCCTCTACTTTCCTAGAATAGTATTAATAATCCAGGCTTGAAATACTTGGTTGCATCAGTCTAACTACCTTATCCCACCTCCCCATAAAGATTGCCTAGAATTATCAGAGGAGAATCTGTCAACGGTTTCTGCTTCTCAGTTCACTCATCTGTACTGCACACCCCTCCAATGTAGTTGCATAATACTTTGAACTTCAGTATAATAACCCTATGAGCTACATTAATTAGAAATTGACTTACAATACTTGAAGTAATGACTTTTATTTTCCAGGTTATTATTCTCTGTTCATGATAGTTACTGTCATCTCTGGCGATTATAGGCTACTTGAAAGCTGGGACAAAGCCTATTCTACTTCACCTAGTACAGTGAACTAGTATGGTAACATGCAAAGTAAAAGGACTTACTATGCAATATAAAAGCAGTATTAATTTAGGTTTTATATTTATAGATTTTATATATTTATTTAAATATTTATATTTAAATATTTAACATATATTAAAATTATATAATATATGAGTTTAATTTAAATATTATGTTTAATTTAAATTAGTATAAATTTTATAAGTCTAGGTTATATATTTGTAGATATTAATTTAGATTTTAAATTAATACATTTACGTTATTTTTGAGGCTTTTTATTTTATTTATTTTTTAAATTTTATTTTATTTAACTTTACAATATTGAATTGGTTTTGCCATACATCAAAATGAATCCACCACAGGTATACATGTGTTCCCCATCCTGAACCCTCCTCCCTCCCCATACCATCCCTCTGGGTTGTCCCAGTGCACCAGCCCCAGGCATCCGGTATCACGCATCGAACCTGGACTGGCCGACTCGTTTCAAATATGGTATTATACATATTTCAATTCCATTCTCCCAAATCATCCCACCCTCTCCCTCTCCCAGAGTCCAAAAGACTGTGCTATACATCAGTGTCTCTTTTGCGGTCTTGTATACCGGCTTATTGTTACCATCTTTCTAAATTCCATATATATGCATTAGTATTCTGTATTTGTGTTTTTCTTTCTGGCTTACTTCATCTGTTTAATAGGCTCCAGTTTCATCCACCTCATTAGAACTGATTCAAATGTATTCTTTTTAATGGCTGAGTAATTTGAGACTTTTTAGTCGGATTTGTTGGGAAATTTGTAATTTCCTCGGTTCTGTCTCACCACGGCAAAAATTTGAAGCAACAGACAAACCAGTGTTATTCTCAGTTTTATTTAGAAAGCAAAGGAAGATACATCCTTGAGGTGTGAGAGTGGGCTGATTCAAAAGTCGCAAAGAGAAAAGAAGCCCAATTTTGGCTCCTCTTTTTATGTCGTTTTTCTCAACCTGAGCCTGACCTATGTAAATTGGGCTAGCCAGGAGGGCTGTTTGTTTCACCTGAGGTTTTCACGCTGGTCCTTGGACTTTCCTTTGTTCTATTTTTGTAGTTTTTTTCCCCTTCTTTTTTCTTTTAGCCACCACCATATGGACTCCTTTTTCCTATTCTAACTACCTAACAGATTTATAATAGCTTTGAATGTAATTTAAATCTTGATTTTCTGCAGAAAACAAGATTTGTTTCTTTCTGAGTCACTCAGAAATGTAAAACTTGTCCAATTCATATGTATGTGTTCATTAATTTCACATAGTTTCAGAAGGAAATAGTCAAAAGGAGGAATAGAGACCACCAGGTGAGATGAAAAAAGGAAATCCACAAGGCAGTAATACCAGAGGGTGATAATTACCACATGTAAAGGCAATGGTTGGAGACAGGAAATCAAGCCCTGAGGGTACCACCAAGTCCAGAAGCAGGCAACTGGTATTGGGGAAAGCTTAAATATATCACATGAGAAAAAAGGTTCCAGTTTTTGGACAATACTTGGTTTTATGGTAGATTGAGATATACATCATATACAGCTGCCCCATATGGTTTCCATATAAAGCTCAATTTGTTTGACATATTGCTTTCTCATTCAATATCCTGTAATATTTCATATCACTTGTGAGGTATCCCATGAACTTTGAGAACCCCAGGAACAGTATGAAAAGGCACAATGATAGGACACTGAAAGAGAAACTCCCCAGGTCGGTAGGTGCCCAATATGCTACTGGAGATCAGTGGAGAAATAACTCCAGAAAGAATGAAGGGATGGAGCCAAAGCAAAAACAATACCTAGTTGTGGATGTAACTGGTGATAGAAGCAAGGTCTGATGCTGTAAAGAGCAATATTGCATAGGAACCTGGAATGTTAGGTCCATGAATCAAGGCAAATTGGAAGAGGTCAAACAGGAGATGGCAAGAGTGAACATCGACATTCTAGGAATCAACCAACTAAACTGGACTGGAATGGATGAATTTAACTCAGATGACCATTATATCTACTACTGCAGGCAGGAATCCCTCAGGAGAAATGGAGTAGCTATCATGGTCAGCAAAAGAGTCCGAAATGCAGTACTTGGATGCAATCTCAAAAATGACAGAATGATCTCTGGTCATTTCCAAGGCAAACCATTCAATATCAAAGTAATCCAAGTCTATGCCCCAACCAATAATGCTGAAGAAGCTGAAGTTCAATGGTTCTATGAAGACCTACAAGACCTTTTAGAACTAACACCCAAAAAAGATGTCCTTTTCATTATAGGGGACTGGAATGCAAAAGTAGGAAGTCAAGAAACACCTGGAGTAACAGGCAAATTTGGCCTTGGAATACGGAATGAAGCAGGGCAAAGACTAATAGAGTTTTGCCAAGAGAACACACTGGTCATAGCAAACACTCTCTTCCAACAACACAAGAGAAGACTCTACACATGGATATCACCAGATGGTCAACACTGAAATCAGATTGATTATATTCTTTGCAACCAAAGATGGAGAAGCTCTATATAGTCAGCAAAAACATAACCAGGAGCTGACTGTAGCTCAGAAAATGAGCTCCTTATTGCCAAATTCAGACTTAAATAGAAGAAAGTGGGGAAAACCACTAGACCATTCAGGTATGACCTAAATCAAATTCCTTATGATTATATACTGGACATGAGAAATAGATTTGAGGGTCTAGATTTGATGGATAGAGTGCCTGATGAACTATGGACTGAGGTTCGTGACATTGGACAGGGGACAGGGATCGAGACTATCCCCATGGAAAAGAAATGCAAAAAAGCAAAATGGCTTTTGTCTGGGGAGGCCTTACAAATAGCTATGAAGAGAAGCAAAAAGCAAAGGAGAAAAAGAAAGATATAAGCATCTGAAAGCAGAGTTCCAAAGAATAGCAAGAAGAGATAAGAAAACCTTCCTCAGCGATCGATGCAAAGAAATAGAGGAACACAACAGAATGGGAAAGACTAGGCATCCCTTCAAGAAAATTAGAGATACCAAGGGAACATTTCATGCAAAGATGAGCTCGATAAAGGGCAGAAATGATATGGACCTAACAGAAGTAGAAGATATTGAGAAGAGATGGCAAGAATACATAGAACTGTACAAAAAAGATCTTCACAATCCAGATAATCATAATGGTGTGATCACTGACCTAGAGCCAGGCATCCTGGAATGTGAAGTCAAGTGGGCCTTAGAAAGCATCACTACGAACAAAGCTAGTGGAGGTGATGGAATTCCAGTTGAGCTATTCCAAATCCTGAAAGGTGATGCTGTGAAAGTGCTGCACTCAATATGCCAGTTAATTTGGAAAACTCAGCAATGGCCACAGGACTGGAAAAGGTCAATTTTCATTCCAATTTCAAAGAAAGGCAACTCCAAGGAATGCTCACACTACTTCACAATTCCACTCATCTCACATGCTAGTAAAGTAATGCTCAAAATTCTCCAAGCCAGGCTTCAGCAATATGTGAACCATGAACTTCCAGATGTTCAGGCTGATTTTAGAAAAGGCAGAGGCACCAGAGATCAAATTGCCAACATCACCTGGATCATCGAAAAAGCAAGAGAGTTCCAGAAAAGATTCTATTCTGCTTTATTGATTATGCCAAAGCCTTTGACAATGTGGATCACAATAAACTGTGGAAAATTCTGAAAGAGATATGAATACCAGACCACCTGACCTTTCTCTTGAGAAACCTATATGCAGATCAGGAAGCAACAGTTAGAACTGGACATGGAACAATAGACTGGTTCCAAATAGGAAAAGGAGCACGTCAAGGCTATATACTGTCACTCTGCTTATTTAACTTATATGCAGAGTACATTATGAGGAATGCTGGGCTGGAAGAAGCACAAAATGTAATAAAGTTTGCCAGAAGAAATATCAATAACCTCAGATATGCAGATGACACCACCCTTATGGCAGAAAGTGAAGAGGAACTAAAAAGCCTCTTGATGAAAATGAAAGAGGAGAGTGAGGAAGTTGGGTTAAAGCTCAACATTCAGAAAATGAAGATCATGGCATCTGGTCCCATCACTTCATGGGAAATAGATAGGAAAATAGTGGAAACAGTGTCAGACTTTATTTTTCTGGGCTCCAAAAATCACTGCAGATGGTGATTGCAGCCATGAAATTATAAGATGCTTACTCCTTGAAAGGAAAGTTATGACCAACCTGCTGCTGCTGCTAAGTCGCTTCAGTCGTGTCCGACTCTGCGCGACCCCATAGACGGAAGCTCACCAGGCTCCCTTGTCCCTGGGATTCTCCAGGCAAGATGACCAACCTAGACAGCCTATTAAAGAGCAGAGACATTACTTCATCAACAAAGGTCCATCTAGTTAAGGCTATGGTTCTTCCAGTTGTTATGTATGGATGTAAGAGTTGGACTATAAAGAAAGCTGAGCACTGAAGAATTGATGCTTTTCAACTGTTATGTTGGAGAAGACTCTTGACAGTCCCTTGGACCTCAAGGAGTTCCAACCAGTCCATCCTAAAGGATATCATCCTGGGTGTTCATTGGAAGGACTGATGTTGAGGCTGAAACTCTAATACTTTGGCCACCTCATGAGAAGTTTTGACTCATTTGAAAATACCCTGATGCTGAGAAAAATTGAGGGCAGGAGAAGGGGACGACAGAGGATGAGATGTTGGATGGCATCACCGACTCGATGGACATGAGTTTGAGTGAACTCCAGGAGTTGGTGATAGACATGAGGCCAGGCGTGTTGCCATTCATGGGGTCACAAAGAGTCAGACATGACTGAATGATTGAACTGAACTGAACTGAACTGTGAGGTATCCTTGATTTCTTTGTCCTAACTTTTAGTTCAAACATTAATTTTCCCTCCTAATTGTTCTCTATAAATGGCAATGATATTCTAACCACATTAGAACTGGGCTTTAAACCAAGAGATCAGTGACAGAACCAAACTGGGTGAATGAACAGCAGCATATGGGCTTGTCACCTACTGGCAGAGATGAGTAAATACAAAGGACATAAACTAAGAGAAAACATCTCTACTAGCTTAAGGCCATTTTTCTTATAACATTTGTTAACTACAAATTGGCACTTACCAAGAGCATTGCCAATGACTGAACCACAAAGGCATTTGCTATCTTCCTCTAGAAGATTGAATCCCATACTACTATAGCTGTTGACCTTCAACAATCCCTGAGGGAGTTCAGGGTGGAGTGAGGCACTCTGTGCTTCAGGGAATCTGATGGGACAAGTCTTTAGATAGTTGGATGTTTTTAGGAACAGATTTTATTATATCAATCCTTGCATCTCCTCATATCTAGAGAAGCACTAAATCCCTTCATGGGGACATCAGATCCTCATGACTAACAAAAACCCTTTTGTAAAATGAGCACTTCATGGTATTGAATGCCCCCTTCATCAAAACCTTATATATTGACTTTCCCCCTCTCCTGCTTTGGAGCAGTCTCCCAGAGCTTCCTGAGATGCTGCCTCCCGGGCTGCAGTCCTCATTTTGTCCCAAATAAAACTTAACTCACAACTCTCAAGTTGTACATCTTTTTCTAGATGACACATTGAACAGAGTTCTGAAGGCTGAACATAGTCTGTTCTTCCTGACAGTTGCGCACTGTGCTGTGTTGTGCTCAGTAACTTTGTCTTACCCGATAGTTATACACAGCCAAAAATCCCCATAAACCATCACTTCAGTCTTCATATTTTACCTAAGTTTTATATTTGGGCTCACAACAAACCTATCTGCAATTAATTGTGTTACTCCAATTTTATGGACGAGGAAACTGAGACACATTGAATATCAGTAAACATGACTGAAATTACATAAATTATATGGTATTCCTTCCAGTTATTTCAGGATTCAAACTCAGTCTTTCTCTGACAATGCATAGTCTTATCCAATACTCTATATCATCTCTGATAACATTGTTACATACTATTCACAATCAGATCAGATCAAATCAGTCACTCAGTCGTGTCAGACTCTTTGTGACCCCATGAATTGCAGCACGCCAGGCCTCCCTGTCCATCACCAACTCCCGGAGTTCACTCAGACTCACATCCATCGAGTCAGTGATGCCATCCAGCCATCTCATCCTCTGTCGTCCCCTTCTCCTCCTGCCCCTAATCCCTCCCAGCATCAGAGTCTTCTCCAATGAGTTAACTCTTCTCATGAGGTGGCCAAAATACTGGAGTTTCAGCTTTAGCATCATTCCTTCCAAAGAAATTCCAGGGCTGATCTCCTTCAGAATGGACCGGTTGGATCTCCTTGCAGTCCAAGGGACTCTCAAGAGTCTTCTCCAACACCACAGTTCAAAAGCATCAATTCTTCAGCGCTCAGCCTTCTTCACAGTCCAGCTCTCACATCCATACATGACCACAGGAAAGATCATAGCCTTGACTAGGTGAACCTTTGTTGGCAAAGTAATGTCTTCACAATGCCACTTCATAATTATATCCGTATGATACTTTGAATGAATGATACTTTAGGATCACAAAATAAAAGTTATGAAATTCCCATGAAAATCAGAAGGAATGACACACTTCTGCTTAGGTTAAAATTGAGAACAATGACAAAGTGTTAGGGAATCTAGATAACTAGAGTTTTCAGAAAAGAGTATATAGTGCAGGTGAGTAAAGTCTCCAGGATAAACTATAAAAGTGGACATTTTATACAACTTTACAGACTATGATAGAGGTTTCTCTACAGGGGCAGTTGATCCAGGTAGTCTTCCCCAGAAATATGCATTTTCCCAAACCTGGGTTTGGGGAAACTTTGAGTTTGGGTTACTTTGAGCAAGGAGGAAGGCAGCCTCCATGGTACTTGAACAAACACAAAAATTCCATGGCTTTATCTGTACATCCAAACCTCCAACATCACTGGACGAAATCTAAATTGAGTGTGCTTGCTTCCACACAAACTTCTTCCCAGTAGGAAAGGAAAGTGAAGTCGCTCAGTCATGTCTAACTCTTTGCGACCCCATGGACTGTAGCCTACCAAGCTGCTCTGTCCATGGGATTTTCCAGGCAATAGTACTGGAGTGGATTGCCATTTCCTTCTCCAGGAGATCTTCCCGACCCAAGGATAAAACCCAGGTCTCCCGCATTGTAGACCGACACTTTACCGTCTGAGAGTGCTACTTAAAGCCTTGTTTCCTGCACTATTTGCACTCGGTAAACTTATGTACAGTTATACTTTCCACCAAGATTACTGAGTGGGCAATGGCATAGAAACATAAGTGCTATTTGTGCTTTGGACCTTTATAAAGAAAGAGGACCATGGGTACAGATAGAAATGTAGACACATGCGGTCATGTTATATGAAATATAATTAAGTTGTTTGAGCACTTCTTTCTTTAATACATATGGCTAAACTTGCTCTGAATTTTCTCAGAGTAATGATGTTCTACATCTTTTTTTATTTATTTATTTTTTATTGGAGAGTATCTACTGGTTCATATTAGTATGCATCCTCCAGTTTGTCAAAGACAGTGTCAATCAGCATTTGAGCCATGCTTGAGACTCCTCAGAGTGGAGTGGTGTTCACCTAATGGACTCCTTTTATGGGCTGTAGACTGCCAGATAGAATGCTTAATAATCAAAGAGATCTGAATTTAAATTCTGTTCTTACACTTTCAATTTTTGAAAATAATTTTTTTCCCCTAATCTTAATGTTTTTCTGCCTCTGGGAAATGATAGTGAAGGCTCATGCCTCAAAGAGCTGTTGAGGAGAATTGAGTGAAATAACTAATGAAGGTACTTAGCACCAAGTCAGGCACCCATTAGCTATACAAACATAAAAATGCATGTAAAGTTACTGCATCCATATTAATATATTGCTTTCATGACTAGGGGACTAGAGGTAGAGACTGAATTTCTGATGTATGCATTTTGACATATGTATTAATAGAATTTCTTCTTGCACTTTCAATCTGTGCTCTGCAGTGAAATCAAACAAAAACCCCTTTTCTGTCAGGGAAGAGATTTACACTGTGGCATTGTGAACCATTCACAGAGTATTATAGTTCTGTCTTTGGCACCCTAATCTAAACTAGAATTTTCTAAGATATGAGTTTTCAGAAAGTCATCTTTAAAATATTAGAAGGAATAAAGCAATTATTTTTAAATTGAAATTAGAACATTACTGAGAGGGTACTGCTAAGTCACTTCAGTTGTGTCCGACTCTGTGCGACCCCATACACAGCAGCCCACCAGGCTCCCCTGTCCCCGGGATTCTCCAGGCAAGAACACTGGAGTGGGTTGCCATTTCCTTCTCCAATGCAGGAAAGTGAAAAGTGAAAGTATAGTTGCTCAGTCATGTCCAACTCTTCGCGATCCCGTGGACTGCAGCCTACCAGGCTCCTCGGCCCATGGGATTTTCCAGGCAAGAGTACTAGAGTGGGGTGCCATTGCCTTAGAAGAGTATTAAAAAACCAAATTTTGAAAGTCTTTCAAAACCTCAAAAACTCAAGATTACTTCTATTTGAGGTAAGAGAAGTGAACTCAGAAAAAAGGAAAAAAAAAAAAGATACTGAATTGATAAATTTCCATTGCAGAATGAAATAATGATGGATAACAAATGATGATTTGCAGTACTCTTAAAATCATGCATGCAGCATGAATCATGCATTGTAATTTGAGTTTTCTGATTAAACTATTATTATTGTCTACTATGGCATGATTGCACCAAACTCAGTTCTTGCAGATTGAAGGAAACACTAATTAAGAAAATAAATATACTAAGTAAGTTAAAAGAATTATAATATGCTAAGAGAAAAAATATACCACCCCTTAAAATTGATTATTTACATATTTTACAAATGTTTTTTATCTAGTAATTATGACAGATTTTGAAAAATATAGGGAAATTAAATTAACTTTGGCTAAATTGCTATGTAAATTAAACATTTTACATTTTTTTTTAATTTCACAAATTTTCTACCATGAAACTGTTTTATTAATTCACACTAACTTCCTTGGTAACTTCCTTGGTAAATACGAATGGTTTGCTAGGTTCATTCATGGGTTATTTTGTGAACTCAGCTTCTTAGCTTTATATTCAAGCCCAAATTTCTAAACTTCCAAATTCTATAACAGAATATATGACCTGAAAGTTTACCCTTAAATTGCATTCATTTTTTAAGGGTAAATAATTTCTCTGGGAAATAATTTCCTATGTCAAAATCCATTTTAAAATACCTTTATTTAAAAACTGGTCATTAAATTTACAATCTGCTGTGCTTAGTAGCTCAATCGTGTCTGACTCTTTGGTGTCTAACTCAGAGGTGTCTGCTTTCACCTAACATCAACTCATTTCAAACCTTCTCCTCCGTATAGTAATAATCACTTTCTTTCAAGTTGTTGTTGTTGTTTGGCTGCTAAGTTGTATCTAACTCTTTTGTGACTCTATTGAATATAGCTCACCAGACTACTCTGTCCATGGGGCTTCTCCAGGCAAGAATGCTGCCATGACCTCCTCCAGGGGATCTTCCCAACTCAAGGATCAAACCCAGGTTTCCTGCATTGCAGGTGGATTCTTTACCATCTAGCCACCAAGGAAGCCCTAAATTTACAATAGTTAATGTGACTATTTTCAAAAGAGAAAATGATGGTGGCACTCTTAATTGACAAAGATTTTAAAAATTAACATATTTAGTATTGTTAGGAAAACTTTACTTGTGTTTTAGAATAGGAACAGATTTCTAACGCATTATTTGCACAGCCAACTATAACCATCCCTTCTGTGCTTGCTCAGTCTTTTCCATCAGTGCTCCCAAAACTCATATTATTTTTAGAAACTCCCGTACTTTGGCCTCCTCATGCGAAAAGTTGACTCATTGGAGAAGACTCTGATGCTGGGAAGGATTGAGGGCAAGAGGAGAAGGGGACGACAGAGGATGAGATGGCTGGATGGCATCACTGACTCGATGGATGTGAGTCTCTGTGACCTCCGGGAGTTGGTGATGGACAGGGAGGCTTGGCATGCTGCGATTCATGGGGTCGCAAAAAGTCGGACAGGACTGAGTGACTGATCTGATCTGATCTGATTATTTTTCCCAGTAAATCAAGCAAGCTCTATGGGAGTGTAGTACAACCTTTCATGAAGAAACAGTACAGGGAAACAATATTTTAAACTTACTAGGTTTAACTGATAAACCCTCATCACTGCTGTAGATTTATAATTATCAAGTAATGATTATTTTCTGAACTATGCTTTCTGATGTCCAAATGCCATTGATTGTTTCAAACAGACTTTTCATTACTAAGGTCTTTCTTCTACACACTTTTGCTTGCTCTGCTGCTGCTAAGTCTAACAAAGTCAAAAAACTAAAAAGCTTAAAAATGATAGATCATCTCAAGATATAAATAGTGATGAAAATGTCATATGAAAAAAATAACAGTCTTTAAAATGTTCAAGTTATCTTAAAGTTATTCTTTTTTTTTTTCTTTCAAAATTTAAGACTATTTGAAAACAAGTCTCTTGCTTGGATGCAGCTAGTATTATGTACATAGTAAATCCACAGGGAGACTGTTGATTTATCCCAGAGTAACCAAACTAGCCAAGATATCCAAGGTTGTTTCCATGGTTTAGTAATGAACCAAACCCCTCTCCACTGAGAGGTAGTGATGGGACATGCTCTGTGGCTCAAATTCCGACCAGCTCAATTTTAGGCCTTGGTTTTACACTGGCTACTAAAAGGAAGGACTTCCCTGGCAGCTCAGTGGTAAGAATCTTCTTGTTAATGCAGGAGAGGCAGGTACTATCCCCGGCTCAGGAAGATCCCCTAGAGAAGGAAATGGCAACCTACTTCACTATTCTTGCCTGGGAAAACCCCATGGACAGAAGAAACTGGAGGGCTACAGTCCATGGGGTCACAAAAGAGTCTAAAACTTAGGCTAAGACTAAGACTTAGACCAAGTTGTGTCTACAACTTAGCAACTAAATCACGATAATAACTAGAAGGAAAATGATTATTACTACATGGAGGAGAAGGTTTGAAATGAATTGTTAGGTGAAAACAGACACCTCATTGGGATTTAAGCAGTTGATTTGGTTATCTTGGAGTTTTGGTATCTACCATTATAATCACTAAACTTATTGTTTAGGAGATGTTAATAAATAATATATATCTTACCTATTTGGGTGGAAATCCAGCATTAGAGATAAGTCAATATCCCTTTCTGAATAGGAACTACATAGCTGTTTGATGATAAATTGATGTTAGACCTTGAAGCCCATCAGTACAAACTTCAGGATAATTATTTTTTCTATGAAGATTTCTGATGAGGCCATTTTATCTGTACTTAGAAATTTTATTTTGCCATAAGAAGATGATTATACGGATAAACTTTTAAATTTTCAAATGATTAACATGAATATGAAGTACTGGGAGCTTGACTCAGTGTCCTGATATTATTCCTTACTTCCAAAGTACAACCAAATTCCTTTGTGTTTACATGAGGAAATATTTCCATAAAAATATAGAAAATTATTATGTCATAACATTCTTATTTATCTGTTGCATGTATGTAAATATTTTCATAAAGTATGAAATATTTTGTCAACGGTCTAATTGTCTAGTATGTATTAACCTTGACTAGTCAGTAATACCCTTTCTCTTGTACTTAGTCAAAAGTATGAAAGACAAATACAAAGTCTTGATTCAGGACTTGTTCAAAGTTTGCCATTCCAATCAATAAAGATGCTTGATTAGTCACTCAGTCATGTCCAACTCTTTGGATGGTAGCCCACCAGGAGATTTTTCAGGCAAGAACACTGGGGTGGGTTGCCATTTTCTTTTCCAGGGGATCTTCCCAACCCAAGAATCAAACAAATGTATCCTGTGTCTCCTGCATTGCTGGTGGATTCTTTACCCACTGAGACACCAGGGAAGCCCAGCAACTCCTTTTATTTAATTTAATTAGAATCTCAATGAAATTATAGTTCCCACTTCAGAATTTTAACCAGTTTTACATGTGAATTGATAGGAAAAAAACAGTGATAGAAATGGTATCTATGAATCTAAGTGATTTTATAAATGAAAATATAGGGGATAAAATATGGAAAGAACTTAAATTGATTACTCCATTCTGAAGAACCTAAATTGATTACTTTGAAATTCTTAAAATTTAGCTGATCAAATGTGGTTTAATGGCATTGAAATATGTATAATATCATATATGAAATGAGTCACCAGTCCAGGTTCAATGCACAATACTGGATGCTTGAGGCTGGTGTACTGGGACGACCCAGAGGGATGGTATGGGGAGGGAGGAGGGAGGAGGGTTCAGGATGGGGAACACATGTATACCTGTGGCAGACTCATTTTGAAATATGGCAAAACCAATACAATATTGTAAAGTTAAATAAAATAAAATTTTAAAAAATAAAAAATAAAATAAAATCTTGGATACATTGAAAGAGGTAAGAATACCTGCATTAGTTTTCTGAAGTTAACTGCTTTCATTTTATGTCTAAGGGAATGATATTGGACTAACGGTGGTAGTGAAGAGAATCTAATGTCATTGAAAAGAAGGGAATATTAGAATCCTTCACTTTGAGACTTAATGTGAAATTTAATGACAATTATTATGTGCTGGTCATGATGTCTGTAATGAATTCAGGAGTAAGAGACAAGTCACTAGGTCCATTATCACTGTTTTTGCTTTCTGATTGTGGTAGTTTCATAATGCCTCAATTGTTAAATTTTAAAAGAATTAAAAAATGAGGATGGCACATGACTGTGGTCTCCTAACCAGTTATATTCCATGAAATTTCCATTCAAGCAAATCCTTATCAAAAAGGTATTTTTTCCCTCCAGTTTCAACATAATTTTTCATAATTCTGTTAATTTCATGAGTTATTGAGAGGCATGATAAACAGAATAGATTATGGAGTTTGGCAACTTGAGTTCAAGTCTCAATGCTGATTCTTACAAGCTGTGTGGTCCCACACCAGTTGCTTATCCTCTTGGTGCTTCAGTTTTCTCATCCGTAAAATATTATCTTCATTGTACAAATACTTCAGTTATATTTTATGGTAATTAAATGAGTTGATCAAATAAAGCACATATTGGAGTATGAAATATTTAAAGTTTATAAATTGTTTTAAATTATTTGTACTTTTATTATGTTTCAATGAGCAGTTCATTTAATAAGAAAACATTATTTCAATTGTTAAATATAAATATGGGAATAACTATTTACTATGGCAGAAAGTGAAGAAGAACTAAAAAGTCTCTTGATGAAAGTGAAAGTGGAGAGTTAAAAAGTTTGCTTAAAACTCAACATTCAGAAAACTAAGATAATGGCATCTGGTCCCATCAGTTCATGGCAAATAGAAGGGGAAACAGTGGAAACAGTGACAGACTTTATTTTGGGGGTTCCAAAATCACTGCTGATGGTGACTGTAGCCATGAAATTAAAAGACACTTGCTCCTTGGGTGAAAAGATATGACCATCCAAGACAGCATATTAAAAAGGAGAGACATTACTTTGCCTACAAAGGTCCATCTAGTAAAAGCTATGGTTTTTCCAGTAGTCATGTATGATGTAAGAGTTGGACTATAAACAAAGCTGAGCACTGAAGAATTGATGCTTTTGAACTGTGGTATTGGAGAAGACTTGAGAGTCCCTTGGACAGCAAAGAGATCAAACTAGGCCATCCTAAAGGAAATCAGTCCTGAATATTCATTGCAAGAACTGATGTTGAAGCTGAAACACCAATATTTTGGCCACCTGATGTGAAGAGCTCACTCATTGGAAAAGACCTGATGCTGGGAAAGATTGAGGGCAGGAGAAGGGACTGACAGAAGATGAGATGGTTGGATGGTATCATGGACACAAGGAAGAGTCTGAGTAAACTTTGGGAGTTTATGATAGACAGGGAGGCCTGGTGTGCTGCAGTCCATTGGACTGCAAAGAGTCAGACATGACTGAACTGACTGAATGAATGCCTAGTTCCCTAACTATAAGACAAACCCACCAAAATACTCCTTATTTATAGTTTATGTCATAGTAGTTATATGAAATTAAATTTATAAAATTTGGTTATCTACTTTTACTCTTTCTCAGTCAACAAATGAGAGCTCCATAATAGTATAGGCCTTGTTGAAGTTGTTTAACCATGACCAATCATAGTAGCTGACCATCTATTGCATAAATGTGTGAAAATATTTTAGTCTAAAGGATACCATATTTTTTTTTTTTATTTTAAAATCACAATTTTAGTAAAAATTACTCTTTAGGAAAGCACATAACACTTGATGACTTGGAATAAAAAAACACAACAAAGAAATAGTCTGAAGGCCATTTGACATTAATGCAACCAATGTATTTAAGAGACCAAAAAATAGTTTGATTCCTATCTGTGCAACCTTTGACTAGAAAAGTGACAGTGAATAATACAACAATAATTCAAAGCATTCAAGTTAGTTGTGCATGTATATATAGTCATAATTTCTTCTTTGCCTTATAATTTTTAATGATGGTTTTGAAGCTGCAAATCTTACCACTACCAGGTAAGCATTCAGAGAATCAATCATTGAAAAAAAAAAAATCCAATTTTCTAAAATAAATCTTGAAGCAATAGATTGGATTTGATATTCTCAACCCGTGAGAAATTTGAAAGTTTAAAAATGACCTTGGACTGCAACGAGATCCAACTAGTCCATTCTAAAGGAGATCAGCCCTGGGTGTTCTTTGCAAGGAATGATGCTAAAGCTGAAACTCCAGTACTTTGGCCACCTCATGTGAAGAGTTGACTCATTGGAAAAGACTCTGATGCTGTGAGGAATTGGGGGTAGGAGGAGAAGGGGACGACAGAGGATGTGATGGTTGGATGGAATCACTGACTCGATGGACGTGAGTCTGAGTGAACTCCTGGAGTTGGTGATGGACAGGGAGGCCTGGCGTGCTGCCATTCGTGGGGTCAGGAAGAGTCGGACATGACTGAGCGACTGAACTGAACTGAACTAAAAGATGACTTCTCTCAGTCAGTCTGATAAGCTTCTGATAGACTTGTCAGTTTTGTTTTGAGAATCATATGGGCTTTCTTTCTGTGATATTAACAGAACAGTCATTGAACAACTGTTGAGGTGAGATTGCTAAGAAATGCTCTGATCTTGATTACAGTCTACATATTTATTAGCAAATATGTATATGTATAATCTTTTAAATTATTTTATTGTTGATGAAAAGTAAGTAAAATGTGATAAAAGAATATGTATACTCTAATAAAAAGCATCATTATGATTTTGTATAGTATTTTATAATTGTCATAGTTTAGATATCATTCCTAAATTTCTGATCAGATCAGATCAGATCAGTCGCTCAGTCATGTCCGACTCTTTGCGACCCCATGAACCGCAGCACGCCAGGCCTCCCTGTCCATCACCAGCTCCCGGAGGTCACTCAGACTCGCATCCATCGAGTCAGTGATGCCATCCAGCCATCTCATCCTCTGTCGTCCCCTTCTCCTCCTGCCCTCAATCCCTCCCAGCATCAGAGTCTTCTCCAATGAGTCAACTCTTCGCATGAGGTGGCCAAAATACTGGAGTTTCAGCTTTAGCATCATTCCTTCTAAAGAAATTCCAGGATTGATCTCCTTCAGAATGGACTGGTTGGATCTCCTTGCAGTCCAAGGGACTCTCAAGAGTCTTCTCCAACACCACAGTTCAAAAGCATCAATTCTTCGGCGCTCAGCCTTCTTCACAGTCCAGCTCTCACATCCATACATGACCACAGGAAAGACCATAGCTTTGACTAGGCGAACCTTTGTTGGTAAAGCAATGTCTCTGCTTTTGAATATGCTATCTAGGTTGATCATAACTTTCCTTCCAAGGAGTAAGCGTCTTTTAATTTCATGGCTGCAGTCACCATCTGCAGTGATTTTGGAGCCCAGAAAACAAAGTCTAACACTGTTTCCAATGTTTCCCCATCTATTTCCCACGCAGTGATGGGACCAGATGCCATGATCTTCGTTTTCTGAATGTTGAGCTTTAAGCCAACCTTTTCACTCTCCACTTTCACTTTCATCAAGAGGCTTTTTAGCCCCTCTTCACTTTCTGCCATAAGGGTGGTGTCATCTGCATATCTGAGGTTATTGATATTTCTCCCGGCAATCTTGATTCCAACTTGTGTTTCTTCCAGTCCAGCATTTCTCATGATGTACTCTGCATATAAGTTAAATAAACATGGTGACAATATACAGCCTTGACGTACTCCTTTTCCTATTTGGAACCAGTCTGTTGTTCCATGACCAGTTCTAACTGTTGCTTCCTGACCTGCATACAGATTTCTTAAGAGGCAGATCAGGTGGTCTGGTTTTCCCATCTCTTTCAGAATTTTCCATAGTTTATTGTGATCCACACAGTCAAAGGCTTTGGCATAGTCAATAAAGCAGAAATAGATGTTTTTCTGGAACTCTCTTGCTTTTTCCATGATCCAGCGGATGTTGGCAATTTGATCTCTGGTTCCTCTGCCTTTTCTAAAACCAGCTTGAACGTCAGGAAGTTCACGGTTCACATATTGCTGAAGCCTGGCTTGGAGAATTTTGAGCATTACTTTACTAGCGTGTGAGATGAGTGCAATTGTTCGGTAGTTTGAGCACTCCTTGGCATTGCCTTTCTTTGGGATTGGGATGAAAACTGACCTTTTCCAATCTTGTGGCCACTGCTGAGTTTTCCAAATTTGCTGGCATATTGAGTGTAGCACTTTCACAGCATCATCATTCAGGATTTGGAATAGCTCCACTGGAATTCCATCACCTCCACTAGCTTTGTTCGTAGTGATGCTTTCTAAGGCCCATTTGACTTCACATTCCAAGATGTCTGGCTCTAGGTCAGTGATCACATCATCATGATTATCTGGGTCTTGAAGCTCTTTTTTGTACAGTTCTTCTGTGTATTCTTGCCACCTCTTCTTGATATCTTCTGCTTCTGTTAGATCCACACCATCTCTGTCCTTTATTGTGCCCATCTTTGCATGAAATGTTCCTTTGGTATCTCTGATTTTCTTGAAGAGATCCCTAGTCTTTCCCATTCTGTTGTTGTCCTCTATTTCTTTGCATTGATCACTGAAGAAGGCTTTCTTATCTCTTCTTGCTATTCTTTGGAACTCTGCATTCAGATGTTTGAAGAGTAATAATTGACCCATATAAGCTTTGGAAGGATGTTACATTCATCAATTTAAAAATGTATGTAAGATTTTAAGGTCCCTAGAAAACCAAACATTAAAAAAAGTACTGATTTATTACTCATCATCTATCTATTGATTTATCAATTTTATATGTGATTATATTACATAAAAATAAAAATTTGATAAAATAATTCTTCACAATATTCATCAAAAATTTAATAATAGAAAATGTTCAAAAATTTAGATGTTGTAAATGTCTTTTATGTCTTTCTTGTCTACAGTGTTTTTGGTTGACTTTCTATTTCTCTGTTATTAATTTCTTCACCTACTAAGAAGATAAAATAATAGAGGTTTTTTCAATAACTTTCAGTTCAGTTCGGTTCAGTTGCTCAATCGTGTCCGACTCTTTGCCACCCCATGGACTGCAGCACACCCGGCCTCCCTGTCCATCACCAACTCTCAGAGTTCACTTAAACTCATATCCATCGAGTCAGTGATGCCATCCAGCCATCTCATCCTCTGTCGTCCCCTTCTCCTCCTGCCCCCAATCCCTCCCAGGATCAGATCAGATCAGTCGCTCAGTCGTGTCCGACTCTTTGCGACCCCATGAACTGCAGCATGCCAGGCCTCCCTATTCATCACCAGCTCACGGAGGTCACTCAGTTCCAAATAGGAAAAGGAGTACGTCAAGGCTGTATATTGTCACCATGTTTATTTAACTTATATGCAGAGTACATCATGAGAAATGCTGGACTGGAGGAAACACAAGCTGGAATCAAGATTGCCGGGAGAAATATCAATAACCTCAGATATGCAGATGATACCACCCTTATGGCAGAAAATGAAGAGGAACTAAAAAGCCTCTTGATGAAAGTGAAAGTGGAGAGTGAAAAGGTTGGCTTAAAGCTCAACATTCAGAAAACGAAGATCATGGCATCTGGTCCCATCACTACATGGGAAATAGATGGGGAAACAGTGGAAACAGTGTCCGACTTTGTTTTTCTGGGCTCCAAAATCACTGCAGATGGTGACTGCAGCCATGAAATTAAAAGATGCTTACTCCTTGGAAGGAAAGTTATGACCAACCTAGATAGCATATTCAAAAGCAGAGACATCACTTTGCCAACAAAGGTTCGCCTAGTCAAGGCTATCGTCTTTCCTGTGATCATGTATGGATGTGAGATCTGGACTGTGAAGAAGGCTGAGCACCGAAGAATTGATGCTTTTGAACTGTGGTGTTGGAGAAGACTCTTGAGAGTCCCTTGGACTGCAAGGAGATCCAACCGGTCCATTCTGAAGGAGATCAGCCCTGGAATTTCTTTGGAAGGAATGATGCTGAAGCTGAAAGTCCAGTATTTTGGCCACCTCATGCGAAGAGTTGAATCAGGGTCTTTTCAAATGAGTCGGCTTTCCACATCAGGTGGCCAAAGTATTGGAGTTTCAGCTTCAACATCAGTCCCTCCAATAAACACCCAGGACTGATCTTCTTTAGGATGGACTGATTGGATCTCCTTGCAGCCCAAGGGACTCCCAAGAGTCTTCTCCAACACCACAGTTCAAAAACAACAATTCTTTGGTGCTCAGCTTTCTTTATAGTCCAAATCTAACAACCATACATGACCTCTGTAAAAACCATAGCCTTGACTAGGTGGACCTTTGTTGACAAAGGAATGTGTCTGCTTTTTATTATTTATTTATTTATTTATTTTTTCTATTTTTTAATTTAATTTAATTTTATTTAACTGTACAATTTTGTATTGGTTTTGCCATATATCAAAATGAATCTGCCACAGGTATACATGTGTTCTCCATACTGAACCCTCCTCCCTCCTCCCTCCCCATACCATCCCTCTGGGTTGTCCCAGTGCACCAGCCCCAGGCATCCGGTATCAGGCATTGAACCTGGACTGGCGACTCGTTTCATATATGATATTATACATATTTCAATACCATTTTCCCAAATCATCCCACCCTCTCCCTCTCCCAGAGTCCAAAAGACTGTTTTATACATCAGTGTCTCTTTTGCTGTCTTGTATACAAGGTTATTGTTACCATCTTTCTAAACTCCATATATATGCGTTAGTATACTGTGTTTGTGTTTTTCTTTCTGGCTTGCTTTACTCTGTATAATAGGCTCCAGTCTCATCCACCTCATTAGAACTAATTCAAATGTATTCATTTTAATGGCTGAGTAATACTCCATGGTGTATATATACCACAGCTTTCTTATCCATTCATCTGCAAAATGCTGTCTAGGTTAGTCATAGCTTTCCTTCCAAGGAGCAAGCATCTTTTAATATCATGGCTGCAATCACCATCTGCAGTGACTTTGGAGCCCAGAAAAACAGTCAGCCACTGTTTCCACTGTTTCTCCATTTTTTTGCCATGAAGTGATGAGTTGAGTGCAATTGTGCATTAGTTTGAGCATTCTTTGGCATTGTCTTTCTTTAGGGTTGAAATGAAATCTTACCTTTTCCAGTCCTGTGGCCACTGCTGAGTTTTCCAAATTGGCTGGCATAGTGAGTGGCTGGCATAGTGAGTGCAGCACTTTAATAGTATCATCTTCTAGGATTTGAAATAGCTGAACTAGAATTCCATCACCTCCACTAGCTTTGTTCATAGCTATGCTTCCCAAGGCCCAGTTGAGTTTGCATTCCAGGATATCTGTGTCTAGGTGAGTGATAACACCATCATAGGTATCTGGACCCTGCAGCTCTTTTTGTATAATTCTCCTGTGTATTCTTGCCACCTCTTCTTAATATTTTCTCCTTATGTTAGGTCCATAACCTTTCTCTCTTTCATTTTGTCCATCTTTGAATGAAATATTCCCTTGGTATTTCTAATTTTTTGCAGATATCTCTAGCCTTTCCCATTCTATTGTTTTCCTCTATTTCTTTATACTAATCACTGAGGAAAACTTTCTTTTCTCTCCTTGCTATTCTTTGTAACTCTGCATTCAAATGGGTTATATATATTTCCTTTTCTCCTTTGCCTTTAGCTTCTCTTCTTTTCACAGTTATTTGTAAGCCTCCTCAGACAACCATTACACCTTTTTCCATTTCTTTTTCTTGGGAATGTTCTTGATTCCTGCCTCCTGTACAATGTCATGAATTTCTGACCATAGATCTTCAGGCACTCTGTCTATCAGATCTAGTCCCCTGAATATATTTCGCCCTTCCACTGTATAATCGTAAGGGATTTCATTTAGGTCATACCTGAATGGTCTAGTGGTTTTCTCTACTTTCTTAAATTTAAATCTGTATTTGACAATTAGGTGTTCAGAAACTGAGCTACAGTCAGCTCCTGGTCTTGTTTTTGTTGACTGTATAGAGCTTCTACCTCTTTGGCTGCAAAGAAAATATCAATCTTATTTAAGCTTTGACCATCTGGTGATGTCCATGTGTAGATCTTCTCTTGTGTTGCTGGAAGAAGGTGTTTGCTATGACCACTGCATTCTCTTGGCAAAACTCTACTAGCCTTTACCCTTCTTCATTCTGTTCTAAGGCCAAAGTTGCCTGCTATTCCAGGTATTTCTTGACTTCATACTTTTGCATTCCAGTCCCCTATAATGATCAGAGAAGGCAATGGCACCCCCACTCCAGTACTCTTGCCTGGAAATTCCCATGGACAGAGGAGCCTGGTAGGCTCCAGTCCATGGGGTCGCTGGGCACAACTGAGCGACTTCCCTTTCACTTTTCACTTTCATGCATTGGAGAAGGAAATGGCAACCCACTCCAGTGTTCTTGCCTGGAGAATCTCAGGGATGGAGGAGCCTGGTGGGCTGCCGTCTATGGGGTCACACAGAGTCGGACATGACTGAAGTGACTTAGCAGCAGGCCCTATAATGAAAAGGACATCTTTTGGGGGTGTTAGTTCTAGAAGGTCTTGTAGGTCTTCATAGAAATGTTCAACTTCAGCTTCCTCAGCATTACTGGTCGGGGCATAGACTTGGATTACTGTGATATTGAATGGTTTGCCTTGGAAATGGACAGTGATCATTCTGTCGTTTTTGAGATTTCACTCAAATACTGCATTTTGGACTCTTTTGTTGACTATGATGGCTACTCCATATCTTCTAAGGCATTCTTGCCCACAGTAGTAGATATAATGGTCATGTGAGTTAAATTCACCCATTTCAGTCCATTTTAGTTCACTGACTCCTAAAATGTTGATATTCACTCTTGCCATCTCCAGTTTGACCACTACCCATTTGCCTTGATTTATGGACCTAACAGTCCAGGTTCCTATGCAATATTGCTCTTTACAACATCAGACTTTATTTCCATCACCAGTCACAACCACAACTAGGTGTTGTTTTTGCTTTGGCTCCATCTTTTCATTCTTTCTGGAGTTATTTCTCTACTGATCTCCAGTAGCATATTGGGCACCTACCGACCTGGGGAGTTCATCTTTCAGTGTCCTATCTTTTTACCTTTTCATATTGTTCATGGGGTTCTCAAGGCAAGAATGCTGAAGTGGTTTGCCATTCCCTTCTCCAGTGGACCATGTTTTCTCAGAACACTCCACCACAATCCCTCTGTCTTGAGTGGCCCTACATGGCATAGCTCATAGTTTCATTGAGTTAGACAAGGCTGTGGTCCATGTGATCAGATGATTCACTTTATGTCATTGTGGTTTCAGTTTGTCTGCTATCTGATGAAGAAGAATGGAGAATTGCAAGTATTCACTAAAGAACTGACTAAGCCAATAGCTAAAGGGTGCCAATACATTAGCCATATAAACAAAGGAAGTGTAAATCATTTCTTATATTTAAGGCCTGAGTAAATTTAGGGTTTAGAACAAAAATGTATGTTAGTGTTGTATTTAACACTGATAATTCAGTAGACATACCTCATTTTACTAAACCAATAATGTTAAATGAGTCTTTAAGATTTACCAAAATTATATAAGCTTGAACTCTTAAAGCATCAAGGTTAGTCTCTATCAATATAAGCATACTTTTGAAATTATTGAAAGTTCGATATGTTTAATTTCTGAGAGTTTTAGCAATATTGAATGTAATAAGTGTTTAGCTCTATAAAAAAATATCAGAATAAAGCCCCTAAAAGAGATTTTATAATCTAAACTGATAATACCAATGGAAGATTGGTAAATATCACACATTCACAACCTGTCTATGCATATATACGTACATACATATGTATGCTTGCGTGAAATCTAAATCACTTTGATTTTCTCCCACTCTTCATGACCCTATGGAATATAGCCCACCAGACTCCTCTATCTAGGGGATTCTCGAGAGAAGAATACTGGAGTGGGATGCCAGAGCCCTCTTCCAGGGGATCTTCCCAACTCAGAGATCCAGCCTGGGTCTCTTATATATACTGCATTGACATGCAGGTTCTCTACCACTAGTTCCACCTGGGAAGCCAATACACACACACACACACACACACACACACATATATATACACACAGACAAAAATGAAGTGTTTCTATTAATAGCTTCAATTCTGTAATTTCAATTCACTGATTCATGTAAAAGAACTTTATTTTGTCTTTACCTCACTTTTACATTTTTATCAGGATTATGTTTCCAGAAGATGGGACAGTTGAGGTTCACCTGCTTAATAAGCAGCCCCGCCAATGCTCATGGAGGAAATATTTAAGATTTCCTGATGTGTAATCTTATGAAATCTGTGACCTAAATTTTGATCAAGACCAAAAGCCTATATGGGGATTAAAACATCTAATCTGTTTCTAGCTAGATTTTCCAGCCTCAGATGACTTCTCTTGGGGTTCTTGAGATTCCTGAGAGCCCCTTTTGATGAGAGAAACATCAAAGCTAGCATAACCAATGGGAACTTATGGGTTATTGTGGGGAGGGGGAGGTCTGACAGAGGCAAACAGAAGGAAGGAGGAGGCAGAGCTGTTAAAGGTGAACAAATCAAAGGACTCAAGGGAATTGAAAAGGAGATGGAATATGGGGAAAAGAAGGAGGAAGTAGGGAGAGTCATAGGAAAAGAGAAGTCTTAGATGAGCAGTTTGAAGAGTGTTCATTATATATATATATATATATAATATATATATATATAATTTTTTCATGTTCTATTCCATTATAGTTTATTACAAGATAGCATATATGTACCCTGTGCTATACAAGAGGACATTACTGTTTATTTTATATATAGTAGTTTGTATCTGCTAGTCCCAAACCCCTAAATTGCATCTCCCCCTTCCCTCTTTGGTAACCATAAGTTGTTTTCTATATCTAAGTCTGTTGCTGCTGCTGCTAAGTTGCTTCAGTTGTGTCCGATTCTGTGCAACCCCATAGACGGCAGCCTACCAGGCTCCCCTGTCCCTGGGATTCTCCAGGCAAGAACACTGGAGTGGATTGCCATTTCCTTCTCCAATGCATGAAAGTGAAAGTGAAGTCGTGCAGAGGTCTCTGAGTCTTCGCGACCCCATGGACTGCAGCCTACCAGGCTCCTCTGTCCATGGGATTTTCCAGGCAAGAGTACTGGAGTGGGGTGCCATTGCCTTTTCCGATCTAAGTCTGTTTCTGTTACATAAATAAGGTCATCTGCATTATATTTTAAATTCACATATAAGTAATATCGGAGAAGGCAATGGCACCCCACTCCAGTACTCTTGCCTGGAAAATCCCATGGATGGAGGAGCCTGGAGGGCTGCAGTCCACGGGGTCACTGAGGGTCGGACATGACCAAGTGCCTTCAATTTCACTTTCTACTTTCACGCATTGGAGAAGGAAATGGCAACCCACTCCAGTGTTCTTACCTGGAGAATCCCAGGGACAGGGGAGCCTGGTGGGCTGCCATCTGTGGGGTCGCACAGAGTCGAACACAACTGAAGTGACTTAGCATAGCATAGCATAGCATAAGTAATATCATATGCCATTTTTCTCACATTTCACTTGGTATGATAATCTCTAGGTCCATCTATGTTGCTGTAAATGGCATTATTTTGTTCTTTTTTATGGCTGAGAAGTATTCAATTTAATGTGGGTATATATGGACTGAGGTTCGTGACATTGTACAGGAGACAGGGATCAAGACCATCCCCATGGAAAAGAAATGCAAAAAAGCAAAATGGCTGTCTGGGGAGGCCTTACAAATAGCTGTGAAAAGAAGAGAAGGGAAAAGCAAAGGAGAAAAAGAAAGATACAAGCATCTGAATGCAGAGTTCTGAAGAATAGCAAGAAGAGATAAGAAAGCCTTCCTCAGCAATCAATGCAAAGAAATAGAGGAAAACAACAGCATGGGAAAGACTAGAGATCTCCTCAAGAAAATTAGAGATACCAAGGGAACATTTCATGCAAAGATGGGCTCGACAAAAGACAGAAATGGTACGGACCTAACAGAAGCAGAAGATATTAAGATGAGGTGGCAAGAATACACAGAAGAACTGTACAAAAAAGATCTGCATGACCCAGATAATCACGATGGTGTGATCACTGACCTAGAGCCAGACATCCTGGAATGTGAAGTCAAATGGGCCTTAGAAAGCATCACTAAGAACAAAGCTAGTGGAGGTGATGGAATTGCAGTGGAGCTCTTTCAAATCCTGAAAGATGATGCTGTTAAAGTGTTGCACTCAATATGCCAGCAAATTTGGAAAACTCAGCAGTGGCCACACGACTGGAAAAGGTCAGTTTTCATCCCAATCCCAAAGAAAGGCAATGCCAAAGAATGCTCAAACTACCTCACAATTGCACTCATCTCGCACACTAGTAAGATAATGCTCAAAATTCTCCAAACCAGGCTTCGGCAATACGTGAACCATGAACTTTCAATTGTTCAAGTTGGTTTTATAAAAGGCAGAGAAACCAAAGATCAAATTTCCAACATCCACTGGATTATCAAAAAAGCAAGAGAGTTCCAAAAAAACATCTATTTTTGCTTTATTGACTATGCCAAAGCCTTTGACTGTGTGGATCACAATAAACTGTGGAAAATTCTGAAAGAGATGGAATACCAGACCACCTGACCTTTCTCTTGAGAAACGTATATGAAGGTAAGGAAGCAACAGTTAGAACTGGACATGGAACAACAGACTGGTTCCAAATAGGAAAAGGAGTACGTCAAGGCTGTATATTGTCACCCTGCTTATTTAACTTATATGCAGTGTACATCATGAGAAATGTTCGATTGGAAGAAGCACAAGCTGAATCAAGATTTCTTGGAGAAATATCAATAACCTCAGGTATGCAGATGACACCATCCTTATGGCAGAAAGAGAAGAGGAACTAAAAAGTCTCTTGTTGAAGGTGAAAGAGGAGAGTCAAAAAGTTGGCTTAAAACTCAACATTTAGAAAACGAAGATCATGGCATCTGGTCCCATCACTTCATGGAAAACAGATGGGAAAACAGTGGAATCAGTGTCAGATCTTATTTTTTGGGGGCTCCAAAATCACTGCAGATGGTGACTGCAGCCATGATATTAAAAGACTTTTACTCCTTGGAAGGAAAGTTATGACCAACCTAGATAGCATATTCAAAAGTAGAGGCATTACTTTGCCAACAAAAGTCTGTCTAGTCAAGGCTATGGTCTTTCCTGTGGTCATGTATGGATGTGAGAGTTGGACCGTGAAGAAGGCTGAGCACTGAAGAATTGATTCTTTTGAACTGTGGTGCTGCAGAAGACTCTTGAGAGTCCCTTGGACTGCAAAGAGATCCAACCAGTCCATTCTGAAGGAGATCAGCCCTGGAATTTCTTTGGAAGGACTGATGCTAAAGCTGAAACTCCAGTACTTTGGCCACCTCATGCAAAGAGTTGACTCATTGGAGAAGACTCTGATGCTGGGAGGGATTGGGGGCAGGAGGAGAAAGGGATGACAGAGGATGAGATAGCTGGATGCCATCACTGACTCGATGGACATGAGTCTGAGTGAACTCCAGGAGTTGGTGATGGACAGGAAGGCCTGGCGTGCTGCAATTCATGGGGTTGCAAAGTGTCGGACACGACTGAGTGACTGATCTGCTCTGACCTGATATGAACACATACATTATATGTATAAAATATATACATATAATATATGTATATATAAACAGATACATATGTACACACCACATCTTGATCCATTTTATATTTGCATTGTTGGCAGTGGACATTTAAACTGCTTCCATATTTGATTATTGTAAATAGTGCTTCTGTAAACAATGCTGTGCTGTGCTTCATTGCTCAGTCATGTCTGCCTCTCTGAAACCCCATGTACCCCAGATAGCCTGCCAGGCTTCTCTATCCATAGGGATTCTCCAGGCAAGAATACTGGAGTGGGTTGCCATGCCCTCCTCCAAAGGGTCTTCCTGACCCAGGGTTCAAACAAAGGTCTCCCGCATTGTAGGCAGATTCTTTACCACCTGAGCGACCGGTGAGGTACATGTATCTTTTCAAGTTAGAGTTTTCTTTTAACTATATGCTCAGGAGTGAAATTTCTGAATCATTTGGTAATTTTGTTTAGTTTTTTAAGGAAACTTCATATTGTTTACAATAGTGGCTGTACAAATTTATATTCCCAACAATAGTTTAGAAGGACATTTTCTCCACAGCCCCTCCAGCATTTATTATTTGTAGACTTATTAATGATGACCATTCTGACCAGTGTGAGGTGACGCCTCATTGTAGTTTTGATTTGCTTTTCTGTAATAATTGGTGCCGTTGAGTGTCTTTTCATGTGGCTGTTTGCTATTTGTTTATCTCTTTGAAAAAAAATGCCTATTTAGGGCTTCTGTCCATTTTTTGATTGGGCTGTTTGTTTTTTATATTGAGCTGCATAAAGCTATTTATATATTTTGAAAATTAAGTCCTATTGGTCTCATCATTTTCAAATATTTCCTCCGATGCATTTTGTCATTTTGTTTTAAGGTTACTTCTGCTGTACAAAAGCTTATAGATTTGTTTAGGTCCCAAGTTTTTCTTTTTGCTTTTATTTCTATTGCCTTGGGAGACTGACCTTAGAAAATATTGGTGCAATTTATGTCAGAGAATGTTTCACCTATGCTCTCTACTTGGAGCTTTATGATGCTGTGATTTATATTAGTCTTTAAGCCATCTTGACTTAGTTTTTGTGTATAGTGTAAGTTCAGTCCAGTTCAGTCGCTCCGTTGTGTCCAACTCTTTGTGACCCCCATGAACTGTAGCATTCTAGGCCTCCCTGTCCATCACCAACTTCCAGAGTTTACCCAAACTCATGTCCATTGAGACGGTGATGCCATCCAACCATCTCATCCTCTGTCGTCCCCTTCTCCTTCCACCCTCCCTCAATCTTTCCCAGTATCAAGGTCTTTTCAAATGAGTCAATTCTTCACATCAGGTGGCCAAAGTATTGGAGTTTCAGCTTCAACATCAGTCCTTCCAATGAATGTTCAGGACTGATTTCCTTTAGGATGGACTGGTTGGATCTCTTTGCAGTCCAAGGGACTTTTAAGAGTCTTCTCCAACGCCACAGTTCAAAAGCATCATTTCTTCGGCACTCAGCTTTCTTTATAGTTCAATTTGTCTATCCATACATGACTACTGGAAAAATCATAGCCTTTACTAGACATGTAAGAGAGTGTTCTAAATAATTTATTATGATTCTACAACAGACACAGGTCTGGATAACTATATTAGGAGTCATGACTGACTACTGTTGGTCTGGATTTCCCCAGGTAGGGAAGGACATGAAGGGTCTTAAAAACCAGAATTAATACAACAGCATGGTCTGCAGAGTGGTTGGTGTGTCATTTGAGTCACAGAATCAGAAAATTTCTTAAATAAAAACAAATCTGGATTTAAGTAAGGAAATATTCAAAAAGATTGTTTCAATATGGGAAATGATGCTAATAAAATATGTTTAAAAGAGTCATTGCAACAAGGAGAACATTCTGACTAGAAGACCTGTATGTGTCTCAGAAGTCAGACAGAAAGGGACTTTTCTTTCATAGGGAGGCTGAAGCAATGCTATAAAGAATAGGAAATGGAGGGGGAGGGCATTTAGACTGTTGATCAGAGAATATCTTCCCTTGCCAATAACCTATACTCAAGAGGGGCCATCAGTGAGAAATCGCATGCTTACTAGACTGGGAGTGGATCAAAGGTTATGAATCTGGAGACCTGGAGAAAGGAAAAAAGATGAAGTAAAGCTTGGTCAGGTTGTGTGTTTTGTCCAGATTGGTCAGTGGATCTACATTAACAGTTTGGTTTATCATTTATAAGGCAAAGAAAGGGAGTTTGGAAGGTATGTATCCTGCCTTGTCATAGTACACAAGAGGAAGTTTCCATGAGTAACAGGGGAGCATTCAAGAACAAAATGTGGCAACATTTCTTCTCAGAAGTCTGAAAAATTGTCTTGCAACAATTTCCTTCCTACATTTCCATACCACAATAGCTTCCAGGAAATTGTTGTGTGAGTACTGCACTCCGTCATCCACTTTAATAAGTCTGACTGATGGGTTAGGACAGATTTGTTCATTTTTCATGCAACATTTAATTTTGGCTACTGTCAACAGAAGATCATGTAGCAGATGAAGCTAAGCTGCAGTTTTGATGTCAGCCATGCCACTCTATTGTCCCAGCTTAGCAAACCATTAGAGTCTCCCTCAAAACTATCAGAGTCTACCTTACAAAAAAATGTTTTTCCTTACATCTCTGTATTAACTTTTCCATTGACTCTGAGGCATTAATCTAGGTACTTCAGAATGTGTTAGGAAATGCACAGACTTCACATTAGTCTGAAAGGAGAAATTCTAGAGCAAATCTATCATCCATAAGAACCTTGGCTAGTGAGTGTAGGCTGATCTGAATGACTTCTAAGGCTGACGTGATGTTTCTTCAACACTTGACATTTTCTTATGACCACTCTTTAGGTACAAGTTTCATGTTTTTCAAAGAGAGGCAAAGCAGTCCTTGGTTCTCATACACTAAATGCAATCCCATTGGCACAGTGGGGACTTTGGAAACAAAATGTTGTTTACAGTCGTTGGGACCTTCTAGGTGGTACTTACATAAATTGGGGGATGTGTTGAGAGTGCCTTCAGTGTGGTCCCCTGGCTGGCTAGCAGACCTTAAGATTGTGATTTCAGTTTGAATAGCAGGTTAGTTATTGTTTTTGGAAGGACAGTCTGAGTATTAGTTCAAACTGTCCCTTTTGTTTATAACCTGAGTTGTATAGCCTTTACATGAATCATTGAATGATGTAGAAGAGGGATAGGGAAAATGGTAGAAATATTTCCAATGAAAGAGGGCAATAGTTGACATGGGGCCATCCATATTATTTGAGGAAGATTATTTTCACCTCTTTATGTAAGTCTACAGAGCAGTGGTATTCACAGCTCTTCTTGTGAAGTATCTGTTCAAGGATGATTGCATTTCAAACCACCTTGGAAGATAGGGACCATGGGTAGAGGGAGAAGAAGGCAAATTCATTTGTTATCCAGGAGAATAAAGATGATGTCTCTGTCTGAGCCAAATGTTAAGCAGTTTTGTTAACAGCTCCTTTATAATATCAGTAGTTCCCCAAACTCAGATTTCTTCAGATGTGATGCAAATCTGCCATTTATAGCAACCACTAGACTGCATCACATGAAACTTTAAGACTTGGGGGGAAAGGAGATCAGGTGTGAACATGAAGTTCATGGTGCCTACTGTTCCATAAGGAGTGAAGTCCTCTGTCCTGACCCTGGAGTTTCATGCCCCTGCCAGCATCTGTGAAACCACTGTTTGCTAATAGGTTATCTTGCAAGGAAGCTTAAAATCTCAGACCCTCCAGAGTTCTTGATAGTGGTTAGATTTTAGGATAAAAATATCTTAGAAATAATTAATTTTCCACCTGGATTCTGAAATATATAATTAGAGAAGGAGAAGTCTGTTATTTTTCCAATACTAGATTTCATTGTAAATGTTTGATAATAACAAATAACAAAAGAAAGAAGGTAAACAAGTTGACTTACATAGATTGGAAGCAGAGGAAATACAGCCTCATCAGGCTAAGACTTGCAACAATTGAGCTCAGTCTTCCTGAAAATCAAATAGAAATTACTCTACACAGATATTCTTCCCTTGTTCATCCTTAGATCTCATTGGTCCATGGTATTGGCTCATATTCCCAAGGCTTTTGAAAAATAAATAAAATAAAATGAACTTCAAATACTACTGAAAAATAATTGATAATCATGGTTATTGTTACTCCCTGGGGGTATATTTAGATATTGGGGCTAGAATCTGAAGAAAAAAAAAAAGTCAGTATAGCAATATTCTTAAAATTCACATGTAAGATATTTTCCCTTATATAACAAGCTATATTCTGAGCAAATAATTCATATTTTCTCCATGAAAGCCTTATATTTTCAGTGTTTCTAGGGAGAATAGAAACTCCCCTTTGAGTAAAGTGCCAAATGTAATTCTATAGTATTTGGTATTTAAAGAAAATTTTCAACGAGTTTACCTTTTTGGAAATAATACTGTATTTCAAAATATCAAATTGAGTTTCTTGCAAGGCAGAAGAGAATTCAGAATATAAATTACCATTGTGGGAAAGAGTAAGTAGGAAAAACCAAGTCAAAAGGTAATTAACAACTTTCAGTGAAAAGACAAATATAATTTGAAGGCCCCAAATTACTCTGTTTATAGGAATTATATCTATCAATTCTTACTATATTAAAATTTTTAAATAATAAAATGTTTATAATAATTATTTTAATTTAATAATAAACTTTAAAATTTGGGCCACCTAATGCAAAGGAGAAGCAAAGGAGAAAAGGAAAGATATAAACATCTAAATGCAGAGTTCCAAAGAATAGCAAGAAGAGATAAGAAAGCCTTCTTCAGTGATCAATGCAAAGAAATAGAGGAAAACAACAGAATGGGAAAGACTAGGGATCTCTTCAAGAAAATCAGAGATACCAAAGGAACATTTCATGCAAAGATGGGCTCGATAAAGGACAGAAATGGTATGGACCTAACAGAAGCAGAAGATATTAAGAAGAGGTGGCAAGAATACACAGAAGAACTGTACAAAAAAGAGCTTCAAGACCTAGATAATCACGATGATGTGATCACTGACCTAGAGCCAGACATCTTGGAATGTGAAGTCAAATGGGCCTTAGAAAGCATCACTACGAACAAAGCTAGTGGAGGTGATGGAATTGCAGTGGAGCTCTTTCAAATCCTGAAAGATGATGCTGTGAAAGTGCTTCACTCAATATGCCAGCAAATTTGGAAAACTCAGCAGTGGCCACAAGATTGGAAAAGGTCAGTTTTCATCCCAATCCCAAAGAAAGGCAATGACAAAGAATGCTCAAACTACCGCACAATTGCACTCATCTCACACGCTAGTAAAGTAATGCTCAAAATTCTCCAAGCCAGGCTTCAGCAATATGTGAACCGTGAACTTCCTGATGTTCAAGCCAGTTTTAGAAAAGGCAGAGGAACCAGAGATCAAATTGCCAACATCTGCTGGATTATGGAAAAAGCAAGAGAGTTCCAGAAAAACATCTATTTCTGCTTTATTGACTATGCCAAAGCCTTTGACTGTGTAGACCACAATAAACTATGGAAAATTCTGAAAGAGATGGGAATACCAGACCACCTGATCTGCCTCTTGAGAAATCTGTATGCAGGTGAGGAAGCAACAGTTAGAACTGGTCATGGAACAACGGACTGGTTCCAAATAGGAAAAGGAGTAGGTCAAGGCTGCATATTGTCACCATGTTTATTTAACTTTTATGCAGAGTACATCATGAGAAATGCTGGACTGGAAGAAACAGAAGTTGGAATCAAGATTGCTGGGAGAAATATCAATAACCTCCGATATGCAGATGACACCACTCTTATGGCAGAAAGTGAAGAGGGGCTAAAAAGCCTCTTGATGAAAGTGAAAGTGGAGAGTGAAAAGGTTGGCTTAAAGCTCAACATTCAGAAAACGAAGATCATGGCATCTGGTCTCATCACTACATGGGAAGTAGATGGAGAAACAGTGGAAACAGTGTCAGAATTTATTTTTCTGAGCTCCAAAATCACTGCAGATGGTGACTGCAGCCATGAAATTAAAAGACGCTTACTCCTTGGAAGGAAAGTTATGACCAACCTAGATAGCATATTCAAAAGCAGAGACATTACTTTGCCAACAAAGGTTCGCCTAGTCAAGGCTGTGGTCTTTCCTGTGGTCATGTATGGATGTGAGAGCTGGACTGTGAAGAAGGCTGAGCGCCGAAGAATTGATGCTTTTGAACTGTGGTGTTGGAGAAGACTCTTGAGAGTCCCTTGGACTGCAAGGAGATCCAACCAGTCCATTCTGAAGGAGATCAATCCTGGAATTTCTTTGGAAGGAATGATGCTAAAGCTGAAACTCCAGTATTTTGGCCACCTCATGCGAAGAACTGACTCATTGGAGAAGACTCTGATGCTGGGAGGGATTGAGGGCAGGAGGAGAAGGGGACGACAGAGGATGAGATGGCTGGATGGCATCACTGACTTGATGGGTGTGAGTCTGAGTGACCTCCGGGAGCTGGTGATGGACAGGGAGGCCTGGCGTGCTGCGGTTCATGGGGTCGCAAAGAGTCGGACACGACTGAGCGACTGATCTGATCTGATCTAATGCAAAGAGCTGACTTGTTGGAAAAGACCCTGATGTTGGGAAAGATTGAGGGCAAAAGGAGAAGTGGATGACAGAGGATGAGATGATTAAATAGCATCACTGACTCAATGGACATGAATTTGAACAAATTCTGGGAGACAGTTAATTACAAGGAAGCTTGGCGTGCTGGAGTCCATAGGGTCTCAAACAGTTGGACATGACTTAGCAGCTGAACAATAATAAAATAAACCCATGGTATAATCATATAACAGCTAACAGGAAAGCCCATAATATTTTTTTAAAATAACTATCATATTCAATGAAAAATTAATTTTCAGAATTATGGAATTGTTTTCTGTTTTTTCAAACCTATGTAATGAACAGCTTAATATGAGACAGCTGGATACTTCATTTGCTTCTATATACCTATTGTAACAGACTTTTGTTGGTATGAGGTGAAAATCCCACCTCACATATATTTATACTTTGTCCTCTGCCAACATTTACAGAACTACCACATTAAGTTATAATATCACTAAATTTGGAGAAATGTAGGTCATTGCTTTATGTCCAGAATCTTTTAATTAGAACAGTTTAAGGCCCACAAGATGAATTTTTCAAGAGCATACAATTTCTAATAGAGGTAGATATTTAGAGGTCAGATACTATAATATTTTCTCCAGTGCTCTTTTTAAAATAACACAGAGACCAGCATAGACTGTTCCTTCTTTATTTAATTAATAAACAGTATAATTTCACAAACTACAAGCTTATCAGTGCTCATAGAGCTTTTCCACTTTACCTCACAAAATTAGAAGTAAGTCTGTAATCTTGCAAGTGAGATTACTTTTGACCCCCAAACTGGATTTTTAACATTTTATTACCTTTCTTTGCTTTTAATGAAGCACATTAAACTTTCTCACTGTATTAGTCCACTGTCCTGTCTGGCATTCATTCCATTGGCATTCCAGAAACTTTCTTCCATTGTTTTGAATGAGTGAATTGTTAACTTATCTATAGCAATATTGAAATATTTCTCACAGGCGCATCTGAAACTGATGTCTAAGATGATTGTTTGCAACACATCCAGTCACAATATAACAAAATTAAAGAGATACAGCATAAAGAATTAAGTTAATAACTAAAAATAATTATGTTTAAGGTGCATACTCTTTAGTGGATAATGAGCTGAAAGCTGTTTAAAAATACCAAATTTATTAACCATAATGACTCTATGATACAAAAATTTATTTCTCATGAATTTTCTGGGTGAGGATACTGAACAAAGAGAAAGAAGTAGTTTATCTATGATTTGGTATAAGATAAATCTACAAATCAAAACCATGATATCAAATCTGATTATATAACCAAACAATTCACCAATATACTAAATTGTTTTGTAAAATAAAAATGAGTATTTTGTTTAATGACCTGTGTATACCTTATGCATCATCCTTACTCATTTTTCAATGAGTTGATATTAATTTATTTAGATTGTCCATCAAAAACTGCACTGCACGTGGCTCCATCTGTTCTGTGTCACCATTGAAAAAAAATATTACACAGTCTAATGATATTTCAACATTTAAAACCAGCAAGAAACTTGATAGAATTCCAGAGGCTACATTAATGAACACCTCTTGTGTTAATTTTTTTTTTTTTGATAATGTGATGGTTTAGTCAACTTAGAAACATTGAGATTTAGATAAAAATGTGAGAATAGATAGCAAATTGTGCACAATGAAAGATATTCATTTGGGGAATTAATTTACAGTATTGAAAACATAATTACAGCCTGATTGAAATACATTTTTCTCTTATGGACATTTAATTTTAATTTATTAATTTCAATACTCATCACATTCCGATCACATCCTTTTTTGGGGGAAATAAGATTTGAAGTGACTTACATTGTATTTATTATTTTTTATACAGAAATTATAGATTTACTTAAATCCATTGTTCTTTCTCTCCAGTTTCTATTTTAAGTTGATTGTATTTGGAAGGAAAAAAAAAAGGACACAGTTGCAAATCAGTCCCTGAATGATGAGAGTTTATTTAAAATATCACAAGTAGTGTATCTACAGTGAAAGCTTTAGTTTTCATGAAATTAGTAATGTGCCTGTGAATCATGGGGAAAAAGTAACACATATCTGCATTCATAACTATTTTACTGTGATTTCTTCTTGCAGCTAATACTGATAATGTAGTTAATTATGTATTATTTTGCAGGTGAATTTATTTATAAGACATTAGAGAAGGCATAAAAAATAAAAACAAACATATTTCTTAGATTGTTGTTATCCCACGACCTGCACTTCTTTGTGCTACACATATGTAAAATGACTTAATTAGGCAATGTAGTTTGCTTCTTCCACTGAGTAAAGAACTTTTTGAGTATATTTCTTAGATTGCTATTGCCCACAACCTGTACATATATATATGCTACACATATATAAAATGCCTTACTTAGGCAATGGACTTTTGCCTAAGCAAGTAATCCATCTACTCAATGGATTCTTCCATTGAGTAAAGAACTTTTTTGAGTAAGTCATCATGTTGGCACTTGACTACTGATTCTTACACATATTGGCTTTCTTATATCTTGTTAGGAATAATATGTAGGTATGTGTATACACACAAAAATTGATATGCAGTGTAGTACATAATGATGAGTGTTACTGGCATTAAGAATTAAGTATAGCAAAACTAATATTGCTGTGGATGTATTTGGTGGTGAAAGCAAAGTCCAATGCTATAAAGAACAATATTTCATAGGAACCTAAGAATGTTAGATCCATGAATCAAAATATATTGGACATGGTCAAGCAGGAGATGGCAAGATTAGACATCGACATCTTAGGAATTAATGAATTAAAATGGATGGGAATGGGTGCATTTAATTCAGATTATCACTATGTGTACTACTGTGGCAAGAATCCCTGAGAAGAAATGGAGTAGCCCTCATAATCAATAAAAGACTCCAAAATGTAGTACTTGGATGCAGTCTCAAAAACAACAAAATGATCTCCCTTTGTTTCCAGGACAAACCATTCAATGTCACAGTAATCCAAGTCTTTGACCCAACCACTGATGCCAAAGAAGCTGAAGCTGAATGGCTCTATGAAGACCTATAACACCTTCTAGAGCCAACAGCATTAAAAAAAAAAAAAAAAAAAAATCTTTTCATCGTAGGGGACTCGAATGAAAAAAAGTAGGAAGTCAAGAGATCATCAGAATAACAGGCAGGTTTGACCTTGCAGTACAAATGAAGCAAGGCAAAGGCTAACAGAGTCTTGTCAAGAGAATATGCTAGTCATAGCAAACACCCTTTTCCAACAACCAAAAAGATGATTCTACACATAGACATCACCAGATGGTCAATATTCAAATCAGATTGATTGTGTTCTTTGCAGCCGAAGATGGAGAAGGTCTATATAATCAGCAAAAATAAGACCTCAGCTGTTCTTATTCACTAGGTCATGTTCAACTCTTTGCAACCCATGGACTGTAGCCCACCAGATTCCTCTGTCCATGTGGATTCTCCAGGCAAGAATACTGGAGGGGTTACCATGCTTTCCTCCAGGGTATCTTCCCAACCCAGGGATCGAACTCAGGTCTCCCACATTGTAGGCAGATTCTTTACCATCTGAGCCACTGTGGCTCAAATCATGAGCTCCTTATTGCAAAATTCAGGCTTAAATTGAAGTAGGGAAAACCACTAGGCCATTCAGGTATGACCTAAATCAAACGTCTTTTGACAATACAGTGGAGGTGACTAATAGATTCAAGGGATTAGATATGGTAGACAGAGTGCCTGAAGAACTATGGATGGAGGTTTGTAACATTTTATAGGAGGCAGTGACCAAAACCATCCCAAATGAAAAGAAAAAGAAGTGCAAGAATGCAAAGTGGTTGTCTGAGAAGGCTTTACAAATAACTGAAGAAAGAAGAGAAGTGAAAGAGAAAAGGAAAAGATACACCCAACTGAATGAAAGCAAGGAGAGATAAGAAGGCCTTCTTCAATGAACAATGTAAAGAAGTAGAGGAAAACAAGAGGATGGGAAACACTAGAGATCTCTTCAAGAAAATTAGAGATACCAAGGGAATATTGCATGCAAAGATGGGCAAAACAAAGAACAGAAACAGCAAGGGCTTAACAGAGGGAGTAAGGGTTTAACAGAAGCAGAAGAGATGAAGAAGAGGTCACGTGAATTCACAAAACTATACAAAAAGAGGTTTTAATGACCTGAATAATCACAATGGTGTGGTCACTCACTTAGAGCCAGATATCCTGTGATGTGAAGTCTAGTGGCCTTAGGAAGCATTACTATGAACAAAGCTATTGGAATTGATGGAATTCCAGGTGAGCTATTTAAAATCATAAAAGATGACATTGTTAAAGTGTTGCACTCAATACGTCAGCAAATTTGGAAAATTAAGCTGTGGCCACAGGACTGGAAAATGCCTATTTTCATTCCGATTGCAAAGTAGGGCAATGCTGAAGAATGTTCAAATTACAGTACATTTGTGCTCATTTCACATGCTAGCAAAGTTATGCTCAAAATCTTTCAAGGTATATTTCAGCAGTATACGAACTGAGAACTTCCCCATGTATAAGCTGAGTTGCGAAGAGGCATAGGAAACAGAGATCAAATGGCCAACATTTGTTGGATCATGGAGAAAGCAAGGGAGTCCAGATAAAGGAAGGACTGTTACTTTGGCCACCTGATGCAAAGAGACAGTTTATTGAAAAATACATTGATGAAGGCAAAGGGAGAAGAGGGTGGCACAGAATGAGATGGTTAGGTAGCTTCACTGACTCAATGAACATGAAACTGAGCAAATTCCAGGGATAACAGAGGACAGAAAATTGCTTAAGAGCTAAAGTGTTCAGGAAATGATTTAAAAAGCTGTAGGCAGCCCTGGTTGAGAACTGAGAAAACGTATGACATTCTTGGAGGAATAAATGACATAAGTAAAACTATGAAAATAGATTTAGGAAATAAATAGTAGACAGGATTAAAAAGTAGGGAAAACAGAGGAAAGCCCTATCTCCTTTTTTCTTTCATAATAAAAATAGATTAACATTCTTCATCTGATCTTCAACCCGATGTTGTTTTTGTAAACAGTATATTCTGAGGTTTCTAATTTCTTTTTTTTTTTTCCTAATTTCTTGGTGTGTAGTCATCCTCCATACTTATAAGCATTCAATGATTTGAGACTTACTTGACATTTTAGCTCTTAGAATATAGTATGATTTTTCAGTCCTTATCAGATGGATTTAGGCAATTACATGATTTTGTGCATCAACTAAGGGAAAATTCTAGTTTTCCAAGGCCATAAGGAAGCACAAGTTATAAATAAGCAATTCTGTTTAGTAGATGACAAGCAGAGACAGGAGAATACCCAATTCTACTCTGTGTGCACAGACCACAAAAATGCATCTACATAAACATATATAGTCACATTCACATAAATATTTTTAGTTAATATATTATATATAGGTCTAAACATTCCATATTTGCTTTTCCAATTAAATTAGCATAAATTTATATCATTATTTTAAATAAATCTGAACTCTAATTTATGAATACAAATAACATTTTTAAATTATATTTAAATAAACATTATACATTTATCTTCCATATTATAAATGTACTGCAATAAACAAACTTGTGCATTGTAGTTTGAACCTTTATGTAATAATTTTCCTAAGGTAAATTGTTAGAACAATTTGCCATGTCAAAGTGTTATTTAGATTTTTAAAATATATTACAAAATTTGGTTCCCCAAAAATGTGTCATTTATTATGTACAGGAGTACAATTTTATTTCAGTCTCACTAAGAGTGAGTAAACTTGTTCATTTGCATTCAGTTCAGTTCAGTTCAGTCGCTCAGTTGTGTCCGACTCTTTGTGACCCCATGAATCGCAGCACGCCAGGCCTCCCTGTCCATCACCAACTGCCGGAGGTCACTCAGATTCACATCCATCGAGTCAGTGATGCCATCCAGCCATCTCATCCTCTGTCATCCCCTCCTCCTCCTGCCCCCAATCCCTCCCAGCATCAGAGTCTTTTCCAATGAGTCATCTCTTCGCATGAGGTGGCCAAAGTACTGGAGTTTCAGCTTTAGCATCATTCCTTCCAAAGAAATTCCAGGGCTGATCTCCTTCAGAATGCATTACTTACCTGAAAAGAAATGTTTAAAATATCAAACTGCTATTTTAAATATACCATCAATTATTTTATCACAATATTGTTTATACTACTTATAGAATGGAAGAAGCTTAAAGGTCAACATTACTGAAGTGGATACAGCATTTTCAGTGCAGATATAAAATGGGATATAATGCACTCAATAAAAATTATAGCTCTGCAGCATATTAATGTTAATAAACTTTCTCACATAAATGGAAAAATGATTAGTCAAGTCCTCTTCTATAGATGCATCAATATCTATGTAGTATTGTGTATATCTACATACCATATATGGAAGCATATATGCATGCTAACTCGCTTCAGTCATTTTCAACTCTTTGTGACCCATGGACTGTAGCCTGCCAGGTTCCTCTGTCCATAGGATTTTCTAGGCAAGAATACTGGAGTGGGTTGCTATTTTCTTCTCCAGGGGATCTTCCCAATCCAGGGATCAAACACACATCTCCTGCATTGGCTGGCGGATTCTTTACCACTGAGCCACCAGGGAAGCCCCTTTAGGTAGCTCACTGTATATTACTTCTAGTTTTTCCTGAGGGACTTCAGCCCTGTGGGTCCAATGACATATCATCATCATTTGGTCCCTCAGACTTGACAATGGAACTGACTCCTTGCTGTTGAGAATTTGTGGGTTTCTAATTGGTCTTTTGTATCTTTTAAATCCATGAAAGTTTTTTCATATATTTGAGTGGTAAATTAGTTTAACAAGTAAGAAAATGATGTCTAGATGGTACAGGTATGTGAAAAAAAATCATCAAATGATTTTGCTGCTGACATGCAGGATGCAAGTAATCACTATTCATATATATATATGAACATATGTATGTGAGTAAAATATATTTATGAGCATATATATATGTGGATATTTCATATATATTTATTTTAGTAAAGAAGCATTGGTATTCATATTGTAATTATTCTTTGTACCAGTAGAAAATAATTTCACTCATAATACTGTAGAGTGTATTGTCCCTTGAAGCATTTGTTTCCTGTATGCCTTCTGAAGAATCTCATTACCTTTTGTTTGAGGTAAAGTTAATGAAAATTCCAATTTCTAGTTCTGATGCCCAAACAGGGCCTCGCTGTTAGCTCATCAAAGCCCATCTTTTTAAAAAAATTTTATTGGAGTGTAGTTAATTTTCAGTGTTGTGTTAGGTTTAGGTGTACTTCAAAGTGAATCAGTTATACATACATATATATCAGATCAGATCAGTCGCTCAGTCGTGTCCGACTCTTTGCGACCCCATGAACTGCTGCACGCCAGGACTCCCTGTCCATCACCAACTCCCTGAGGTCACTCAGACTCACATCCATCAAGTCAGTGATGCCATCCAGCCATCTCATCCTCTGTTGTCCCCTTCTCCTCCTGCCCCCAATCCCTCCCAGCATCAGAATCTTCTCCAAGGAGTCAACTCTTCGCATGAGGTGGCCAAAATACTGGAGTTTCAGCTTTAGCATCATTCCTTCCAAAGAAATCCCAGGGCTGATCTCCTTCAGAATGGACTGGTTGGATCTCCTTGCAGTCCAAGGGACTCTCAAGAGTCTTCTCCAACACCACAGTTCAAAAGCAACAATTCTTCGGCGCTCAGCCTTCTCCATGGTCTAGCTCTCATATCCATACATGACCACAGGAAAGACCACAGCCTTGACTAGGTGAACCTTTGTTGGCAAAGTGATGTCTCTGCTTTTGAATATGCTATCTAGGTTGGTCATAACTTTCCTTCCAAGGACTAAGCGTCTTTTAATTTCATGGCTGCAGTCACCATCTGCAGTGATTTTGGAGCCCAGAAAAAGAAAGTCTGACACTGTTTCCACTGTTTCCCCATCTATTTCCTATGTAGTGATGGGACCAGATGCCATGATCTTCGTTTTCTGAATGTTGAACTTTAAGCCAACTTTTTCACTCTCCACTTTCACTTTCATCAAGAGGCTTTTTAGTTCCTCTTCATTTTCTGCCATAAGAGTGGTGGGCATTGCCTTTCTTTGGGATTGGAATGAAAACTGACCTTTTCCAATCTTGTGGCCACTGCTGAGTTTTCCAAATTTGCTGGCATATTGAGTGCAGCACTTTCACAGCATCATCTTTCAGGATTTGGAATAGCTCCACTGGAATTCCATCACCTCCACTAGCTTTGTTCGTAGTGATGCTTTCTAAGGCCCACTTGACTTCACATTCCAGGATGTCTGGCTCTAGGTCAGTGATCACACCATCATGATTATCTGGGTCGTGAAGCTCTTTTTTGTACAGTTCTTTTGTGTATTCTTGCCACCTCTTCTTAATATCTTCTGCTTCTGTTAGGTCCATACCATTTCTGTCCTTTATCGAGCCCATCCTTGCATGAAATATTCCTTTGGTATCTCTGATTTTCTTGAAGAGATCCCTAGTCTTTCCCATTCTGTATATATATATATATATACATATATATATACATATACATATATATATATATACACATATACATATACATATACATGTACCAACTATTTTTAGATTCTTTTCCCATATAGGCCATTACATAGTACTGACTAGCATGCCCTGGGATATTTAGTAGGTTCTTATTAGTTATCTATTTTATATACAGTAGTGTGTATATATCAATTCTAATTTCACAGTGTATCCCTCCTCTCTATAGTTTTTGACAAAAGCTAGTATATGATTCTGCAAAATGTTGAGGATTGCATTCATTTAGAACTATACTTTGAAATATTTTTGCTGGTTTCTTTTTTGTTATTTTTTTATTATAGCATCTAAGAGTGCTATTAGTTTCCTACTTGTAGGGGATAGAAAAGTCTGCCTGTGGTTGCTTTTTCAAGTAAAACATTACGATGGTATTTTCCCCCAGGACATTTTTCTTGACTCTTATTGTGCATATTTTCAAGTAAGAACAATCTAGAGTTTGTGATGATAACAATGTAGATTTCATGTTGAAGTATTGTCTGCCTGTTTTTACTTAACTCTCAAGTAGTATAATTATCTTGCATTTGTATCTTGTCAACCTTGTATTCCACAGTATACACTTAAATGCCAGTTGAACCTTCCAATGTCAGAGGGAGAGAATGTTATGGAGGAATCTGTATCACATTGTTTGTGACCTGCTAGGATGCTCTTTCATTACTTTTGAACACTCATTTCCTAAATTCTACTTAGGTTCAGGGAACTTTGGAAGAAATTCATTTATTTGTGGCATAATATATACAGTTAAGAGTGACTTTTGACTCATTAAAAAATAAATGTATTTGCACACTACTATATTTAAAATGGCCTTTCCTCGTGGCTCAGACAGTAAAGCGTCTGCCTACGATGCGGGAGACCTGGGTTCGATCCCTGGGTTGGGAAGATACTCTGGAGAAGGCAATGGCAACCCACTCCAGTACTCTTGCCTGGAAAATCCCATGGACGGAGGAGCTTGGTTGGCTACTGTCCATGGGATCGCAAAGAGTCGGACACATCTGAGTGACTTCACTATATTTAAAATGGGTAACCAATAAGGACCTACTGGATAACACATGGAACTCTACTCAATGTTATGTGGCAGCCAGGATGGGAGGGGAGTTTGAGGGAAAATGGATACATGTATATGCATGGCTGAGTCCCTTAACTGTTCACATGAAACTATCACAATATTGTTAATCAACTATACCAAAACACAAAATAAAAAGTTTAAATATAAAAATATTTATGGAAAACTTATACAATTATTATCAGCATCTTCTTGAAGTTCTGGAGAAATTTGAAATGAAGCACAGTATGTAAAACCAACCAACAAAAACTCTCTCCCCACTCAAAAAAAGAAAAACAAACAAAAAATGGAGTTTTATTAAAGTTGACTGCGCTTTAATAAAAATCCACTTAGGAATCCATATCTGAGAAGCCAAGAAGATGAAATACTGTTATTTTCTCTAGCTACAGCTGGAAATGGGCAAAACAATGAATTCTATCTTCATTTTAGGAAAAAAAAAAAGACATTCTTTACTCAAGGGAAGATAACTATAGAGTCGATAAAAGTGCTACTGATACTGAAATGAAAGAGTTTTTTTCTAAAACCAGTGTATTTTGACTTATGCACGGAATATCATCTGTCCAATGGTCAAATCAAGTAGCCACATAGAACAAACAAAGGACTAAGGAATTCACCTGTGGATACATATAAAGAAAACGGAAGATGAAATGTATTTGCATCTTATAAGTGGCGTGTATGCACAGTGCTAAGTTTGCCCTCCTGAATATATACCATCCCTTCCAGCAATAAGTAATTCTAACTTATATCAATTGCATCTTATAAAATAAATAGGGTTCTACTTCATTCTTCAAGTCTCTCTATATTAAAATTAGCATTGAAAAGGCTGTTTTTCATCTACTGCCTTGCTGTCTTATTTTTAAATGTATTTGGCAAAGGAAAAATTATTTTTGATGGGCAAAAAAATAAATTTTGCATTTTGATAATAATAAAGTAAAGCTTTAAATGTGTTGTGTATCTCATCAAAATTAATCAAGCCCTTCTAATATGCATGGCCCAATCAAAGTTCCTCTTTGGTCTAAATAATTTTAATTAAGCAATTCTACCTTCTGTAGCGGTCATTACCAGGAGGTAATTGACTGAATCAGTAATGAAGTATTCAATAGATGCTAAACAAACAGCAAGGTTAATTATCTGGCAGGGATGTCTGTTATGGAAGTGCAATGCCAGCCTTCCAAGTTTCGTAATCCCCTGCAGCACTTCTTAGTAAATTATAATAATCCTCATTCAAACATATTGTGCAACTGCAGTTCCTATGCACCATGTAGGGTCAAATCAAGTGATTGAAAACCTCATTTAAATATAATAATGGTGAAGTGTGCTTTTAAAATTAGCCTGTTTCTTTGGGCAGCATGTTCTCCTTCTCTTATTTAATTGTTTCTTCAATTTTAAAGTTTGAAATAATTTACAAGTTTTGTAGCATGGCACCAGCAGAACTGAGAGCAAAGATACATTTTGCTTGGAGACATAGTCCAGAAGGTTTATATGATGCAACATATAATCCCATAGATTGATATTTTTGTATTCACTCAGCTATTGTGTTTCCCCTTCTTTCCATCTTGCCAATAAGTCACTTGTCCTGGGTTCCCTGATAAATCAGATTGTTTTTAAGAAGCACACAGGTGCATTTTTTTTTATTTAATTCCATTTACTTGATTTTATGTTTTAAAAAGTTAATAGTAATTGTGTTGTTGGTTTCATGTAGCAAAAATGGTATCTGAAATTCATACCAGTAGAATTTATTTTTAAAGGTAAAAATAAAATATTAATAAAATAATCTTGTGCTAAAATTATTTGCTCTTTAACCTAAAGAAATACAAAAATCTTTTTTTATTACATTGTATTTGCTAAGAGCTTGAGCATGATTTTCTAAGTTATTTCCTCGGTCACTGATTCCTTTGTTTTTAAAATTTCTAAAATCTTAGAGAATTTTAGATACTATAATTGGATCCCTATTATCTATATAGTCTAAAACAAATAGAAGAAAACTAACTTTTTATTAGGAGGCATTCAGCAAGTAGTATAGCCTTTCTTCTTTTCTCTGAATATAAAAATCAACTAAATATATGTACCTTGTAGAAATGTTGGACAACATAAAAAGTAATAGACTAGAAATATATTCATATGGATTGTGTTTAAAATATCATTTATTTTAAGCATCTATTCTTGTGAGAATAAAAAGTTTAATGTACACTACGGCTCCGCAAGTGGCTCAGCTGGTAAAGAATCCACTTGGAATATGGGAGACCTGGCTTCTATCCCTGGGTTGGGAAGATCCCCTGGAGAAGGGAAAGGCTACCCACTCCAGTATTCTGGCCTGGAGATTTCCATGGACTGTATAATCAGGGTTCTCAAACTCATAGAGTTGCACAGGACTGAATGACTTTCACTTTCACTACCCAACACATGGTAAGTCACCATATGTGCTGATTGTCTACCTATGTCACTGTTATTATTTTTCCTTATTATGAAAGAGTCAGAGCACAGTGTGAAGACTGAAAAGGAGCTTAAACTTTTAAATTCCATATGTTTGGGAGGAAGAAATTTTCTTCTGTCCTCCTAAGTTCTTTTGGCTCGTCTAAGAACTAAACTGACGTGAGACACATTAACAGGGGAAAACCAAGTATGGATAGATGGGAAAGACCCAGGAAAACAGTGTAAATGCCATCTTCAGTTAAAGACAAAGGATAATGTTGGGTGCAGTGGCTTAAGACTTCAAATCACTGGGAGGGAGGCAGTTCACAGGGAAGTGAAAAAGCGATTGTTTAGTAAATAAACATTTTATGGGCCCTGCAGACAACTGGACAGAGTGGATCCTGATCTCTGGTCCTTATCTATATATAGTGTCTTCCCTCCCATGAAAGTGTAAGTGAAGTGAAAGTGAAGTCACTCAGTCTTGTCCTACTCTAGCAACCCCATGGACTGCAGCCTACCAGGCTCCTCTGTCCATGGGATTTTCTAGGCAAAAAGTGTCTTCTCCGCTTCCCTCCCATACTTAACCCATATTCTTTTGGCTAGCTCTGGTGATAGCTCTATTCTGGGAACAGTCTCTATTTAAATTTTTTAAAGAAGTTTAAGGGGTTCCCTGGTGGCTCAGAAATATGTGAACCGTGAACTTCCAGATGTTCAAGCTGGGTTTAGAAAATGCAGAGGAACCAGAGACCAAATTGCCAACATCCACTGGATCATTGAAAAAGCAAAAGAGTTCTAGAAAAGCATCTATTTCTGCTTTATTGACTATGCCAAACCCTTTGACTAGATCACAATAAACTGTGGAAAATTCTGAAAGAGATGGGAATACCAGACCACCTGACCTGCCTCTTGAGAAATTTGTATGCAGGTCAGGAAGCAACAGTTAGAACTGGACATGGAACAACAGACTGGTTCCAAATAGGAAAAGGAGTACGTCAAGGTTGTATATTGTCACCCTGCTTATTTAACTTATATGCAGAGTACATCATGAGTGGAAGAAGCACAAGCTGGAATCGAGATTGCCAGAAGAAATATCAATAACCTCAGATATGCAGATGACACCACCCTTATGGCAGAAAGTGAAGAGGAACTAAAAAGCCTCTTGAGGAAAGTGAAAGAGGACAGTGAAAAAGTTGGCTTAAATCTCAACATTCAGAAAATGAAGATCATGGCATCTGGTCCCATCACTTCATGGGAAATAGATAGGGAAACAGTAGAAACAGTGTCAGACTTTGTTTTTCTGGGCTCCAAAATCACTGCAGATGTTGACTGCAGCCATGAAATTAAAAGACGCTTACTCCTTGGAAGTAAAGTTATGACCAACCTAGATAGCATATTCAAAAGCAGAGACACTACTTTGCCAAAAAAGGTCTGTCTAGTCAAAGCTATGGTTTTTCCCTTGATCATATATGGATGTGAGAGTTGGACTGTGAAGAAGGCTGAGTGCTGAAGAATTGGTGCTTTTGAACTGTGGTGTTGGAGAAGACTCTTGAGAGTCCCTTGGACTGCAAGGAGATCCAACCAGTCCATTCTGAAGGAGATCAGCCCTGGGATTTCTTTGGAAGGAATGATGCTAAAGCTGAAACTCCAGTACTTTGGCCACTTCATGTGAAGAGTGGACTCATTGGAAAAGACTCTGATGCTGTGAGGAATTGGGGGTAGGAGGAGAAGAGGACGACAGAGGATGTGATGTTTGAATGGCATCACTGACTTAATGGACGTGAGTCTAAGTGAACTCTGGGAGTTGGTGATGGACAGGGAGGCCTGGAGTGCTGCGATTCATGGGGCCGCAAAGAGTCGGACATGACTGAGCAACTGAACTGAACTGAACTGAACTGGTGGCTCAGATGGTAAAGCATCTGTCTGCAATTCAGGAGGCCCGGGTTCGATCATTGGGTTGGGAAGATCCCCTGGAGAAGGAAATGGCAGCTCACTCCAGTATTCTTGCCTGGAAAATCCCATGGACAGCGGAGCCTGGTAGGTACTATCCCTGGGGTCGCAAAGAGTCAGACACGACTGAGCAAAGGAAGATCAAAATTTCTTCCTGAGTCTTTTGGGCCTTTATTTTTTCAGCCTGAAATAATACACTTGCCAAAGAGGTGTTATGAAGTGTCAAGTTTTGCTCCTCTACATATACATTTTCACACATTATAACCTGGTATAAATGTCAAATAGACATAAATTACATTAGATGCAGCTCATTTTGATAACATTTCAGATGAGCTGGGTTTTTAGTGATATTTTTATTTCATATAGATAAAACTGGTGGACATGACTATGGATTTTGTTGGAATCATTTTAGTGGTCGACTCAACATGATACATTTCTTTTTTTTTTTTTTTCTTATAGAAGCTAAAGAATAACACGACACTTCAAAACATAAATCTAAATTCCACTACAAAGTAGGTACTGCTAGTTTTCTGAAGGAGAGATGAATGAATAAAAATCATTAAAGCTATAGTGAACAGAATGTTTATGAAATTAAAGAGAAGGATATTTTTAAAAAATTTTGTTTTTCCTTTTGAATATGCTTCCTTTCCTAGGAAAAAAAAATGATTTGCTGTGGCCTTTTTTTTTTTTTTTTTTTTTTTTTTTGGTCACTGGCCCATCTTAACCAATATAACAAAATAAGAAATCTGATGTAGCAAAAAATAACAACAAAAATCTTCCAAGTTACTGTGGATGTTTCCCAGCTATAATGGAAAGCAAAATATAGCAGAAATCAGAAAAAAAATAGTCCTGATCTTAATCTCAGTAGTCTTAGTATAAACTATGTTTTATCACATTTATTAAAAAAATTCAAGATAAAATATTTCTGAAGGTTTAATTTTAACTTTTCAGTTCAGTTCAGTTCAGATCAGTTGCTCAGTCTTGTCTGATTCTTTGCAACCCCATGAATCTCAGCACGCCAGGCCTCCCTGTCCATTACCAACTCTCAGAGTTCACTCAAACTCATGTCCATCGAGTTGGTGATGCGATCCAGACATCTCCTCCTCTGTTGTCCCCTTCTCCTCCTACCTCCAATCCCTCCCAGCATCAGAGTCTTTTCCAGTGAGTCAATTCTTTTGCATTAGGTAGCCAAAGTACTGGAGTTTCAGCTTCAGCATCATTCCTTCGAAAGAACACCCAGGGCTGATCTCCTTTAGAATGGACTGATTGGATCTCCTTTCAGGCCAAGGGACTCTCAAGAGTCTTCTCCAACACCACACTTCAAAAGCATCAATTCTTCGGCGCTCAGCTTTCTTCACAGTCCAACTCTCACATCCATATATGACCAAGGGAAAGACCATAGCCTTGACTAGGTGAACCTTTGTTGGCAAAGTGATGTCTCTGCTTTTAAATATGCTATCTAGGTTGGTCATAACTTTCCTTCCAAGGAGTAAGCGTCTTTTAATTTCATGGCTGAAGTCATCATCTGTAGTGATTTTGGAGCCCAAAAAAATAAAGTGTGACACTGTTTCTACTGTTTCCCCATCTATTTCCCATGAAGTGATGAGACCAGAGCCTTGATCTTTGTTTTCTGAATGTTGAGCTTTAAGCCAACTTTTTCACTCTCCTCTTTCACTTTCATCAAGAGGTTTTTTCGTTCCTCTTCACTTTCTGCCATAAGGGTGGTGTCATCTGCATATCTGAGATTATTGATATTTCTCCTGGCAATTTTGATTCCAGCTTGTGCTTCTTCCAGCCCAGGATGTCTCATGATGTACTCCTCATCAGATCAGATCAGATCAGATCAGTCGCTCAGTCGTGTCAGACTCTTTGCGACCCCATGAACCGCAGCACGCCAGGCCTCCCTGTCCATCACCAGCTCCCGGAGGTCACTCAGACTCGCATCCATCGAGTCAGTGATGCCATCCAGCCATCTCATCCTCTGTCGTCCCCTTCTCCTCCTGCCCTCAATCCCTCCCAGCATCAGAGTCTTCTCCAATGAGTCAACTCTTCGCATGAGGTGGCCAAAATATTGGAGTTTCAGCTTTAGCATCATTCCTTCTAAAGAAATTCCAGGATTGATCTCCTTCAGAATGGACTGGTTGGATCTTCTTGCAGTCCAAGGGACTCTCAAGAGTCTTCACCAACACCACAGTTCAAAAGCATCAATTCTTCGGCACTCAGCCTTCTTCACAGTCCAGCTCTCACATCCATACATGACCACAGGAAAGACCATAGCCTTGACTAGGCGAACCTTTGTTGGTAATGTCTCTGCTTTTGAATATGCTATCTAGGTTGGTCATAACTTTCCTTCCAAGGAGCAAGCGTCTTTTAATTTCATGGCTGCAGTCACCATCTGCAGTGATTTTGGAGCCCAGAAAAACAAAGTCTGACACTGTTTCCACTGTTTCCCCATCTATTTCCCATGCAGTGATGGGACCAGATGCCATGATCTTCGTTTTCTGAATGTTGAGCTTTAAGCCAACCTTTTCACTCTCCACTTTCACTTTCTTCAAGAGGCTTTTTAGCCCCTCCTCACTTTCTGCCATAAGAGTGGTGTCATCTGCATATCTGAGGTTATTGATATTTCTCCCGGCAATCTTGATTCCAACTTCTGTTTCTTCCAGTCCAGCATTTCTCATGATGTACTCTGCATATAAGTTAAATAAACATGGTGACAATATGCAGCCTTGACGTACTCCTTTTCCTATTTGGAACCAGTCTGTTGTTCCATGACCAGTTCTAACTGTTGCTTCCTCACCTGCATACAGATTTCTCAAGAGGCAGATCAGGTGGTCTGGTATTCCCATCTCTTTAAGAATTTTCCATAGTTTATTGTGATCCACACAGTCAAAGGCTTTGGCATAGTCAATAAAGCAGAAATAGATGTTTTTCTGGAACTCTCTTGCTTTTTCCATGATCCAGCGGATGTTGGCAATTTGATCTCTGGTTCCTCTGCCTTTTCTAAAACCAGCTTGAACATCAGGAAGTTCACGGTTCACATATTGCTGAAGCCTGGCTTGGAGAATTTTGAGCATTACTTTACTAGCGTGTGAGATGAGTGCAATTGTGCGGTAGTTTGAGCACTCCTTGGCATTGCCTTTCTTTGGGATTGGGATGAAAACTGACCTTTTCCAATCTTGTGGCCACTGCTGAGTTTTCCAAATTTGCTGGCATATTGAGTGTAGCACTTTCACAGCATCTCATAAATACACCTTATAGAAATGTGTTCTATTTTTTTAATCTATGGATGGCATCATTCATTGTATTCTGTGCAGAGAGATCTTAATTACAGGCTCTTGGCAAATGCTTATCTCATTTGACATAGTGATATTTGATAGTGGTATTAATAGTTCATTTACCTTTACCAAGTTCATTCATACAGATTTTCTCTCACGTTAAGAAATACATATTTTTGTAAGTTAATATCATTTGCTGTGCAAAATTTATAAAAAATATTTTGGCCCAGCTAGCTATACACAGCAATACATTTAGTGTTGAATTAATATGTATATACATTTCTATATACACCAACATAAAATTTGGGAACAGTATATTTTGCAAGTGTTTTTAAAAAATATTCATAAAGTTGAAGTTTCTCAAATCTATTCATATAAAACACTAAGCAGAATTAATTCCTTAATAATCAAATCAAACTAACTTTAATATTTTAAAATGCCAAGAATTTTTTAAAGAATCAAAATTAAAAAGGAATCCTAGCCACACAAATCAAACTAACAAAATTTGAAGTGCATAAAATCACTTTTCACAGTAAAAACCATGGAGAACACAGGTTTTCAAGGTATCCCATCTGACTAGATCCTTAGCTCCATTACGGTCATATGTGGCACCAGGAAAAATCTCTTGAAGTGGTTCTTGCTCTAGAGAGTGGTAAGTCTCTTAAGCCAAAAAGAAGAAAAGCTTTAATTTCCTCTGAGTAAATTCAAGGAAGAAGACAAGTACTCAACAATTAGCACTAAAACAAGCAACAAGGAAAAGATAGAGAATGAAGGACATAAACAGCTTCAAAGATCTTAGCTAGATAGGATTATTCTAGATATTTGACTTTGGCTAGATGTATTTCCTTTACAGTCACATAGTCTAGATGCCTATATTTTCTCTTAAAAGACATTTTACCTGCTTAAAACATTGTTTTGCTAAAGAAAATAAGTCTGCAAAAAACAACAAAAAAAAGTGAATTAAAGTGCTGAAACCCACCTGCTATTTTTGATGTAAATAAACAGCCAAATAAAAAAAGATGAAACAAATTTTGAAAATCTGCCTACTTTAAAAAGAGAATTATCAAGTCAAACTTACACATTTATTGAAATAATGGGAAAATGTTTGAAGTTCTGTGGCTGCTTTTGCTACATAAATGCATGATTTTACCTGTGGTCCCTAATCAGAATTTTTAAAGATGCTCAAAATTGAACTAAGTTGCCCACACACACACATTACAAATGCATTGTTCTCAAATGGCTTCACTTTCCCAGGGCTGCTAGAAAAAATCATTTATTTTAATCCCAAGAAAATGATAAATATGTATCAACCTATCCAAAGCAATTTCATTTATTAATTTTATTGACATTCTCAAGGTATTTCTGATAAAAAATAATTAACTTATTCATTATTCTTTCATTCTAAAGATGGAAGCAAAAGGAATTATATTCAAGGAAATAGATTGTTAAAATAGATGAAAGTTACTTTTCCACATAATCCTTCAGTCTTTCAATCATTTTATTTATATTTGGCATCTCTTTTAGACTTAATTCCAGAAGAAAAATCCAATCAGCTTTCAGGTCTGATTCCAAAGTTTCACATTAGTCATAAAGCTTTCAGAGTTATTTGAAAACTTTCCTCCATGGTCCTCCTGAGTACAACAAAAGAGATTAAATATTTCCCAATAGAAGTTATTTTTATGTAACATATAACAAATAAAGGTAAGGAAAGTTTAAATAACAGCTTCACTCTTTTACTAAAATTTTTAAAGAGGAATTTGTATTCTTTTATTTGTTGTTCAGATTGCTGTCATAGCTGCAAGGAAATTTCAATCTTTACCTTTATTATTTTCCTGATGGCAAAAACTACTTCTATGCTGCTGCTGCTGCTGCTGCTGCTAAGTCGCCTCAGTCGTGTCCGACTCTGTGCGACCCCATAGACAGAAGCTCACCAGGCTCCCCCGTCCCTGGGATTCTCCAGGCAAGAACACTGGAGTGGGTTGCCATTTCCTTCTCCAATGCATGAAAGTGAAAAGTGAAAGTGAAGTCGCTCAGTCGTGTCCGACTCTCAGCGACCCCATGGACTGGAGCCTACCAGGATCCTCCGTCCATGGGATTTTCCAGGCAAAAGTACTGGGGTGGGGTGCCATTGCCTTCCTATGCTATGTTACTTTAAATCCATTAACTATGATGAATTACGTAGTTACAAATATTTTAAATGAAGAATTAACAGTTTAAGTAACTAAATTACAATGTGCAGATTAAGTTGACAAATGGCAACCCACTTCAGTTCTCTTGCCTGGAAAATCCCATGGACAGAAGAACCTGATAGGCTATAGTCCATGGGGTCGCAAAGAGTCAGACACAACTGAGAGACTACACTTCACTTCACAGTTTTCGTTACAGTTTGTCTCTGTCCCAACTAATGATATGGCTGATAGTAGAGAAAGTCCAAATCATCACAACTAATATAATTTTGGAAAACATGTTGAAAGCTAATCACCTTAACCGAAAAGCATGTTTGTGTTACATTTTTTTTTATTTGATCATCTCAGTTATTCAGTCCATTTGTAAATATTACTTTCATATCTGCTACATGCAAGTAGCTGGCAATACAAATATTACTGAAATACTCTCAAATATTTTGTGGTACAGTGGAGATTGTAAGACCAGTGTTCTAAGAGTATTGGAGTGGGTTTCCACTTCCTTCTCCAAGGGATCTTCCCAACCCAGGGATCGAATCCAGGTCTCTTGCATTGTAGGCAGATGCTTTACCAACTGAGCCACCAGGGAAGTTTCTTAAAAAGATATGAGAAGTTTAAATCAGATTATGCCAATGGGTGCTATGGTTGTATACAAGTGTGGTTAACCCAGCATGACAAGTAGGGAGTGAGAAGATAGATACACTATTCTCATTGAAGACATTTACATCTACCTAAGATTACCCTGTGGAGAAGGCAATGGCATCCCACTCCAGTACTTCTGCCTGGAAAATCCCATGGGTGGAGGAGCCTGGAGGGCTGCAGTCCATGGGGTCGCTGAGAGTCGGACAGGACTGAGCGACTTCCCTTTCACTTTTCACTTTCATGCATTGGAGAAGGAAATGGCAACCCACTCCAGTGTTCTTTCCTGGAGAATCCCAGGGACGCCTGAGCCTGGTGGGCTGCTGTCTATGGGGTCACACAGAGTCGGACACGACTGAAGTGACTTAGCAGTAGCAGCAAGATTACCCTGGTGGCTCAGACGGTAAAGTGTCTGCCTGCAGTGCAGGAGACCCAGGTTCGATCCCTGGGTTGGGAAGATCCCCTGGAGAAGGAAATGGCCACACACTCCAGTATTCTTGCCTGGAAAATCCCATAGACGGTGGAGCCTGTTAGGCTACTGTCCATGGGGTCGCAAAGAGTCGGAGAGGACTGAGCAAATTCACTTTCACGTTCATGCATTGGAAAAGGAAATGGCAACCCATTCCAGTGTTCTTGCCTGGAGAATCCCAGGGATGGGCGAACTTCCTGGGCTGTCATCTATGAGGTCGCACAGAGTCCGACACGACTGAAGCAACTTAGCAGCAGCAGCATCAAGGTTAAAGAAAGCAGCAGGTGATTGATCAGTTGGGAGGAATGTTACTAAGAATATTTCAGGAGACTTAAACTACATATGCAATGGCACAAAGATATGAAACAAAGAAGCAGAAGAACATATTCTGGGAAATGAGGTAGGCTGATATAGAGAGAGTTGGGAATTTGCAGGGATTGAAAATGGAGAAACATGAAGGCAAAGATCAATTAAAAGTTTTATAAGAGACTCGAAGGATTTTGGATTTTGTAAAGAATACCACATTATTTTATTCTGTCAGTCTGGGTGATGTGGGTTTCCCTGGTGGCTCTGATGGTAAAGAATCTGCCTGCAGTGCAGGAGACCCACATTGGATCCTGGGTCGGGAAGATGACCTAGAGAAGGGCATAGCTATCCACTTCCGTTTTCTTGCCTGGAGAATTCCATGGACAGAGGAGTCTGGCAGGCTATGTAGTCCATGGGGTCACAAAGAGTCAGACACCGAGTGATTAACACAGAGATGTAGTTGCTTACTGCTGTTGCTTATCTCTTGTTTGGCACATGGTTTATTTGATTTGGAGGGTTTTCAGCACTTCCCATGTGGACTATCCCTGGGCTGCCCCTGGTGGCTCAGATGCTAGAGTCTGCCTGCAGTTCAGGAGACCCTGGCTCCATCCCTGGATTGGAACGCTCACCTGGAGGAGGAAATGGCAACCCACTCCAGTATTCTTGCCTGGAGAATCCCATTGACACATCACCTGGCAGGCTACAGTCCATATGGTAGCAAAGACTAGGACCAGACTAAGCGACTTCACTTTCAGCACTTCCCACAATAACTTAAATATCTTTCTATTTTAAAATCTCTTTATCAGGTCACTGTCAGGGACTCTGTTTTACTGACTCAGTTCTGACCGATATAGACTATAAATAATGTCAATATGAACATTCTTGGGCTTCCCGGGTAACTCAGCTGATAAAAAATCTGCCTGCAATGCAGGAGACCCTGATTCGATTCCTAGGGTTTAACAATTTCCTGGAGAAGGGAATGACCCAATCCGATATTCTGGCCTGGAGAATCCCCATGGACAGAGGAGTTTGGTGGGCTAGGGTCCATGAGGTCACAAAGAGTCAGACAGGACTGAGCAACTTTAACTTTGATGAACATCCTTTTGTATGTTTCCTGATGTATATATGAAAACATTTTCTAAGGCTGAATGCCATTACAGTAAACATCAGCCATGTGGCTATTAAGTACTTCAAAAGAGTTTGTTTTTTTTTTTTTTAGATTTGGGTGTGCTCTAAGTATAAAATAGATGCCTGATTTTGAAGATAATACCAAAAAAGAATGTACAATATCTTATGTTTTTAGATTGATTACATGTTGAAATAATAATACTTTAAATATAATGAGTTAAATAAAAAATAGTGGGTTGCCCAAAAAGTTTGTTCGGTTTATCTGTATGCTCTTACAGACAAGCCTGAACAAATTTTTGACCAACCCAACACTATTAAAATGTGTGTGCATGTGTGTTTACATGCTAAATCACTTCAGTCATGTCCGACTCTTTGCGACCGTATGCACTGTAGCCCTCCAGTTTCCTCTGTCCATGGGATTCGCCAGGTAAGAATACTGGAGTAGGTTGCCATGCCCTCCTCCATGGGATCTTCCCAATGCAAGGATCGGACCTGAGTCTCTTGCATCTCCTGCATTGGCAGGTGGCTTCTTTACCACTAGTACTACATGGGAAGTCCATTCAAATGTGCATCACTTATTAATTTTTGTTTTGAATCTAATTATTAGAATATTTAAATTTATATTTGGACTTACATTATATTCCTATTCAACAGAGTTGCTCTTAGGTAAGCATAGCACCCTACTCCAGTACTCTTGCCTGGAAAATCCCATGGACGGAGGAGCCTGGTAGGCTGCAGTCCATGGGATCGCAAAGAGTTGGACACGGCTAAGCAACTTCCCTTTCACTTTTCACTTTTATGCATTGGAGAAGGAAATGGCAACCCATTTCAGTGTTCTTGCCTGGAGAATCCCAGGGATGGGGGAGCCTGGTAGGAGGCCATCTATGGGGTTTCACAGAGTTGAACACGACTGAAGCAACTTAGCAGCAACAGCAGCAGCAGGGGTGGAATTGTTGAGTCATGGGTTTACATGTATCTTTGCCTTTAATAGAGAACATTAAAAAGTGGTAACAATTTTTGCTTTCCTGAGTAGTATCTAAGAGTTACACTTTTCTCCACATCTTTTCTTTTGGTTTCTATTTCACACTTTAGCTTTTGTTAAACTGGTGAATATACAGTGATAGTTCAATGCATTTATCTATTCACTAGTAGATATTAATTACTAGTAACTAGTTATTTACTAGTAACTTGTGTGCATTTTCATATTTGTTGGTCTGTATACTATTTTGCATAGCATCTTCTATTAATGGCCTGCTGCTGCTGCTGCTAAGTCACTTTAGTCGTGTCTGACTCTGTGTGACCCCATACACGGCAGTCCACCAGGCTCCCCCATCCCTGGGATTCTCTAGGCAAGAACACTGGAGTGGGTTGCCACTTCCTTCTCCAATGCATGAAAGTGAAAAGTGAAAGTGAAGTCACTCAGTCATGTCCAACTCTTCGCAACCTCATGGACTGCAGCCTACCAGGCTCCTTTGTCCATGGGATTTTCCAGGCAAGAGTACTGGAGTGGGGTGCCATTGCCTTCTCCTATTAATGGCCTACATTTATACAAATATTGACAAGTGAACACTTGGAAAATCATAGAGCCCTCCAGGACTAAAAGTCTCTATACACTTCTACTTTTATAATATGTAGTCGTATTTTTAGTAAAAATATCTGATGACTGTTGGAGATATGTCTCTGGGACTTGGAAATGGCGAACCTGAAAGAACACTTGGACAGTCTCTGCAAGGACTGACAAGTTTATTTCTGCAGTCAAGCCTTTTTATAGGAGCAAGGAACAAAGAGCTTAGAGCATACAGCTGGCAGAACACGTACAAGGCTAGGATATAAACAGTAAAAGATACTTCAAGGAACAGCGCATTCTTAACGGCCATGTATTTATCCATGACCCATTTTCTCAAGCAACGTCTTTAATGTTAAATTGTTAAATCTAGGCGCAAAGCATAACCAAAGGCAGGAAATGTTCTTCAGCAATCAGTACACAAATGCCTGGGTACTTCTGGCCCTTTGCCATTTTCCCACAGACTTTCTCCTTCAAGGCTATTTAGCACTGTGTCTCCCAACAATGACTCTCCCCCAAAATTAAACACATAAATATTTAAGCAGAATAAAAGTAGGATCATCAAATATTTTAATCAGATTTATATCATTTTAGATTTATATTGGACTGGAGTATGTACTTCAGACTAGATAAGTGTATTTCAAAATAGATCTGTTTTTTTTTTTTTTCTTTCAAAGAAGAACATTAATCATTTTACTGCTGCTGCCGCTGCTGCTAAGTTGCTTCAGTCGTATCCGACTCTGCGTGATCCCATAGACAGCAGCTCATCAGGCTCCCCCGTCCCTGGGATTCTCCAGGCAAGAACACTGGAGTGGGTTGCCATTTCCTTCTCCAATGCATGAAAGTGAAAAGTGAAAGTGAAGTTGCTCAGTTGTGTCTGACTCAGCGACCCCATGGACTGCAGCCTACCAGGCTCCTCTGTCCATGGGATTTTCCAGGCAAGAGTACTGGAGTGGGTAACCATCACCTTCTCCGAATCATTTTACTGACACAAATGTAAAGAACGAATTCCTTTCCAACACCAGTGCTTTAAAATGTAGCTTATACAGCCAGGGTCTTATTTCACCTGTCTCAGGGCTTTAGAGACAGGGAACAGATGTTTGCTGGAGAGCTTGTTTTATAGCAAAACTTTGTTTCAAGGTGCTGAATCTCTTATGAGAAAAACAAAGCAATTTGGATATATTTACCATTGAAAGAAGTGCTTACAATTTAAAGCTGTCAGCAAATTATCTTTCACACTCATCATAAATTCATTTATTGAAATTCACCTTGTGATTGCTTTCAGGCTTTTATAATCTGATATTGAACAGGGCATTGAAAGCAATGGTAGAGTCCATAAAGGAGAGGCAAATCCAATCACAAATCATTTGCTCAGAAACTTGCATTCAGCCAGCTGCTACATGTGAAACTCCATTTCTTGGCAGAATATACCCAGATGTAGTTTTTCCTCTTTATGCAGGTCTGGTTGTTAAGCATACAAAGAATGGTGAAGAAGGGCAGTCATCATGAAAGTTGGAGAGAAACGAAGTTGGTCCAAACATACTTAATCAAAATATTACTGATGAGGTAAAGTAAACTGCACAGAGTGAAATGCATGTTTGTGCACATGAGCCATAAAAAGAGTAAGTATAAGTATTAAAAGAGACATCATTTTTCAATTTTCATCTATGCCAGTTTGAATGTTAAGTATTAATATATTTTGACTCTGTGGTGAACATTATTAATTTGCAATCATAACTTTAGGAGTTATGCAAGGCACAAAGTAACAAGATAACTGAAATGATAAATTTTAGGTTCTTAGCTTTAAGATAAGAAAAATGTGTCAAAACTAAGAACAAGTGTTTAAAATATTAGAGCTTCCATATTGTTTATAAATCATTCAACACTGTTTTACAAATGAGATTAATTTAGCAGTTTAAGTAACCAGACTAAACTAAAGAGTCAATATTATCTATAAGAGAGATATATTTCTGTTTTGTTTAGAACCTCTATAGAAAGAAAATTATGCAACAATAAATAATTTAAAATTATAACTTAAATGTTTATATAGTTTATATAACATAATCTCTTTTTATCCACTTACTTTCTTACTCTCTTCCTTGAGCTTGAACAGCCCTTTCAACATGTAATATTATATGTTTACCATTAATATAGCTTACTTTTCTATATTTTCTATATTATATTTTGTATAAATTAAAGGTATTTATACAAGTAGAACAATTACTAATAATTTCAAAGCCAATTAGAGTTTTAGTCTTTTTTTATTGATAATGATTATAACAATTAAGTCCAGGTAGGGTGTAAGTGACTTTATTTTCTTAAAATTGGCATAGATCCAAATTAATGGGTGTTTCTGTTGTGCAAGAAGTCTTGTGGGAGGATGAAGAGAGGGGAGTAATACACTGTCTATTAACAACAAACCCCAAGTAATGGTAAGGTGTAGAGATTTTAATTTTTTCATGGGCAATGATTAATCCAGAGTTTTTTAAGCATAGTTGAGCTATATCAAACATATGTTGAGTTTCTAAGATGGAGCCGAAAACAATATATCATCCATATAGTGAATAACAAGTTAGGATTTTTTTTTTTTTTTTTTTCACAGGCTCAAGGGCTTTGGCTACATAGTACTGACACATGGTGGGAGAATTCATCATCTCTTGTGGCAGTAAAATCTATTGGTACCATTTATGAGGTCCAATATGATTAGGATAAGGGAGAGAGAAAGCGAATCTCTCTTGGTCTAAAGGGTGTAAAGGTATATATTAAACAAGCAATCTTGTAAATCAATAATAATATTATACCAATTTTGAGGAATAGTAGTAGGTGATGGGATTCCTGGTTGTAATGTACTCATAGGTTTCATAAATGCATTAACAACAACAACAAAAAAGGTATTTAATAAATTGATAAGCATATGTTATTAAATAAATTAATTAAAATGAATAATTTAATTTTAAATTAAGTTAAACTTAATAATTGTATTAATTGCATCTTGATAAAGTGAGAAAAATAGAGAGATACGTATGGACAAGTCTGTAAAATATCACATTGAAATTCATATAGTCAGTGATATATTTTTTGTTTCAAATTTCAATTTTAAATCTCTACATGTTCTTTTATTTTATTCATATATTTTGCATAGATCCCTATGCCTGCCCATAGTATGAACAAAGAAACTTTTCACAGGATTTAATCTGGTTGCCAGATCTATAGGCACAATATTGAGTGCATTACAAAACTCTGGCTTTCAAATCCATGAGAAAATTTTTTAAAAGCTGACTAATGTTCTGTCAAGCAAGATATCATAAGAAATATAAAATGCATTGTAGAAATAAAGTGATACTTCCCTTAGGTGTGGTGGGAAGGAAGCAATGACGTTGGTTATTTCAGTCAGTAGAGATTTGCTATGATGCATCACATACAAATCTAGGATAAGGATACAAATTCTGACCAGAGCAATGCTTAGTCACTATTAAACGTGCCATAACAACAGCCTGATGTTCAGTGGGGTTAAGAGTGACCCAGAAATCACACATGTTCAATTAGAACATACAACATCATTTGTTTTTGTCATCTCAAGGGGTAGCTACTAAAGAATGGAGGAAGTTTCAAATAAATTGAATGCAGGAGAAAATTAGAGGGAAAAAATCTGTATTTAACCACTGAAAAGAACTAAAACTGTGATTTATCTTTCATTTAAATGATTGCCTCCACTATTTTGTCTCTGAATTTCCTTGCACACGTTTCTTTAGATGTATCCCAGATTGTTCTATAATATATCTAATAAATGAAGATTTTTCCCAAGGCTTACCCTTTCTCATATCTTTTATTATGAATTTATGTATTAGTTTAGAAAATTACTTTTTCTTGCTATTAGGAATGAGTTTGGGGATTTAGGTTGGAAGAAACACAAGCTGGAATCAAGATTGTCAGGAGAAATATCCATAACCTCCAATATGCAGATGACACCACCCTTATGGCAGAAAGTGAAGAACTAAAGAGCCTCTTGATAAAAGTGAAAGAGGAGAGTGAAAAAGTTGGCTTAAAGCTCAACATTCAGAAAACTAAGATCATGGCATCTGGTCCCATCACTTCATGGCAAATGGGGAAACAGTGGAAACAGTGGCTGACTTTATTTGAGGGGGGCTCCAAAATCACTGCAGATGGTGATTGCAGCCATGAAATTAAAAGACGCTTACTCCTTGGAAGGAAAGTTCTGATCAACCTAGAAAGCATATTAAAAAGCAGAGATATTACTTTGTCAACAAAGGTCTGTCTAGTCAAGGCTATGGTTTTTCCAGTAGTCATCTATGGATGTGAGAGTTGGACTATAAAGAAAACTGAGCACTGAAGAATTTATGCTTTTGAACCGTGGTGTTGGAGAAGACTCTTGAGAGAACCTTGCACTGCAAAGAGATCCAACCAGTCCACCCTAAAGGAGATCGGTTCTGGGTGTTCATTGGATGGACTGATGTTGAAGCTGAAACTCCAATACTTTGGCCACCTGATATGAAGAGCTGTCTCATTTGAAAAGACCCTGATGCCGGAAAAGATTGAGGGCAGGAAGGGAAGTAGACGACAGAGGATGAGATGGTTGGATGGCATCACTAACTCAATGGACATGAGTTTGTGTGAACTGTCCAGGAATTAGTTAACTCACCGAAGTTCTGCACAAATTCATCATTTTTATAAGAGTTGAATACCTGATTGTGCTTATCTTCATAAGCAGCATTTCTGAAAATGAGTAAATTATGTGACACCTTGGGGAGTTAGTTCGAGCTTTATGTTATTTAATCCTGAAAATATTCCAAGAGATCTCATCCACAATCACCAACTTCAAGAGTTAAGTAAACAGATACGAATAAGTAGAAATAATAACATGGCACATATTTGATTAAGAAGATGAATAAAGTATGATTGTTTTATGAAGAAAAAATATTCTTTTTCTTGAGTTGGAGTCATGAAAATAAAGAGAAATATGTCATAAAGGAAATATTATTTTATATTATTTATTATGTGAGCAATTTTACATAATATCAGTCACTATAATGAAAACTTTTTAGCAGTCCAGCCTAATTTTAATGAAAGTATTTTGTATTGATAATATTTAAAAATTTAGTCAACTTTTTTAATAGATTTAGATTTACAGAAATTATAAAGATAGTACAGAGAGTTCTCAAAGCCCAAACAAATTTTATTCTCGGTTATCAACATCTTACATTCCTGTGGCATATGTGCTAAGTAATTGATATTGACATGGTACAATTAACTAAACATGATATTAAGATTTCTTCCCCCACACCAGGCTCTTTTCTTTTCCAGAATCCTATCTAGGATGTCATGTTACAATATATTTAATCACCTTGTCTCTTTAGGTATTTCTTGACTGTGACAATTTCTCAGATTTCTCATGTTTTTGATGACCTTACCAGTTTTAACCGGGTCTGCCCTGGTGGCTCAGAGGTAAACTTCTGCCTGAAATGCAGGAGACTTGGGTTCAATCCCTGGGTCCAGAAGATCCCCTGGAGAAGGAAATGGCAACCCACTCCAGTATTCTTGCCTGGAGAATCCCATGGACAGAGGAGCCTGGTGGGCTACAGTCCACGGGGGTCGCAAAGAGGCTGACATGGCTGAGTGACTTCACTTACCAGTTTTAAGGAATAGTGGTCAGTTATCTTGTTGAATGTCCCTCAACTAGGAATCGTTTGATACTTTATCCATTATTAGATTGGTATCACGTGTTTCGGGGAGAGAAAAACATAGACATAAAGTGTCATTTTCATTGCATCATATCAAGGGCATATGGTGTCAACATGAGATCACTGTTTATGTTAATCTGTGGCTTAGGCAATGGCACCCACTCCAGTACTCTTGCCTGGAAAATCCCATGGACAAAGGAGCCTGGTAGGCTGCAGTCCATGGGGTCGCTAGGAGTCGGACACGACTGATCGACTCACTTTCACTTTTCACTTTCATGCATTGGAGAAGGAAATGGCAACCCACTCCAGTGTTCTTGCCTGGAGAATCCCAGGGATGGGGGAGCCTGGTGCGCTGCCGTCTCTGGGGTCGCACATATACATACATATACATATAAACATATGGCAGAATATAAATTGGTGGGGTTTCTCTTTCAAAACTTTAAATATTTCAGTCCTTTCTCTTAATACATTCTTTCTGAGATGGCCACTGTAATTTTTATCATTATTCTTCCATAAGTAAATTGGTTTTATTTCTGTATTTGTTTTTTCAAGATTTGTCATCATCTTTGGTTTGAGTACAGCTTGACTTTGATAAGACTAGGTGTGCTTTTTCATTCATCCTACTTGGTGTTCTCTGAGATTCCTGGACTTATGTTTTCATGCCTTTCATTGATTTTTTTAATGTTATCTTTCATTATTGCTTCTAATACTCCCATTAGCCTTTTATTTCTTCTCCTTCAGTTATTCAGATTATGTACATGTTACACTATTTGAAATTGTACCAGAGTTCTCTGATGCTCTGCTATCTTTTTTCATTCTGTTTTCACTTAGTATTTCAGTTTGGAAGTGACTATTGGTCTATCTTCAGACTCACTGATTCTTTCTTTGATGTGTCCAGTACAAAGCTGTATCCATCAAAGGCAGTCTAAGTTTCTGTTACAGTGTTTTGATTTCTAGTATTTCCTCTTGAATCCTTATTAGAGTCTCCACATTTCTACTTTCATTGTTCATTTGTGCTTTCATGCTGTCTACTATTATAGTCATTAACATATCAAAGTTATTTTAAATTCATTGTCTGATAATTCCAACATCTGTAGCATAGCTGAGCATTGTGCTGATGCTTACTTTGTCTTTATAGACTGCATTTTTCTTACTTGTCAGCAAGCTTTGTACTCTTTGTTTAAAGTATGTATCATTTATTGGGTATAGGAAGACAAGTACATGAAAGTCACTCAGTAGTGTCGGACTCTTTGTGACCCCATGGGCTATATAGTTCATGGAATTTTCCAGGCAAGAATACTGGAGTGGGTAGCCTTTCCCTTCTCCAGGGAATCTTCCCAACCCAGGGATTGAACCCGGGTCTCCCGCATTGCAGGAATATTCTTTATCAGCTGAGCCACAAGGGGAGCCCAAGAGTACTGGAGTGGGTAGCCTATCTCATCTCCAGCGGATCTTCCTGATCCAGGAATCAAACTGGGGTCTCCTGCATTGCAGGCAGATTCTTTATCAACTGAGCTATCAGGAACGCCAAGTAAATATCCACTTAATATGAGGTAACTTGCCAATCTGGCTAGGAGTTGAGCTATGTTAAATTTTTATGTAGCTGTAGGTACCAGAGACTAGAAATTTTGGTGTATCCTTTTTCTTGTGTCCCCTGCTACCTTTGGGCTACTCTAAGAATACCTCTTTAGGGTCTGTATTGTGCAGTATTTTTAGCTGTAATTCACTGTCATATGAGAGAGTTTTTGTCATGGTGATAAAGTGTGCATGAAGATAGTCACTCTCTAATCTTCTGATCAAATCTTAATCTTTTACTGGGCTGGGGCTATTTCCTCATACAAGAATGTTAATTATGAAAAACTCAAAGAAATTACTGATATCATCATGACTTTTTTCTTTCTGGCAAATATGCATATGTGCAAAAACAGTTTAAATTGTAGACTTTGTACGGTTGAGATGCAAATAACCACAGTGATTGTAGGTTTTGGGTCCATTAGTCAACAACAAGTTTTATATCTAAGCCAGGATGTTTTTCTGAACATGACTTTATTAAATTGCCTATATATACCTAGCTTTAAAAATATGCTTTAAATCATCTTATCATGTTTCTGGGTCTCTTACTAATGAATGTTCATTAAAATTTCTGAAAAGTGTTTATTTATATTTGCTTTTTATCTTCTCTGAAAATTATACTCTATAAACTTCAAGAAAACTTTAAATATAGATGTAGTATCAATCATATTTTCTAACATAAACATAAAATAAAACCTACAAGGAAATTTAAAAATAAAACCCTCTCTAAATATCTTCTGTTAAATAGGAGATTCAATGGCATGTTATAGACTATTCTGAAAAGAAAATGGTAATTATGTAAAATTATTATATATCATAAATAATCTAATGCAAGCATTTGTTACAGAAAACTGCATGTTAAAGACTCAAACGAAGGACAACTTACAGGAACAAAAAGTCAGTTTGAGTACTTTAAAAACAATCATCAAAATAAGTGGGGGCGGGGGGGAGAAATAATTAAGAAGACATTGATCATTGATAAAGAAATAGCAAATTTTAGTATTTATGAAATTCAAAAGACTAAGAAAATAGAAAAAAATGGTAATAAGATGTGACATTTAATCATAAAATTTAAAAAAATAAAATGTTAAATTAGTAGTAAGAAAAAAGCTATAACATTACATATATCTTTGAGAAAGAATATAAAACTTTTAATACTGTAGATCACTCACAATGTTAGTAAATGTAAATATTAATAGCATGAATTACTTTGAAAGAAATATAAACTATTAAACTGATTTAAAATGGATGAAAAGTCCCTATATGCAAGGAATATGAGGGGATTTGAAAGAAAAGAAAGGACAGGATATCTAGATAGTGGTTAAGAATGACCCCTTTAAAATTATAAAATTAAAGTAGATCTCTGAATGAAGTTGTTTCTGGGGTTAGGTACCCCTTCAAGGTCCTGAGAATGAGCTCTTGTCTCATACTCATAACTGAACTATCAGAGCAGACACAGTTCTGACAAAGCAAAAGGATGTATTGAAAAGAGGTGCTTGAACAGAGAAGAGCAGAATAAGGGAAACTAGGACAACTGCTTTGCCCCACAGCTTGCAGTTTCAGGGTTTATTGTGGTAAAGTTAGCTTTCTGGGTTGTCTCTGGCCAGTCGTCTTACTCATGCACATATTTGGTCATACTCAGGGCCCTTCCTGGTGGTGCCCATGTCTTTCAGTCAACATGGATTGTAGCATAACGGTTTCTGGGAGGTTGGCAGAAAGTATTATCCATTGGCTTCTCCTCCCTCCTTTTGTGCATGCTAAATTGCATCAGGTGTGTCTGACTCTTTGCGACCCTATGGACTGTAGCCTACCAGGCTCCTCTGTCCATGGGCATGAATACCAGAGTGGGTTGTCATGCCCTTCTCCAGGAGATCTTTCTGACCCAGGAATTGAACCAGAATCTCCTACCTCTCCTGCATTGGCAGGTGGGTTCTTTACCACTAGTACCACCTGAAAATCCTTCCTTTTGGCCCCTCCCAAATTCTTCCTGTTTGTTTTGGCAGCAGGAAAAAGCTTGTGTTCCTTATTGAGAACTTCTGTTTTGCGAGGACTTCATGCCAGGGCAGGTGACTTCAGACAGTAGTCCCTAACAGGGTGAGTTAAGTGAGCTACTCTAATACATGGAGAGATAATATTTACCTGTACAGGTAAGTGCAACTGCAGACAGTATAACATAGAGTGACCTTGCTGCTAAGTCACTTCAGTCGTGTCCGACTCTGTGCGACCCCATAGATGGCAGCCCACCAGGCTCCCCCGTCCCTGGGATTCTCCAGGCAAGAACACGAGTGCGTTGCCATTTCCTTCTCCAATGCGTGAAAGTGAAAAGTGAAAGGGAAGTCGCTCAGTCGTGTCCGACTCTTAGCGACCTGATGGACTGCAGCCTACCAGGCTCCTCCGTCCATGGGATTTTCCAGGCAAGAGTACTGGAGTGGGGTGCCATTGCCATAATATATGACCTTATATATTAATAAATAATAAGAAGGCCATTATGACTTGAGTGAGTGAGTAAAAGATAGAGGACTAGGTATGAGTTATTATAGACTTGAAATTTAATACCAATAATTGTTCACTAATTATTCTTATAGAATTATTACAAGAAAATATCTAGGCTATGCAGTTACTATTCTTTCAAAATGACTAATTCTCAAGTTATATAAGCATTTACAGATTATAGAAAAAATTGAGACTCTGAGATAGTATGAAGGAAACTACAGAAAATATGATTTATTAATAGATACCTCAGAAAATATGATTTATTAATATTGATGTAAATATTACATACATTATAAAATAAAAGCTAACAAAATTATTCAAAAGTTATAAATTCAAGATTCAAAGATTGTTCAATTTTAGGAAATTTATAAATATATTTCACAGGCAGTGATATCAAAATTTAAAACTGAACCATCTCAGTAATTCCTGAAAAAGTATTTAATGAAATTTAAAATTTACTTGTCTTATAAAACTAGCAACAAAAGCTAATAAAATAAGCATTAATAATTCCAAATAAAAGGAATAAAATTAAATCAGTGAATATTTGCTTTACAATAAATATCTGAAAATATTTCAGTTACTATCGGCAACAAAATTAATTTTCAGTTATGATTGCTGACATTGACATTATTTGAAATTTCTAATCTATATGACATTAAATCAAAACACAGATATTATGGTATTACTTCCAAAAAAGAAAAACAATATTCCTTGAAGATGCTGCAATTGCTAATGTTTTATCACTAGAAGTATTACAAAATTTAGCAAGGCAGTTAGAAATAAATATATAGAAATATTTTTCTACCCTATAAGAAAAATTAGGCCTTTGAGAATATAACATGGAAACAGATGACATTTCCTACAGCAAGCATGTGTCTAGGAATTAGTTTAAGAAAATAAGTGCAAAACCTATATAAAAGTAATAAAATATGTAGCATAAATGAAGTATTTAATACATAGAAAAACATATTATTATTAAATTGGAAGACTCACTGTCTAAGGGATGTCACTTACTCCAAATTTTCTATATATATGTAAAATGGAATTTTATTTGAAATTTCTTTAAGATAAAGTTGCAACATGCCAAACTTTCTAAAACTAATCAGGATGAATAAATGTATAAAAATAACCAGAAAATTTAAAAAACAATTAAAATTCGAGGGACAGTATTTTTTTTTCTCAATAATTATAACAATGTGATGCTGGCATAGGAAAATACAGACATAGTAATTAGAGATAATTAAAATGTAGTTATAAAGTTGCTATTTTAAAGATTCACAATTTTTTTTTTAATGTTTTAAAAGTTCAGCTGAAACAGGGCTGTTGGTGTACCTGTGTTTAGAGCATCCAAAAACAAAATCCCAACCACCTGTGAAGAGATAAATGCAGTAGGATACCATTTAACGGCATGCAGAAAAGCAAGTTAAACAGTAAGATTAAATAATTATAAAATAGACTCCCAGGGTTATTTTGTCAAAGAAATTGAAGGAAGAGGGCAGTAAAAATTGCCAGATTTGTAGAAGCAGGATATGAGGCTATTATGCAATTTGTATCCACTTGCATGTCAAAGTTACCAAACAGATTTATAGAACTTGAAGAGTAGACTGTGAGAGAGGGGAAACTCTTTAATGAAAAAAGAAAAATAACCATGCGTTAAATAGGTGATAGTAATAAAGATGTAAGCTTTATTCAGGAATCTTCCATAAGCCTGTTATCTGTATCCATCAGAGGGCAGACAGAATGAAAACCATGATCACAGAAAACTAACCAAACTGATCACATGGACACAGACTTGTGTAACTCAATGAAACTATGAGCGATGCCCTATAGGGACACCCTAGATCATGGTGGAGAGTTTTGACAAAACATGGCCCACTGGAGAAGGGACTGGCAAGCCAAGCCACTTCAGTATTCTTGCCTTGAGAGCCCTGTGAACAGTATGAAAAGGCAAAAAGATAGGACACTGAAAGATGAACTCCCCAGGTTGGTAGGTGCCCAATATGCTACTGGGGATCAGAGGAGAAATAACTCCAGAAAGAATGAAGAAATGAAAACAAAGCAAAAACAACACCCAGTTATGGGTGTGATTGCAAATGGCAGTAAAGTCCGATGCTGTCAAGAACAAGATTACATAGGAACCTGGAATGTTAGGTCCATGAACCAAGGCAAATGGGAAGTGGTCAAACGGAGATGGCAAGAGTAAACATCGATATTTTAGGTATCAGTGAACTAAAATGGACTGAAATGCATGAATTTAACTCAGATGACTATTACATCTACTAGTGTGGACAAGAATCCCTTAGAAGTAGGAGTAACCATCATAGTCAACAAAAGAGTCTGAGTTGCAGTACTTGGATGCAGTCTCAAAAACGACAGAATGATCTCTGTTCATTTCCAAGGAACACTATTCAATATCACAGTAATCCAAGTTTATGCCCTGACCAGTAATGCTGAAGGACCTGAAGTTTAATGGTTATATGAACACCTACAAGACCTTCTAGAACTAACACCCAAAAAAAGATATCCTTTTCATTATAGGGGACTGGAATGCAAAAGTAGGAAGTCAAGAAACACCTGGAGAATAGGCAAATTTGGCTTTGGTATACGAATCGATGCAGGTCAAAGGCTAACAGAGTTTTCCAAGAGAATGCACTGGTCATAGCAAACACCCTCTTCCAACAATGCAAGAGAAGACTCTACACATGGACATCATCAGATGGTCAAACCAAAATCAGATTGATTATATACTTTGCAGCCAAAGATGTAGAAGCTCTATATAGTCAGCAAAAACAAGACTGGGAGCTGACTGTGGCTCAGATCATGAACTCTCTATTGCCAAATTAAGACTTAAACTGAAGAAAGTAGGGAACACTACTAGACCATTCAGGAAGACCTAAATCAAATCCCTTATGATTATACAGTGGAAGTGACTAGTATTAAAGGGATTGGATCTGATAGACATAGTACCTGAAGAACTATGGACGGAGGTTCATGACTTTGTACAGGAGGCAGTGATTAAGACTATCCCCAAGAAAAAGAAATGGAAAAAGGCAAAATGGTTGTTTGAGGAGGCCTTAAAAATAGCTGAGAAAAGAAGAGAAGCTAAAGGTAAAGAAGAAAAGGAACATATATTCATTTGACTGCAGAATTCCAAAGAATAGCAAGGAGAGATAAGAAAGTATTCCTCAGTGATGAATGCAAAGAAATAGAGGAAAACAATACAATGGGAAAGACTAGAGATCTCTTCAAGGAAATTAGAGATACCAAGGGAACATTTCATGCAAAGATGGACACAGTAAAGGACAGAAATGACATCGACCGAACAGAAGCAGAATATATTAAGAAGAGGTGGCAAGAATACACAGAATTATACAAAAATATCTTCATGAATCAGATAACCACAATAGTGTCATCACTCACCTAGAGCCAGACATTCTGGAATGTGAAGTCAAATGGGCTTTAGAAAGCATCACTAGAGCAAAGCTAGTGGAGGTGATGGATTCCAGTTAAGCTATTTCAGATCCTAAAAGATAATGCTGTTAAAAAGCTGCACTCAATATGCCAGCAAATTTGGAAAATTCAGCAGTGCCCACAGGACTGGAAAAGGTCAGTTTTAATTCCAATCCCAAAGAAAGGCAATACCAAAGGATGTTCAACCTACTGCACACTTGCACTCTTCTCACACACTAGTAAAGTAATGCTCAAAATTCTTCAAGCCAGACATCAACAGTACATGAACCGTGAACTTCCAGATGTTGAAGCTGGATTTAGAAAAGGCATAGGAACCAGAGATCAAATTGCAAACATCCACTGGATCATCGAAAATGCAAGAGAGTTCCAGAAAAACATCTACTTCTGCTTTATTGACTATGCCAAAGCCTTTGACTTTGTGGATCACAGCAAACTATGGAAACCTCTTAAAGTGATAGGAATGCCAGACCACCTTATCTGCCTCCTGAGAAATCTGTATGCAGGTCAAAAAGCAAGAGTTAGACTTGAACATGGAAGAACAGGCTGGTTCCAAATTGGGAAAGGATTACATCAAGGCTGTATATTGTCACCCTGCTTATTTAACTTATATGCAGTGTACATTATGTGAAAGGCTAGGCTGGATGAATCACAAGCTGGAATCAAGACTGTTGGGAGAAATATCAATAACCTCAGAAATGCAGATGATACAACCCTTATGGCAGAAAGCAAAGAGGATAAAGGCCTTCTTGAGGATTGTGAAAGAGGAGAGTGAAAAAGTGGGCTTAAAACTCAACATTCAAAAAACTAAGATCATGGCATCTGGTCCCATCTCTTCATGACAAATAGATGGAAAGTCAATGGAAACAGTGACAGACTTTATTTTCTTGGGCTCCAAAATTACTTCAGATGGTGACTGCAGCCATAAAATTAAAAGACACTTGCTCCTGGGATGAAAAGCTATGATAGACCTAGACAGCATGTTGAAAAGCAGAGACATTACTTTGCCAACAAGGGTCCGTCTAGTCAAAGCTATGGTTTTTCCAGTAGTCATGTATGGTTGATTGTGAGAGGTGGGCTGTTAAAGAAAGTTGAGCACTGAAGAGTTTATGCTTTTGAACTGTGGTGTTGGAGAAGGCTCTTGGGAATCCCTTGGACAGCAAGGATTTCCAACCAACCCATCCTAAGGGAAATCAGTCCTGAATATTCACTGCAAGGACTTATGGTGAAGCTGAAACTCTAATACTTTGGCCACCTGATGTGAAGACTGACTCATTTGAAAAGACTCCGATGCTGGGAAAGATTGAAGGTGGGTGGAGAAGGGGATGCCAGAGGATGAAGTGGTTGGATGGCATCACCAATTTGATGAACATGAGTTTGAGTAAGCTCTGGGATTTGGTGATGGACATGGAAGCCTGGCGTTCTGCAGTCCATGGGGTCGCAAAGAGTTGGACACAGCTGAGCAACTGAACTGAACTGAATCAAGATGGTTAAAGAAATATTTGGACAAAATTAGAAACAGAGAATCGAGGGCAGTGAATACAGGCAAAAAGCTACCACTCCTTGATTGTTTGTTGTGTTTACATTTTTCTTCTCTTCCCCCTTTATTTTTTCTCTCTACTTTGCCACTTCTCCTTTTATCCCCTTTAAAAAAAATGGATTTGTCTACATGAAATTATTGACAGACTTATTATAATTTACTATGAAATATAACCAGCTCTGCCTCAGATAACCCCAATTAACCCACTCAGGCCTAAAATTCTTAATCTCGTGACTTTTTAGTGTGACTCCTAAAGATTAAAATGTTTATTAGCCCAATCAAATGTAACTTAAAAAAATGCAATTAATATGATATATAGCTATTTAAAGAAAGTAGTTTTCTTAATATCCAACTATAATGCGAGATGAGATATTTCACACCCAAATACACATATTGATGTTGTTAGTACAAAATATGAAGACATAATTATACCTCAAGTTCATAAAGACAGGTAGATTTGTGTGTGTGTGTGTGTTGCACATTTTTATAGGTTTGCATTTAGAAACTTTTTATCATTTGTAAGGCAGAAAGGGAATCTATTATATATACATTAGGGTAACTTAGGCTCTATCTTCAGTAAATTGTGCCCATTGAATAGCAAATAAAACATGATTCATATTTAAATATCTGTTCTTTCTCTCATGGCTAGGGAATATCCATCTGTTGTTTTTTTCAAATTGTTCATAATGAAAAGCAACATTTTATTCAATTTAAATAGTATTCATCATGTAGTTTCTAAACATGAAACTTTTAGGAGGTTGGCTTGAGAAAGCAATTACTCTGTTGATGTATAAATTATTTTTATACTCATTTTTTGGATGTTCCAACAAAACTTGTTAGTAGTGGTCTGATGATATATTTTCTTGTTTTATTTTCCCTTTTAGAGGTAGATGGAGGTATTAGATAACAAGGTTTCATTGTGCTGAGAAAATTCACAGATTTTTTTTTTTTTTTTATATTTAAGAAAGCAGTAACTTATCCTAAGGAGAAATTCTTATAGATAGATATCCTGTGAAAAACACCCTCACCAGCCCAAAACCAAAGGATGAACTCTGAGACACAAAGCACAGCGAAAGTGAAACTTTTAATGACAGTCTTGCAAGATCAGGTGTCTGATTGGCAGGTAAACCCAGGGCAGTTACAACAGCAATTTATTCCCTAACTCTCAGGTCCTTCCCCCTGGTTCCTCATTGCTGAGTACTACGGGGTGTGCAATCTTCCTGGAGGTCGCCTATGTTTCATTATTTTCTTATGGAGTATCCTTCTTTCTCCCTTCCTAACTTGCATCCACATTTTTCAAAAAAGACTTTCTTGCTAATGTATCCCTTACCCCAATATCTTGTTTGCCTAAGGAACCTCCAAGTACATGAACTATGTCAGGTGTGCAAGTCCTTAGCAAGTTTAGAACCAGGGAACAGGCAAAGGATGGAGTCCTATTTCTTTAGGATCCAGTCTAATCTCTCTCTCCAATACTAACTTTATCTAAAGAGTCCAGGCTTCAACTTTGTCTTGAAAACTGGCCACATCAAGTTTCTATTTCTTACATATACAAAATAAATATTATATAAAAAGATAATTTTGAAATAATTTGAGATTTTACTTGAGTTTTTCCATTTTCTTATTAATTTGCTAGCAAGGTTATGCTCAAAATCCTCCCAGCTAGGCTTCAGCATTATGTGAACCAAGAAATTCAAGATGTACAAGCTGGATTCAGGAAAGGAAGAGGAAACCAGAGATCAAATTGCCAAAATCTGCTGCATAATAGTGAAAGCATGGGAATTCCAAAAAATATATACTTATGCTTCACTTGTCACACTAAAGTCTTTAATTGTGTGGATCACAACAAACTGCAGAAAATTCTTAAAGAGATGGGATTACCAGAGCACCTTACCTGTCTCCTGAGAAACCTGTATGCAGGTCAAATAGCAAGAATTAAAATGACATGGCATAACAGACTGCCTCAAAATTTGTAAAGGAGTACAACAAGGTTTTATATCATCACCCTGCTTATTCAACTCATATGCAGAGTACATCATGTGAAATACTGGGCTGGATGAATCACAAGCTGGAATCAAATTGTCAGAAGAAATATTAACAACCTCATATATGCATATCATATACCATTATAATGGCATAAAATGAAGAGGAACTAAAGAGCCTCTCAATGAGGGTGAAAGAGAAGAGTATAAAAGCTGGTTTGAAACTCAACATTCAAAAAACTAAGATCATGGCATCCAGTCCCATTACTTCATGGCAAATAGAAGGAAAAAAAATGCAAACTGATAGATTTCATTTTGTTGTGCTCCAAAATCACTGCAGATGGTGACTGTAGCCATGAAATTCAAAGATGCTTGCTCCTTGAAGGAAAGCTATGACAAACTAGACAACATATTAAAAATCAGAGACATTACTTTGTTAATGAAGGCCCATATAGTCAAAGCTATGGTTTTTCCAGTGGTCATGTATGGATGTGAGAGTTGGACTACAGAGGCTGAGCACTAAAGAATTGATGGTTTTGAATTGTGGAGAAAATGCTTGAGAATCCTTTGGGATGCAAGGAAATAAAATCAATCAATCCTTAAATGAAATCAACTCTGAACATTCATTGGAAGGATTGATACTGAAGCTGAAACTCCCAATTCTTTGGCCACCTGATGTGAAGAGCCTACTCATTAGAAAAGACCCTGATGCTGGGAAAGAATGAAGGCACGAGGAAAAGGGGGTGGCAGAGGATGAGATAGATAGCATTACCAACTCAATGAGAATGAATTTGACCAAACTCTGGGAAAGATTGAAGGACAATGAAGCCTGGCATGCTGCAGTCCATGGGGTTGCAGAGTCAAACACGACTTACCAAGTGAACAGCAAAAATTAGTTTTTGTTACACTGAGTGATTTACTATTAATAATTAGTTGTTCAAAGCCAGCTTATTAAACCCTGAATTTTATAACTATAGACATAAATTATTCAGTGTCAAACCATGATTTAAATCTTAGCTTCTAAAGAATGGAATTTATAAAAACTTTACCAAAAGTTAGCTTTAGCTACCCTATTTTGTTTAACACATCAACATGTGACTCTGGGAGTAGGCTGCAGTCCAGAGAGTCGCTGAGAGTCGGGCACGACTGAGCAACTTCACTTTCACTTTTCACTTTCATGCATTGGAGGAGGAAATGGCAATCCACTCCAGTGTTCTTGCCTAAAGAATCCCAGGGATAGCAGGGCCGGGTGGGCTGCCATCTATGTGGTCGCACAGAGTCGGACACGACTGAAGGGACTTAGCAGCAGCAGCTGGGAGTTAAGATAGGTAAAACATTTCACAGTGAAACATGTACAAAGAGAATAATTCAAAGTGGTTACAAATATAATAGCTGAAAACTCAATAAAATTAACAGATAAAACATAGAAACCAAATAACATAAATTATTATACTTGAATTATATTTTGTCAGATTATTTACAGCAGCTTTTTTGTTTATTTGACCATCAGTTTATTAAACAGTACTTGTTTAATAAAATCCATCAAGTAAAATGAGAAAATAACAGACGGGAATTAGATAAAATCTCACTGAAAATCTGTATACTGGTCTAAAAGATAGGATTAATCTTTACACATTATAACAGTCTCTAGGACTCAGCACTCTCTGAGTTCTTCCTCTTTGCCTGGCTCCATACCTAGAACCCACTATGACAGTGTGTTCTTCCTTCTTTTGATGGTAAACAGTCTATATCTCACTGCTTTGGAAAGAAGGTGATTTAGCATATGACATTCAGAGCTAAATAGGAATTGCAGAAATCATTCAGACTACCTCAGTTATTTGAGAAAACCATAAGCCACAGTTTTGAAGGGACTTTCCTCAAAGTCACATAGCACAGACTTGAAAGAAATATGAAAACAGATAGTACATATAATTATTGTATCTTCTAAGAAACTTGTATCATCATCCCAGTCGGTATTGACCTCTTACTTTTTTAAATTCCATTTTCACTCTTCTACATTTCTTGTGAAATATGCAATTTGCCACTTTCTTTTGTAATTTTGTCTACACATAAACCTTGTTCCATGTTAAGTTCTAACTGTTGCTTCCTGACCTGCATACAAATTTCTCAAGAGGCAGATCAGGTGGTCTGGTATTCCCATCTCTTTCAGAATTTTCCACAGTTGATTGTGATCCACACAGTCAAAGGCTTTGACATAGTCAATAAAGCACAAATAGATGTTTTTCTGGAACTCTCTTGCTTTTTCCATAATCCAGTGGGTGTTGGCAATTTGATCTCTGGTTCCTTTGCCTTTTCTAAAACCAGCTTTAACATCAGGAAGTTCACGGTTCACATATTGCTGAAGCCTGGCTTGGAGAATTTTGAGCATTACTTTACTAGCGTGTGAGATGAGTGCAATTGTGTGGTAGTTTGAACATTCTTTGGCATTGCCTTTCTTTGGAATTGGAATGAAAACTGACATTTCCAGTCCTGTGGCCACTGCTGAGTTTTCCAAATTTGCTGGCATATTGAGTGCAGCACTTTAATAACATCATCTTTCAGGATTTGGAATAGCTCCACTGGAATTCCATCACCTCCACTAGCTTTGTTCGTAATGATGCTTTCTAAGGCCCACTTGACTTCACATTCCAGGACGTCTGGCTCTAGGTCAGTGATCACACCATCGTGATCATCTGGGTAGTGAAGATCTTTTTTGTACAGTTCTTCTGTGTATTCTTGCCACCTCTTCTTAATATCTTCAGCTTCTGTTAGGTCCATACCACTTCTGTCCTTTATTGAGCCCATCTTTGCATGAAATGTTCCTTTGGTATCTCTGATTTTCTTGAAGACATCATGAGAAACGCTGGACTGGAAGAAACACAAGTTGGAATCAAGATTGCTGGGAGAAATATCAATAGCCTCAGATATGCAGATGATACCACCCTTATGGAAGAAAGTGAAGAGGAACTCAAAAGCCTCTTGATGAAAGTGAAAGTGGAGAGTGAAAAAGTTGGCTTAAAGTTCAACATTCAGAAAACGAAGATCATGGCATCTGGTCCCATCACTTCATGGGAAATAGAAGGGGAAACAGTGGAAACAGTGTCAGACTTTCTTTTTCTGGGCTCCAAAATCACTGCAGATGGTGACTGTAGCCATGAAATTAAAATACACTTACTCCTTGAAAGAAAAGTTATGACCAACCTAGATCACATATTCAAAAGCAGAGACATCACTTTGCCAACAAAGGTTCATCTAGTTAAGGCTATGGTTTTTCCTGTGGTAATGTATGGATATGAGAGCTGGACTGTGAAGAAGGCTGAGCACCGAAGAATTGATGCTTTTGAACTGTGGTGTTGGAGAAGACTCTTGAGAGTCCCTTGGACTGCAAGGAGATCCAACCAGTCCATTCTGAAGGAGATCAGCCCTGGGATTTCTTTGGAAGGAATGATGCTAAAGCTGAAACTCCAGTACTTTGGCCACCTCATGCAAAGAGTTGACTCATTGGAAAAGACTCTGATGCTGGGAGAGATTGGGGGCAGGAGGAGTAGGGGATGACAGAGGATGAGATGGCTGGATGGCATCACTGACTCGATGGACGTGAGTCTGAGTGAACTCCGGGAGTTGGTGATGGACAGAGAGGCCTGGCGTGCTGCGATTCAGGGGGTCACAAAGAGTCAGACATGACTGAGCGACTGATCTGATCTGATCTTATCTGATAAAGCTTGTTTCTATTTAGCCTAAATTGTGTCTAACTCTTTTGTGACCCCTTGGACTGTAACCCACCAGGCTCCTCTTTGGATGGGATTTCTCCAGGCAAGAACACTAGAGTGGATTGCCATTTCCTTCCTCAAGGAATCTTTCTGACCCAGGGATCAAATTTGCATCTCCTTCATTGCAGAAGAACTCTTTACCGCTGAGCCACTGGGGAAGCCCTCATAGTGTGTAAGATCCTTGAGAAAAGTGAGTGTGGTTAATATTTATGTACTTATATAGGATGGAACTCATACCTCCTTACAGAGGTGGAAGTTCTATGAGAATTTAATGGATGAATACACTTCCAAAACATTTGTAGTCTGATCTACCCAAGTATGAACTATTGGTACATAAGTCAGCTCTAATTTATACACTGACTTGTCTTGTTTTATAATAATTGCATTTGTATAGAATGCAGCCCAGTTACCTGTCTTGTATGTCCCAGTCATGTATCATAACAGCTCTTGGACTAGATGTTCAATTAAATGGAGTATGTGTTCATTTTTCAGGAAACCATATGAATAATTTCCAAAAAAGTAATCAGCAGTCAACCTTAGTCAATTTGATTTCTTCCCTTTGTTATCCCCAATAAAAAATCAAATTATTTTACTTCCAAATTTATTTCATGCATGCAAAAAGTAGTTTAAAGGATTTTTACTATTGTTTTAATTTTACACAATTAGATTTATTAATAATTACATTGATCTTTATGACTTTTTCTTAATTATATGAATAAAGATTTTCCAATATGAATTCAGGCCTTTCTTTCAGCTAATGTTCAATTTGAACTTCAAATTCAAGAATAGTAACTGAATATTTGATCTTGTACTAAGAAAAAAAACAGGATCATACAGCAAAAAGTTATCTCCATATAATATTCATCCTCTACTACTTTCCACCATCATGCATTATAATGTATCTATTTCTTTGGATGTGTCTAAATAATGTCAAAATGGAATAGCCTGGAATTAAGTTTAAACAAATTATTCTTATAGTTTGATTGAATGGCTTAAGACTTGTTTTTAAATTGTTCTCTAAAATCTCTTTCAAGACATATAATTCTATGTTTTAAGTAGATTTTGCTTTTATTTTTTTAAGTGAATTTGGCTAAAGCAGTTGGTATCATAGACACCATACAATAATGTTTTTACTTACGGTAAGAGAAAAATTAATTTTCTATATCACCTCAGACTTCCTATAAGAAACCATATATTCTATCTTTATTATTCACAAGGGCCCTATACCAATATGATGTTACTTTCCTTAACGTACAACATAATAGGTGATGCATTAGTACTGAACCAATTTTCCAGTCAAATAGGTATGCTTAAAAGAGAGCTAATAAAAGTCTCAGTAATAATAATAATACAGACAATTCATACTATAGAGGGCCAATTAGTCTGTAACATTGTAGTTTTGATATATTTAACTACTAACCTTCAAATTAATTTGTGGTTCTGCTTACATTAATGTATTCTAAATAAGGCTAGATTCATTGATGCTAAAACAGTATTATGATATAATACAAAACAATGTAATAATCAACACTGTATTTTCACTTGCATTCATATAGAGTGAGATTAAAATCATAATTAATATTCATGAAATAAATAAGTTCTCATAAAATTATAAATATGTGGCATTAGAGTATTTCTGCAAAATATATCTGCTTTCACTGAAAGTTCATAGTCATAAATACTAATGATTTTTTAGAAAATGTGCATATATATGTAGGTATATATATATTAAACAAAATGAAGGAAATAATTTTGTTTTTCCATGACTATTCACATCCATTTATCCTTGTTTTCTTTCCTCTCTTGGTGAAACTGAGTTCTTTTATTCAATAGCTTCATTGTATTTTCCCATTTTAAAATACATTTAGCCCAAATTAATTCCATTTCTGTAGTGGGCAAAACAATAAGCTATAGCTTCAAAGAAATATAAATTTATAAGACACAGTATCTGCCACTTCTAATTCTTACATCTAGTAGGCAAGAAGGCATTCATTTCCATAATGCAGGGTGGTGAACCACATCTAAGAAGAGGAAGTGAAACTGGAAAGCATCTGTACTAGCTTGCTAGTCCCTGCAGATGGTGACTGCAGCCATGAAATTAAAAGACGCTTACCCCTTGGAAGGAAAGTTATGACCAACCTAGATAGCATATTCAAAAGCAGAGACATCACTTTGCCAACAAAGGTCCATCTAGTCAAGGGTATGGTTTTTCCTATGGTCATGTATGGATGTGAGAGTTGGACTGTGAAGAAGGCTGAGCACAAAAGAATTGATGCTTTTGAACTGTGGTGTTGAAGAAGACTCTTGAGAGTCCCTTGGACTGCAAGGAGATCCAACCAGTCCATTCTGAAGGAGATCATTCCTGGGATTTCTTTGGAAGGAATGATGCTAAAGCTGAAACTCCAGTACTTTGGCCACCTCATGCAAAGAGTTGACTCATTGGAAAAGACTCTGATGCTGGGAGGGATTGGGGGCAGGAGGAGAAGGGGATGACAGAGGATGAGACGGCTGGATGGCATCACTGACTCGATGTACATCAATCTGAGTGAACTCCAGGAGTTGGTGATGGACAAGGAGGCCTGGTGTGCTGCGATTCATGGGGTCGCAGAGTCGGACACAACTGAGTGACTGAACTGAACTGAGGCTGCCATGACCCAGTGGCATAAACTAGATGGCTATGAACAACAGAAATTTAGTGGCTCACAGTTTTGGAGGCTAGACATTCCAGATCACAGTGTTGGCAGGGTGATGAATTCTGAGCGCTGGGAGAGATAATCAGTTTCATGCCTCCCTTCTAACTTCTGATAGCTTGCTGACAATCTTTGGTAGTAAATGCAGCATCACTCTAATCTCTGTCTTGATCTTTACATGGTATTTTCCTTGTATCTTTTCATATCATCCTCCCTCTGCGCATGTCTATCTCTGTACAAATTTTCTCTTTTCATAAAGACAAGAGTCATAGTTTAGGACCCACCTTAATGACCTCATTTTAAATTGATTACCTCTAAGAACATCCTGTTTCCAAATAGAGCCACATTCTGAAGCCCTGGAAACTTGGATTGCAACATAACTTTTTGGAGAGATATAATGCAACTCATAACATCTACTTATCTTTTACTCACTTGACATTGATACGGCTGGGGTTATAGCTTTACCACAGTCAATGCTAGAAGTTTGTTTTAATTTTACAGTTAGAACCCTGACAAAATCCTTCCTTTGGCTGGAATCCTCTACTCAGTCTTCAAGACTCAAATCAAATGTTGGTTTCTTTATAAAATCATCCCTGCCTCATTTCTGAATTACAGAGTTATGAGCCGCCTGTTTGATACTTATGGTGCTCTATTTACTGTTTTCATATTTATCTCTCCCAGAAGAATATCATCTTCCTGAAGACCATGACTGAGCAACTGAACTGAACTGAACTAACTGAATAAATGTTCTCTATATATAATGAGTAAGACTTCGATATAATGAATGAAAATATGAATGAATAAAATTTGTCCAAAATAGCACAAATAATGATAGAATGTAAAAACCGGAATATAGTTACGTATATTTTTTTCTTTCCTTTTTTAACTATTAGTAGCTGTAGGATAAATAATAGCTTGCATGCATGCTAAGTTGCTTCAGTCATGTCCAAGTCTTTGCAACTCTATGGACTGTAGCCCTCCAGGCTCCTCCATTCATGGGATTCTCTAGGAATCTTCCTCCAGGGGATCTTTCTGACCCAGGGGATCAAACCCACATCTCTTATGTGTCCTGCATTGGCAGGCTGGTTCTTGACCACTAGCTCCACTTGGGAAGCCCAATTAATAACACATGGTCTAAATCAAAGTCTTGTGACACTAATATATATATTAAATATGCACAGATATATGATTACACATGTGTGTAGGTATGTATGTTCGTATTTATAAAGTCTCAAAACTTGTTAGTAATTGTGCAAGTGATATTCCACATCATTCAGAATTTATAGCATATCATCATTGTTTAGGTCAGCCATATAGTGTATACAAAGGAATTAAGAAACAACAGATAAATATTTATATCTTTGGCAGCTCAGATGGTAAAGAATCTGCCTGCAATGCAGGAGGCGCAGGTTCAATCCATGGTCAGGAAGATCCCCTGGAGAAGGGAATGGCAACCCACTCCAGTATTCTTGCCTGGAGAATTCCACAGACAGCAGAGCCTAGCAGGCTATAGTCCATGGGGTAGCAAAAGGTGGACATGTCTGAGCTACTAATACTTTCATTTTCACTTAGATTATTCTATGGGTGTACTATTATGGGATTCTGAATTTGATACATTTTAAAAAGAGACAATAATAATGTTAATTCACATGAAAACATTAAATATTCTTAAATGACTATTAATGCTCTTATTAACAGGTATAATGACATTTCCATTACTAGATAGTGATGCACAAAGTATCATGTGATGCCTCATCAATACTTTTATCCAAGAGGAGGTGAATATTATGTTATCTGTTACATTTTGCATGTGCAGGGAGGCCATGCCTTTGATTATATGATGGATACACATCCTAGCATGGGCACTTTGGAATAAGTAGCGCTCTACTTTCAGCCTTACAGATGTGATCATAAATCCAGGAGAGATTTCTTCAAGGCCTGTCATCCCCATGCACTGTTAAACCTGAATCTATTTCAGTGAGAGAAGGTGTGAATCCCACAGAACCAGTTCATCATTAACATTTCTAAAATGCTTGGAGCCTCTTTTGAAATAAAAGAAATGTTATAAAAATTGCTATGATTATCTTTTTTTTTTTCTTTGAGAGAGACAGGGAAATTGTTATTCACAGAGTATACCTTTTTTCCCCTTCTCCTGGAAAATATTTGTCATGTTGATGCATTCTCAAGCCACTGCCAATGAAGAAAAATGTTTGCATCTCTTTCTCCACACACCGTGGGTGGGGAGAGATTCCAAATTGAATTAAGAACACATCAGTGAGCTCCAAATAAATGATTCAGCCTGAAGGCTGAAGTGTTACCTTTTATTCTGCAGTCTATAATTGACACAAAATATGTGTACAGTAATTCATAAGACACAGATATGCAATAGAAGAATATTTTATTATAATGAAAAATCATTATTTTTATGCTAATAGAGAAGTACAAACACCCTCATCATTAAGCAATATTACATATTCTAAATTGGAGAGTAAGATTATGAGCTGAGAGCTCATTTTAATAGAATTTGAACACATTATTTACTATTTTCTGAAGTCTAAGAGACTGAAAGTTCCACATAAAGAAGGCTATATTATTTTTATTCTTTCTTAGGCTTATCAGTAAGAAATCCTGGCACCAATCTTTAAGGAAATGATAAGATGTATAGAGTTATAGAGAACAGTAAAAATGGTCTAATTCAACAAAAATTTAAATGGTAATAATAGTTTACAAGCTTTCTATTAAGTACAGGACTTAGCTTGCTAAACTCCTAAATATTCTGATGAAATAACTGAATGCGTCTCACAGAATGTATAAGCTTTGCCCAAGGTCAGCAGAAATGGACAGTCCTAAGCCTGCCCTAGAATTCAGGTTAAGCAGATCTTTGTTAAGGTCTGCACTTCACTACACTACAACAGTGAAATCAAGCCTGTCAGCCTGCCAGAATAGTATTGTTATAATGATTCAAGATACTTCTCATTATTAGATATTTTAATGCTCTTACCCTCCCCCCCAAAAAAAACTTATTTAAGATAGCAATGTCAAAATTCTTAAAACATGAAAATAGATAAACAGAAGCTAGTAATTGATAATGAATATAAAGGCAGCTGGCATGATTTTCCTTCTATTGATTCCTTATTGGCTTAGGTTTCATTGGGAAAGGGAATTTCCCAATGAAATGTGAATTTCCCTCTCCCATTCACAGTGGGAGAGGGAATTTAGTTTGGGTGCTTTTTGTTGTTTTAATCCTTAAGTTAGTAAATAAAATAAATGTGGTCAATATTATTAACCTGTATAAGTTTCATTTGCCATAGAGGCAATTAATTACCACTCTAAAGGCACCAATGGAAATTCTGGATAGAGTAAGGGTTATTTTTGTGTTGCCATAAATAAAATTCAAGACACCATAAAAAGAGGGGAAAAGCATGTTATCAACTCTATGACTTGTTTATTTCATTACGTTTCTCTTTCTATTGTAATTTCTTCTACAACTTATATTTTTCACTACCCAAGTTATGATTCTTTGGTTAAAATTCAAATATATTTACATTGACATTATTTGTCTAACGTTTGAGAATTTGGGTGAGCTATACTTTCAAGTTCCTGATTATGTTTTTGTCAAATATTTGCTTCTCTGAGTTCTTTTCAGATCTAAAATTCCATAAGATCCAGTGACATTAGGCCACAGAAAGAATATTATTGAATTAGGGTTTAATGAACCTAGTTTAAGGAGAAAATCATGACAACAGTATGATAATGATAAGCAAATATTTGCATATATAGTAACAGGCTATGTACTAAGGCTTCAACATATGTATTTTGGGGGTAACAAAATTTAGTCCATAAGAGACTTTAAGCAAACAAAATGTAATTCTCCCACATTAATACAAAATAAAAAAATTTAAGAATTTAAGTCATTTTATGCTCAAAACTTAGAAAATATTTTTCTTTTTTTAACCAACAGAATTTTGGCCTTGAAAACAGAAAACCACGAAGACATAAAAATTGATAATAATAGTGACAATAATTCAAAGAGAATAGAAAAATAAAATAAATATACAATCTCATACATTGTATAGAAGAGAGGAATAAGATAAAACACCATTTGTACATCAGAGAGTAAATGAATTTTTCTATGGTTGATGAATCAATAAATAAAATATAGTACTTTATATTGGAGAAGGCGATGGCACCCCACTCCAGTACTCTTGCCTAGAAAACCCCATGGACAGAGGAGGCTGGTAGGCTGCAGTCCATGGGGTCGCAAAGAGTCGGACACGACTGAGCAACTTTCCTTTCATTTTTCACTTTCATGCATTGGAGAAGGAAATGGCAACCCACTCCAGTGTTCTGCCTGGAGAATCCCAGGGACAGGGGAGCCTGTGGGGCTGCTGCCTATGGGGTCGCACAGAGTCAGACACAACTGAAGTGACTTAGCAGCAGCAGCAGTACTTTATATGGAATTTTGAAATATTTTTTGAAAAAAAATGTGATAGTCTGGAGTGAATTTGAGAATAGGAAAATGTGGAATGGGATATTTGTTTACACCAAAAACAGTTCTAAACATTTTGATTCATTACTGTGTAACTGTGATAAATACAGAGAGCAGTACTTACATTGTTAGTACTCCACTATTATGTAACTAGTGGCTAGGGTTTACTATTAGCACATATTTTTATCATCTATCAATTTTGACTTAAAATAGTTTAGGCTCAATAGGCATGAAGTTAGTCCTCCTATAAGTGAGCAAGTTTCAAAAAAGGAAAGGAAGCACAAGAAAGCAAACACATAAAATGCTATTCAGTGTGCTTTAGAACACTTGAAAACTTGACTGACAATAAGTTGATCATAACCTAGAAAAATGTATAGAAAATAGCATGACAAATATTTCACAGCATAATTAAACATACTTTATTATAGCGCTCATAATTTTTGTTAAAAATGTGATTAGATTGTTATCAAGAGCAATTTTAATTTTTAAAAATATTTTCTCTTGCCGTATTTAATTTTTACTACTATTTTTTCTCCACTCCCTTAATCATTTACATTTTATTTCTCATTAGCTTAATGTGAAATTCTTAATAGCTAAAATATTAATAAATTGTCTTGAAGCCCTCTACATATTGATTTTACCGTCTATAAAGTCCCCAACACATTCATAGGTTAGCATATTCTTGTTATATAACATTTGAGGTAAAATCAATTTAATAAATGAAGAATTATAGAATAAAAATATAAAGCATAAAGCATTTACAGGTGAGATATAATGCATTTGAAATATTCATTGCATTCAATAGTCAGTTATAAATGCTAATTCCTAATTTCTGCACATCAAGTTGTATAAACTCAGTTTTTTCTAGTGTCCAGAGTTACCTCAAAGTGCTCTAGTTTTACTCTGTAGCCATTTTCAGAGTTATGAAACCTCTATGGAAAATGACTTTTCAGATTCTTTTTTATTCATTCATGTATTTATATAAACACTACTGAATACTCTTTAATGGTTTTTATGTTTCTCTAACAAATACAGAAACTATCAAAACTTAAGCTAAAGAGTAGGTTAATTTATACTAATATATTATTGATGGAAGCACTACACCCTTGGTATTAAGTGCAGCTCTTTCCTCAACAAAGTAACAGATGCAATCTCTGTTTTAACATACAAATGTATCAGATCAGATCAGATAAGTCGCTCAGTCGTGTCCCACTCTTTGCGACCCCATGAACCGCAGCACGCCAGGCCTCCCTGTCCATCACCAGCTCCCGGAGATCACCCAGACTCATACCCATCGAGTCAGTGATGCCATCCAGCCATCTCATCCTCTGTCGTCCCCTTCTCCTCCTGCCCTCAATCCCTCCCAGCATCAGAGTCTTCTCCAATGAGACAACTCTTCGCATGAGGTGGCCAAAATACTGGAGTTTCAGCCTTAGCATCATTCCTTCTAAAGAAATTCCAGGATTGATCTCCTTCAGAATGGACTGGTTGGATCTTCTTGCAGTCCAAGGGACTCTCAAGAGTCTTCTCCAACACCACAGTTCAAAAGCATAAATTCTTCGGCGCTCAGCCTTCTTCACAGTCCAGCTCTCACATCCATACTTGACCACAGGAAAGACCATAGCCTTGACTAGGCGAACCTTTGTTGGTAAAGTAATGTCTCTGCTTTTGAATATGCTATCTAGGTTGGTCATAACTTTCCTTCCAAGGAGTAAGCGTCTTTTAATTTCATGACTGCAGTCATCATCTTCAGTGATTTTGGAGCCCAGAAAAACAAAGTCTGACACTGTTTCCACTGTTTCCCCATCTATTTACCATGTAGTGATGGGACCAAATGCCATGATCTTCATTTTCTGAATGTTGAGCTTTAAGCCAACCTTTTCACTCTCCACTTTCACTTTCATTAAGAGGCTTTTTAGCCCCTCTTTACTTTCTGCCATGAGAGTCATGTCATCTGCATATCTGAGGTTATTGATATTTCTCCCAGCAATCTTGATTCCAACTTGTGTTTCTTCCAGTCCAGCATTTCTCATGATGTACTCTGCATATAAGTTAAATAAACATGGTGACAGTATGCAGCCTTGACCTACTCCTTTTCCTATTTGTAACCAGTCTGTTGTTCCATGACCAGTTCTAACTGTTGCTTCCTGACCTGCATACAGATTTCTCAAGAGGCAGATCAGGTGGTCTGGTATTCCCATCTCTTTCAGAATTTTCCACAGTTTATTGTGATCCACACAGTCAAAGGCTTTGGCATAGTCAATAAAGCAGAAATAGATGTTTTTCTGGAACTCTCTTGCTTTTTCCATGATCCAGTGGATGTTGGCAATTTGATCTCTGGTTCCTCTGCCTTTTCTAAAACCAGCTTGAACATCAGGAAGTTCACGGTTCACATATTGCTGAAGCCTCGCTTGGAGAATTTTGAGCATTACTTTACTAGCGTGTGAGATGAGTGCAATTGTTCGGTAGTTTGAGCATTCTTTGGCATTGCCTTTCTTTGGGATTGGGATGAAAACTGACCTTTTCCAATCTTGTGGCCACTGCTGAGTTTTCCAAATTTGCTGGCATATTCAGTGCAGCACTTTCACAGCATCATCTTTCAGGACCTGGAATAGCTCCACTGGAATTCCATCACCTCCACTAGCTTTGTTCGTAGTGATGCTTTCTAAGGCCCATTTGACTTCACATTCCAAGATGTCTGGCTCTAGGTCAGTGATCACATCATCATGATTATCTGGGTCTTGAAACTCTTTTTTGTACAGTTCTTCTGTGTATTCCTGCCACCTCTTCTTAATATCTTCTGCTTCTGTTAGGTCCACACCATCTCTGTCCTTTATCGTGCCCATCTTTGCATGAAATGTTCCTTTGGTATCTCTGATTTTCTTGAAGAGATCCCTAGTCTTTCCCATTCTGTTGTTTTCCTCTATTTCCTTACATTGATCACTGAAGAAGGCTTTCTTATCTCTTCTTGCTATTCTTTGGAACTCTGCATTTAGATGTTTCTATCTTTCCTTTTCTCCTTTGCTTTTCGCTTCTCTTCTTTTCACAGCTATTTGTAAGGCCTCCCCAGACAGCCATTTGGCTTTTTTGCATTTCTTTTCCATGGGAATGGTCTATACAAATGTATAGTATACTTCAAATCCATGAAATTCTTAACAATTTAAGCCAATATTCATTAGAGATTTTGTCAAACCCCTTGCACCATTTCGATGATTTAATTTCACCTTTGTTCATATCTTTGCCCTGCTTCCTTACCACAAGCATGCCTTTGCTTTGTTACCCTTTTTCTTTCATTTATATGTCATTGTTACTATTGATTCTTTTTCCTTAGTGAACCTTAAGTCATATCTCTCACCATAGTGTTTCAAAATCATTTAGTACAGAAATGAAGATAAACATTAAATAAGTTGAGGAGATTTTTAAAAAGACATAAAGAGAGGAGAAAAAAGAAGAAAAAGGAAAAAGGACAAAAACAGAGAAAATTATAAGAGAGAGGCAGAGACTGTAGGAGGCAGAGACATAAAGTCATTAACTGTTGAACAGCAATTTCTTTGCACTTAAACCACTCTATAGATTCACCATTAACAAAACTATCATGGTGAGAAAAGATTGAGTTTTATATGTTATGGTCAAAAACGTAGCCCTAATGATGGATTTAAAAGGTAACAGTTTCCATAAAACAAGCAGCATCCATTTCTTATTTTATGACCTATTAAATATTAGTAGTGAGTCAAATTTTAAGTAGACTGCTTATTCTGTATTATTTTCAAGTTAGAAAGAAAACTTCAGATTGCAACATGTAGAAGACTGCAATGGGAGCAATTGAGCCCAGACCAAGTATTAATCAAATGATACTTACAGGGGTATGAAAAAGTCACCTCATAATGTGAAGCCATTTGCATTGGGACACATTTGTTCACACCTATTGAATTACTCATCCCATTATATTACTTTTAGTAATTTAAGTTCACTGGAGCAGAGAAAGAATTAGATGGGCAATGATAGCCACCCAAAAGAGAAGGTTGTTTCTGTTTCTGATTTTCAGGCTTAACTTCTGATAAGGAGAATGAATTATAACAAGAAGTTAACAATCATGATGGCAATGCCTTAGTGTCTCAATCTCTCATCTAAAATATTCTCTTTTGTTCCAAAAAGGAAAAGAAAAAAAAAAAAAAAGATAGTGAATGACAGGCATTTTTATGTTGACAGTTTGTTTGACTCAATTCTTATTTCTTTCACTTTAAAAAAAAAAAAACAGATTTTTGTATTTGCCAATGCTCTCACAATTTCTACTATGGATTACATAAACATTAGAAAGCAAACTGTGTTATCTTAGTTCATCTTGATCTTTAGCATCATAGTATTTTATAGTCCTACAAAATTAAAAAATGAAAACATCTTGGCCATTTTTCTAAAGGACCTTTATGCTTCCATCTACAAATTATATGATAAATATATCTGAAAGGAAATTCTAAGGGAAAGTTTTAGGTCTCAAGACAAAGACTTTATCATTATACATCTTTAGACAAATGCTAATGACAAGGACAGCCCAAGCTGTGTCTCTTTTTATTAATGGTAAAATTGATATTGATATCTGAAATTAGTATATTCATCTTGAGTATAAAAGAAGTAGATAATTTTACTATGGTGATTAGAATCAAGGAAGCTAAGTAGTAATTTACTTACTGGAATGTAAAATTAGGAAGTCAAGAAATACATGGAGTAACAGGCAAGTTTGGCGTTGGGGTACAAAATGAAGCAGGGCATAAGCTACCAGAGTTTCATCAAGATAATGCAGTGGTCATAGCAAACACCCTCTTCCAACAACACAAGAGACAACTCTACATATGGACATCACCAGAGTGTCAATAATGAAATCAGATGGATTATATTTTTGCAGCCAAATATGGAGAAGCTCTATACAGTCAGCAAAAACAAGACTGGGCACTAGGGGATGCTCAGATCACAAATTCTTTATTGCAAATTTCACACTTAAAGTGAAGAAAGTGGGGAAAGCCACTAGGCTATTTAGATATGACATAAATCAAATCCCTTTGATTATACAGTAAGTGACAAATACATTCAAGGGATTAGATCTGATAGAGCACCTGAAGAACTATGGACAGAGGCTGGTAACATTGTACAGGAGGCAGTGATCAAAACCATCCCCAAGAAAAATAAATCCAAAAAAGGCAAAATGGTGGTCTGAGGAAGACTTACAAATACCTAAGAAAAGAAGAGAATGGAAAAGAAAAGGAGAAAAGGAAAGTAGGACTTATCTGAATGCAGAATTCCAAAGAATAGCAAGGAGAGATTCAAAAGCCTTCCTAACAGAACAATGTCAAGAAATGGAGGAAAACAATAGAATAGGAAAGACTAGAGAGATCTTCAAGAAAATTAGAGATAACAAAAGAATATTTCATGAAAAGATGAGTAAAATAAAGGACAAAGGGATATGGACCTAACAGAAGCAGAAGATATTAGGAAGTGGCAAGGATACATTAAAGAATTATACAAAAAAGATATCAATCACTCAGATAACCATAATGATGTAATCACTCACCCAAAGTCAGACATCCTGGAGTGCGAACTCAAGGGGGGCCTTAGGAAGCATCACTATGAACAAAGCTAGTGGAGGTGATGGAATTCTAGCTGTGCTTTTTCAAATACTAAAATATGATGCTGTTAAAGTGCTGTACTCAATATGTCAGTACATTTGGAAAATTCAGCAGTGGCCACAGGACCAAAAAAGGTCAGTTTTCATTCCAATAACAAAGAAAGGCAATGCCAAGTAATGTTCAAACTACTGCATAAATGAACTTATTTCACATGCTAGCAAAGTTATGCTAAAAATCCTCCAGGCTAGGCTTCAACAGTACATGAACCATGAATTTCCAGATGTACAAGCTGGGTTTATAAAAGGCAGAGGAACCATACATCAAATTTCTAACATTCGTTGGATCATAGAAAAAGCAAGAGAATTCCAGAAAAATATCTACTTCTGCTTCATTGACTACACTAAAGCCTTTGACAGCATGGATCACAGAAAAATATGGAAAATTCTTAAAGAGATAGGAATACCAGTCTGCCTTACCTGCCTCCTGAGAAACCTGTATGCAGGTCAAAAGGCAGCAGTTAGAACCAGACATGGAACAGCTGACTGGTTCCAAATTGGGAAACGATACCTCAAGGCTGTGATTTGTCACCCTGCTTATTTAGCTTCTATGCAGATTACATCATGTGAAATGCTGGGCTGGATGAGGCACAATCTGGAATCAAGACAGTGGTGAAAAATATGTTACCTTAGAAACTCAGATGACACCACCCTTATGGCAGAAAGTGAAGAGGAACTGAAAAACCTCTTGATGAGGATGAACAGAAGAGAGTGAAAAAGCTGATTTAACAATGAACATTCAAAAAGCACAGATCATGGCATCCGGTCCCATCACTTCATAGCAAATAGATGGGGAAACAATGGAAACAGTGACAGACTATTTTTGGAGGCTCCAAAGTCACTGCAGATGGTGACTGCAGCCATGAAATTAAAAGACATTTGCTCTTGAAATAAAAGCTATGACAAACCTAGACATTGTATTCTAAAGCAGAGACATTACTTTGCTGATAAAGGTCCATCTAAGTCAAAGCTATGGTTTTTTCAGTAGTCATGTATGGGTGTGAGAGTTGGACCCTAGCAAAGGTTGAGCACCAGAGAATTGATGTTTTTGAACTGTAGTGTTAGAGAAGACTCTTGAGAGTCCCTTGGACTTCAAGGAGTTCAAACCAGTCAATCCTAAAGGAAATCAACCCTGAATATTCATTAGAAGGACTGATGCTGGTTGAAGTTCCATTATTTTGGCCATCTGATGCAAAGAACTGACTCAATGGAAAAGACCCTGATACTGGAAAAGACAGAAGGCACGAATAGAAGGGGATGACAGAGGATGAGATTGTTGGATGGTATCACTGACTCAATGGACAGAAGTTTGCACAAGTTTTGGGAGATGGTAAAGGACAGGGAGGCCTGGCGTGCTGCCATCCATGAGGTCACAAAGAGTCAGACACTACTGAGCAACTAAACAAGGACAACATCAAAGTTAAATAGTAAAACTGCAGTCTTAATTTTCATTTAGAAAGCAGAATATAAACTTCCAAATTGTCTCTAAATTTAGTACATGTTATTCTGTACTTATTTTTATTAAAGTATATATGTAGGAGCAAACTCCACCCGATATGGATGACTTGCTTCTCTCCCTGTTCAGAGGCACAGTGGAGCGGTGCCTTGCCCTAGAGGCCATCCCAGAGGCTGCCTACTTGCAGCAATGTAGGCTTCTGGAGCTGAACCTGGGGTCCCAATAAGACATCTGGCAAGGGCATTTTCCTGATTTGTTCACACTTCAAATCAGTCAGTGCAAAAGTATCTTGAACCTCAGTTCTAAGTTGTTTCTGGGGAAAAAAAAAAAAAAGACATTTGGAGGCTTTCCTCAAAAACTGTCAGATAGTTTCATCCACCAGAGGGCAGATAGCAGAAGCAAGAAGATTCTGCCACCCACAGAACAGAAACCACAGTCACAGAAAGTTAGACAAAATGAAACAGCAGAGAAATGTCTTGCCACAGAAAAACAACTAAGTGAAGTAAGTCAGAGCGAGAAAGAGAATATATAATATCACTTATATGTGGACTCTAAAAAAAATGATACGAATGAAGTTATTTATGAAACAGACTTACAGTCTTAGAGAACAAACTTATGATTACCACAGAGGAAGGGTGGTTAGAAGGGGTATATTGGAGTTTGGAATTGACATGTACATAGTGCTTTATTTAAATAGATAAGCAATAAAGACCTAGTGTAATGCACAAGGAACACTGTTCATTATTCTGTAATAAGCTAAATGGGGAAAGAATTTGAAAGAGAATCAGTTCAGTTCAGTCGCTTAGTCATGTCTGACTCTTTGCCACCCCATGAACCACAGCACGCCAGGCCTCCCTGTCCATCACCAACTCCTGGAGTTTACTCAAACTCTTGTCCATCGAGTTGGTGATGCCATCCAGCCATCTCATCCTCTGTTGCCCCCTTCTCCTCCTGCCCCCAATCCCTCCCAGCATCAGGGTCTTTTCCAATGAGTCAACTCTTCGCATGAGGTGGCCAAAGTATTGAAAGAGAATAGATACATGTATATGTATAACTAAATCACTTTACTGTACACCTGAAACTAACACAGCATTGTTAATCAACTATACCCCAGTATAAAATAAAGATTTAAAACTATGTATGTGCATATGTTATATACATCTATGTGTTAGTTGCTCAGTCGTGTCTGACTGTGTGTGACCCCATGGACTGTGGCCTGCCAGGCTCCTTTGTCCATGGAAGTCTCCAGGCAAGAATAGTGGAGTGGGTAGCCATTTTCTATTCTAGGGGATATTCCCAACCCAGGGATTGAACCTGGGTTTCCTACATTGCAGGCAGGTTCTTTATTGTCTCAGCCACCAGGGAAGACCTTTATACATCTAACGTCACTAAAGAATGTATTTAATAAATCTTTTATTAACTATTTCCCCCTCCCAATATTTTTCTTTCTCCATATTTCTGTGAAAGATTCTCTTTCAGATTTTTTTTCAAAATCATCACACCCTGATGATCTTTTCCCTTCATTCTTTTTTTCCCCCATTCTTCATTTTCCACAAGTCTAAGGACTCTCCAACAGAATGCCAGAAGGATGCCCTTTAATTCCTTCCATTCACTGAGTTGAAGAGGAACTCGTTATCTCCCCTGCTGCCCCCATACCTTTCAATGGTACCCATCTTAGATAATGTTTGACTGACAGGATGGTGATGCAGTTAACTTTTATTTCCCCTTGCCCTTAAATTAAATTGGTTTAAAAATCCTCTCATTCTTTTTCCATAAAATGTATTGCATTCATCATATCTTCTCCACTTTCATAGCCACTTGAATCAATCTGTTTCCTTCATTACTGTATCAATGTTTCTTTTTTTTTTTCCTTTTTTTTTAATATCCCAGCTCTCCTCCTGCCACCAGTTATAATTTATTATACCCCTCTGGCTGTTTTACTGTTTTCAAAATACCATTCAAATTTTGTTATTCCATTCTCAAAAAACTGAAAAATAGTATTTAATAATACATCCTAACTCTGTTTCTTGATGTTTCATGAAGCCATAGTATAGCTCTGAATATCCTGGGAGAGGACAGTGTTTATGCCCTGTCATACCACCTTCCTGACAAAACTCTGTTTTTGATCTAGTGCCTAACTTTTTCCTGTCTTGAGAGCACGGTGCATTTTAGACTAAGCAAATCACTGTGGTAATAGCTCAACAGCATTTACTATCCTTGGAAAGTCAAGAGATGTAAAGTGAATCAAGAGGACTAGAGGGGAATGGTTTGTATTTCATGATTAAGTGTGATGTTTTCTACCCTACTTCTTCCAGAGGTAAATAACAAACATATTTAATGTCCCAGTGGATTATAGCCACCACTTTGTAGCCATAAAGGAGTCTCAGCATCTGCAAAAAAAAAAAAAAAAAAAAAACAGAGCTGAAAAACTTGCATAGAAATATAACTGAAACTTGAAATTGCTCTGGCTGGAGCCTGCTTACCAATGGACAGTTTAATATGTGAAACAGCAAATCCCCTTATAGTTTAGTCAGCTTGAATATAGTTTTCTGTTACCACAGCTTGAAGCATCCTCATAGATACCTCTTATTCATATATGCAGGTAAACTCTTTGCTGTGATTGTTATTACTACTTTTACTCCAAAGGTCCCTGCTGTCTAAATTGTTCCCTCACTACCTCTGATGTTTCAGTCCTGTTAATTCAAAGCTTGTCAATTCACTGATTTTCTTGATCTTCCCAGGCAGAATCCTTTTCCACTCTAGACTATATAACACTTATAGAGTCAAGAGTATTAATTATTATGTGCAACATTTTCTTCCAATACATTATATATTTCTTAAAGCAGGATCTGTATCCAATTCATTTTGTTTTTTTCTCAAGAAATTCTGACAAAATGACTAGTTTAGGTAGGTTCTCAAGACCTACCTATTCAATTAATTCTCCTAAATAAATACATAATTCAGTCAGTTATCCATCTTATTTGTGTGTAAGGAAACTTTAGGGTAGAGGGGAGTTATCTATCTAACTATCCACCTACCTATTGTAAAATCGTTTATCATGTCTGTATTCTATGATGTCCTCCTGTGTTCTATTTCTTTCCTTGTTGCAAAGAGTTTACTCCACTCTTCCTCCCTTTAAAAGATCCTCCATCTACTCTAACATTGTGCAGTGTTCTTCTAAAATACTTGCTGCAGGTTGACAGTCCCCTCTTTTATATTATTGAACAGTATATCAAAGATGATGAAGTTTGAACTTCTCTTCAAATACTGTTGCCTGGACAATATGTAATGATGTTTTGTTTTTAAAAAAATAACACAATGTCTGTTTATCTGCATTGGAAGATCCATTTTTCTCCAGTAGACTCAGCAATAAGGGCCTTTCCTTCAAATTAACTGCTTAAAAACAGCTTTTTTATGCACCACAATGTGCAGAAAACAGTAGTCTAGTGGGGGAAAAAAGATAGTCATCAAAAAAGACAGAATTGGATTGTGAATGTTCGGTTTAGAACAAGAGATAGAGCATCAGAGGGCTACTGTACAAAGAAAACAAAATAGAGAAGCATGTTTGAGAAAAGACTGAAAAGCCTTCCAATGAATTCTTATGTATTCTTAAAAGCCATACTCTGATGCAAAAGATGGGACAAATTTCAATATGCAACAAAGAGAGGAAAGAATTTCCTAATGAGGAACTACTATTTTTACCACTTCAGGAAAGGATTTTCACCATTGCTTTGACTAACAATTAGACCCACTTCATTGTGTAATGAGATAAATATAGATAAATATATTACCATGATAACAGCTGCAAAAATCTCCTCTCCACCAGTCTCCCTCACTGGTCCAAAGAGAACACAGGTACTAGCAATTTACCTGACCAATTCAATCTTTTCTCCCACTTCCACCTTTCGTGCGTGGATGTGTGCAAAGCTAAGTTGTTTCAGTGGTGTCTGACTCTTTGCAATCCTCTGGATTGTAGCCTGCCAGGAAACACTTTCCATGGAATTTTCCAGGCAAGAATATTTGAAAAGGTTGCCTTTTCTTACTCTGGGTACCTCCCCAACCCAGGGATTGAACCTGGGCCATGTGGGAAGTCCCTGTCTTGATTGTATATATTAGACAAAAAAAGAATAGAATATGAGATAAAGAACAAATGACCTTGTAAAAAGATTTAATCTATGTTATGAAGATCTGAAGGAAAGAGTAAAATCTAACAGGCTGGGCAGAGGAGTTTGTTTTGTTTCAAGGCCTGAAATGGTGAACAAGAATTTATGCAGTGTAGGAGGCATGCAAGTTAAAAGAGTGTATAAAAAGAAGGGTAGAAGAGGTGATTAGGAAGGCAGGAATATTTAATTATATTTTCTTTAATAAGTGATAAAAGATGGAATCAAACAGTGATTACTTTTTCTTTTTGAATAGGTTTTATTTTTTTGAGCGATTTTAGGTACACAGCAAAATTGAGTGAAAAATAAAGAGCTACCTTGTATCCACTGCTCTCATACATGCAATAGCTTCCTCCACTATCAAGGTCCCAAACCAAAGTGCATTTGTTAGAACAATGAACCAATATACTTTACATTAGGGTTTACTTTGGGTGTTGTGAATTCTGTAGGTTTTGAGAAATATATAATGATGGGTATCTACCATATTCTTTATAATTGAATTGTTTCTTCCCACTTCTAACTGGAAATAAAACAGAAGGGGTGTCATCAATTTGAATAAGCAAAATGTACTGTTCTCAACATACTGTAAACAAAAGAAGAGATTTTAGTGTGTCTCTGTGTGTATGAAAGAGTATGTGTGTTTTAAGGTCTGAATAGGTTTTTTTTTTTTTTTTTTTTTTTTTTTTTTCAAAATGGTCAGTGGAAAATGGACATCAAGTTTGAACAAAACGAGCCTTATTGTGATTGAAATGCTTGTAGGTTCTGTGCCAGTTTTCCACCACTGTTTACTTTGTTGCTATTTAAAACTATCAACTCTAATAGAAGAATAAATTATTTGTGATTTAATCATCAGAAAACTTTCACTGACCTAAAAATCCTCTATGCCCTGCCTATTCATCCCTTCCTACCCCCAACTACCTGGCAATCACTAATCATTTTAGTGTCAGAAATGAAATTTTAATTGGTCCATTTTGCATATTTTTATTCATTTTTAAATATGACATTAAAAAGTTGTACTATATAACCACCTGGTCTATGGCTTTCACAGGGTTAGAGAAATATTTATGTAGCATCGAGTAAGTTGAATATTCCTTTATTATAAAGTATAAGATTTTCAACACAGCTTTTTACTTTAGACATAAAATTTTTTGCTAAATACTCTAAAATATCACTACACAAACATTCTGGGATTTGATGTATTCTACTGTGGTAGAAAGAATAATTGCCATCCAAAGACATTCATGTCCTATTCCTCCAGAACCTGTGAGTTATTTTACATGATAAAAGAAGCTTTTGCAGATGCCAATTTGGTTAAGAAATTTGAAATAGGCGTATTATCCTGGAATTTTCATGATGGGCCCAATCTAATTATGTGAGTCCTAACCAGCCTTTCCATTTAGAACTTGTGATGCTACTGTGTTTAATGATAGAGGAAGGTAGCCAAGAACCAAAGAATGTGGGCAGCCTCTAAAATATTTGAAAAGCACAGAAAGAGATTCTTATTTAGAGCCTTCAAAGGAGTGTTGATTTTAGCCCAGTGAGTCCTGGTTTGGATATCTGACCTACAGAACAGTGAGATAGGTTTTCTGTTTGTTTGTTTTAAGTCACTAAATTGGTGATAATTTGTTAGATAGCAAAAGAAGGTTATTCTGTGTATCGACAAGAATACACAAAACCAGGTGTATAATGGCATTTTATGGAGTTCTCTGTGGGGTTAGAACAGGATTAGTTCTTAACTTTTTTTCTGCCCTGGTATTTTATGGTATTGGAGAAGGCAATGGCACCCCACTCCAGAACTCTTGCCTGGAAAATCCCACAGACGGAGGAGCCTGGTAGGCTGCAGTCCATGGGGTCGCTAAGAGTCGGATATGACTGAGCAACTTCACTTTCTCGCATTGGAGAAGGAAATGGCAACCCACTCCAGTGTTCTTGCCTGGAGAATCCCAGGGACAGGGAAGCCTGGAGGGCTGCCGTCTGTGGGGTCACACAGAGTCGGACATGACTGAAGTGACTTAGCATAGCATAGCATTTTATGGTATTATCATATTCTGATTGAGAACAGTTGTGAAGATAATTCAAAATGGCAGTCAGAGATGAACACTTTTGATTGAATAAAATTCCATTGCTTTGGTCCTGATATTGAAAACTGATTTGGATTAAATTTATGTTTTGTATATGAAAATATACAAGCAAATGAAAAAAATAAAGACAAAACCAATGGAAGTGTATGATGATTATGATCTTGAAAACTATACTGATAAAATTTAAGCTTAGTTTGAAGCAATTTATGTAAGCAGTTTACAGTGACTTCTCCATCAAGAAAGAAATGTACTGGAAATATTTCCACTGACTGATTATTTGTTGTTTTTGTTGATATAGAAAAAGCAAATTCACTTCAGACTTTTTTAAGCCAAATAATTTTTAAAAAATGTGATTAATTTATATGCAAGATGATAGAAAAGGAGTTATTTTTCAAAAATATCATATTCTAGAAGAGATGTAATAAGGAGAACGTTTCAGTTGCCCTCTTATGTTCAAGACATATATTCTCACAAGACAGAGCATCCATTTTCAATAGATTTACCAGAATTTACAGTCATAGCTGGACTTCCCTGGTGGCTCAGATGGTAAAGTGTCTGTCGACAATGCGAGAGACCTGGGTTCGTTCCCTGAGTCAGGAAGATTCCCTGGAGAAGGAAATGGCAACCCACTCCAGTACTCTTGCCTAGAAAATGCCATGGACAGAAGAGCTTGATGCAGGCTACTGTCTATGGGGTAGCAAAGAGTCAGAAATGACTTGAGAGACTTCACTTTCACAGTCATAGTTGAGTAAAAGCACCCAAGAGATGGCTTAGATGGTAAAGAATCTGCCTGCAAAGTGGGAGACCTGAGTTTGATCCCTGGGTTGGGAAGATACCTTGGAGGAGGACATGGCTACTCACTCCAGTATTCTTGCCTGAAGAATCCCCATGGACAGAGGAGCCTGGTGGGCTACAGCCCATGGGGTCTCATAGAGCTGGAAGAGACTGAGCAACTAAATACACAGCACACCCCAGCATTAGTCTCCCATGTTGAGAAGGGCCCCTGTAAAACCTCCATGAGTCTCTATTAAAAGTACTACAAGTGACAGAAAGTCACTTATTTCACTTTGTAATATCTGAGCTTTGTCCCAGAAAGAACAAAATTTGCAAAGTACAAAAATTTCAGATAAAAATTGCAAGAGGAAGAAAAATGTTATTTTTTAATCAGGTAGCATATATTGACAGTGAGTTAATGATGATTTAAAATAAGTAGATCAGAAAGGACCTGACCTGCTAAATGTCTTGGGCCTAAGATATTTCTTAGGCCCAAGATAACTCTCCAAGAAATATCCTCTGCCCTCTCTGTGTCTATTCTTTCTTCTTTTTTTCTGTGATCCAACCTGATGCCTACATGAAATCGTCTATATAGATGTTCTCTTTTGAAATCATTTCTTTACAATTCATTCTCCATTTTTATCACTGGCAAAGTCATGCTGTTTATGTTGGTGCACATTTGTGATTTATAATTTTTCCCATCATTCTTCTTTCTGTTTAGGTCATGTTCCCTCCAAAGCATTAAAATATCTTCACCTTATACATTCAGTTCAGTTCAGTTCAGTCACTCAGTTGTGTCCGACTCTTTGTGACTCCATGAACTGATGCATGCCAGGCCTCTCTGTCCATCACCAACTCCCATAGTTTATCTAAACTCATGTCCATTGAGTTGATGATGCCATGCAACCATCTTATCCTCTGTTGTCCACTTCTTCTCCTGCCCTCAATCTTTCCCAGCATCAGAGTCTTTTCAAAATGAGTCAGCTCTTCACATGAGGTGGCCAAAGTACTAGAGTCTCAGCTTCAACATCAGTCCTTCCAATGAAACACCCAGCCAGGACTGATTTCCTTTAAGATGGACTGGTTGGATCTCCTTGAAGTCCAAGGGACTCTCAAGAGTCTTCTCCAACACCACAGTTCTAAAGCATCAATTCTTTGGCCCTCAGCTTTCTTTATATCCAAATCTCACATCCATACATGACCACAGGAAAAACCATAGCCTTGACTAGACAGACCTTTGTTGACAAAGTAATGTCTCTGCCTTTTAATATGCTATTTAGGTTGGTCATAACTTTCCTTCCAAGGAGTAAGTGTCTTTTAATTTCATGGCTGCAATCACCATCTGCAGTGATTTTGGAGCCCCCCCAAATAAAGTCAGCCATGATTTTCACTGTTTCCCCATCTATTTGCCATGAAGTGATGGGACCAGGTGCCATGATCTTAGTTTTCTGAATGTTGAGATTTAAGCCAACTTTTTCACTCTCTTCTTTCATCAAAAGGCTCTTCAGTTCTTCTTTACTTTCTGCCATAAGGGTGGTGTCATCTGCATATCTGAGGTTATTGATATTTCTCCTGGCAATCTTGATTCCAGCTTGTGTTTCACCCACATATTGCTGAAGTGTGGCTTGGAGAATTTTGATCATCACTTTGCTAGCATATGAGATGAGTGCAATTGTGCAGTAGTTTGAACATTCTTTGGCATTGCCTTTCTTTGGGATTGGAATGAAAACTGACCTTTCCTAGTCCTGTGGCCACTTCTGAGTTTCCAAATTTGCTGCCATATTGAGTGCAGCGCATTCACAGCATCATCTTTTAGGATTTGAAATAGCTCAACTGCAATTCCATCACCTCCACTAGCTTTATTCACAGTGATGCTTCCTAAGGCCCACTTAACTTCACATTCCAGGATGTTTGGCTCTAGGCAAATGATCACACCATCATGGTTAACTGGGTCATGAAGCTCTTTTTTGTACAGTTCTTCTGTGTATTCTTGCCACCTCTTCGTAATATCATGTATTTCTTTTTGGTCCATACAATTTGTGTGCTTTATTGAGCCCATCTTTGCATGAAATATTCCCTTGGTATCTCTAATTTTCTTGCAGAGATCTCTAGTCTTTCCCATTCTATTGTTTTCCTCTATTCCTTTGCATTGATCACTGAGGTAGGCTTTTTTTTAATCTCTCCTTGCTATTCTTTGGAACTCTGCATTCATATGCTTATATCTTTCCTTTTTTCCTTTGCTTTTCACTTCTCTTGTTTTTACAGCTATTGTATGTTAACTTCATATAACACATTTCTAAGAAGAAAAAATTTGTAGTGATATTATCACTAATTCTATGATGAAGAATTTGCTCATTGGCAAAGGGAGAACTGGGAGACTGCAAAAACCCCAGTAAATTTTTTAATATGAAAGTAATAGTGTTACCAGTTTGGCATGCATTTTGTCAGGGAACTGAAACTTAGGAGGTCAATGGCAGACCCTGAGGAGCAATTTAGGCCATTGCAGAATAGCAAGCAAAAAAATTGCAAACTTCAGGCTTATACACAAAGCAACGTTTATTAAAGCATAGATACATTCACAGAGGGAGAGAGGGCTGATTCTGTGAAATGAAACTGACTTTCCCATACATACTTAAGGGTGTTTTTAAGGAGTTGTTCGGCAAGGAGGCAGAGTAGGATCCTGGATGAGCGACAGGGGGTAGAGGCAGGGTGCCATCACAGGGGAGTGACAAGAGATTGCTATTTGATTGACTGCCCAGAGTTATGTAACAAGTTATTATTATTGTGCATGCCCTCACCCTTGAGTTGCTGGGAAACACTCACCTAGGGGAGGACAAAACCACCTGTAGTTTTTACTATAATGTTGCTATGAGTTTGAGTTTCCTAGAGGTTTCACACCTGTCTAGTCTGGGCATGGACAGCCCAGGCAAGTTCTCTCATGTCCCTGTGTTGCCTCTTTATCAGGATAAGTTGCTCAGCACTTGATCTTAGTTTTGCTGGTTCTGGGTAAGGTCAGGGGAGGGTCCTCAGAATGTTGGAGCCTAGCTAGACTGTTCCCTCTTGTTTTTAGCCCACATCACTTCTTTGCTGCTACAGTCAAGGGAGAATCCCCAGAAAGTTGGAGCTTAGCTTGATTATTCCTCTCTTGTTGTTGTTGTTGTTTTGCTTCCATCACCTCCTTGTTGTTAATGTCTAACTACCTACTTAAGTAGTATTATATGAGAGTAATAAAAAATGAAAGCAATCCAATAAAAAAAAAGACCTTGATATATCTTTCCACAAAAGTTACATATACACTTTTTAAATTGGAAAACTGGGAGAGTTATATGAATTGTCTAAACAGGTTTATCAATGTATTTTAGATTGAATTTGATAGATATATTAGAATATCATTTCAGTTTCTGGATGAAGAATTGATTTTCAAGTTAAATCTATATTTTGTAGCATTTAAATGAATAAACAATTCTTAATTTGTCTTAGTGTGTTTGATTTTGAAGACAATTAATACTTACATGTATCTTTTTTCACAGTTGTTATTTCTAATATAACATTAAAATGTAGTTCATTACAGACTTCACTTTTTATTAAGAGAATTAAAAATAGAAATCAATCAGTCAAATGTTGTGAAACATGGCTAGAAGAATGTTCTAAACTGCTTTTAAGAAATAAATTATTCACATTTAATTTTACTTTGCTAAGTAGTCATGCTACCTGTGTAAATGGAATTTCTTCCAAACTATAATTCAAGCCTGACATTTTAAATATTTTGTATGGATTTTTAAAATTCCACTATGTATCTTTTCGTGTTACACACAGAGCATATCTTGTAAAACTGCTATGGATGCTAATCACACAGAAGAAAAGAACTATGATTTGTCAAGTTGTAACATTTTCTGTGATTTAGAGATTGAAAATTTTATAACAATACTTAAAATGTTGTTATTTTATGGTTATTTAAAATAAAACCATAAAGTACTTGCAAATTATGGAGATTCACAGATAATATTGTTCATATTAAAGGTCTTTATATTTGAAAAAACACATAGAAATTGTTTTGGAATCCCATAGAAAATTTTAAAAATAGCACAATGATCTGTGTATAATAGAAATGACTGTTAGAGATAAGCTCAGGTATTTATATTTAAAACTGCCTTGGCATATTACCCTATGCTTAGCATTAGAGGGAAAGTTAAATGATAGGATTTGTGAATTTTAAATGTTCTCAGGAGAAAGAAAAGTTCTATCCACAACATGTTCTTTTTATCTTATTCCAAAGGCCTATAGAGTGCATTCATTATTGTCCACACTCCTTTCTGCTTTCTAGCACACATATTCTAGTCCTGTACACTGAGCATTTTTTCCCAAATTGACTGCATTTTCCCTTTAAAATGACACTGTGTATTAGGCCTGCCATTTTTTAAAGAATGTTCTGCCACAAAAGAACATGTAAATTTCATTAGTGGTGATTTAACAGAGGGTCTGAAGAGTAGGAAAATGTATAAGAAAATAAGGTTTAGTACCAAATAGTGCTTTTTAAAATGATGATTTGATAGGTTCATGGAAGATTCAAGAAGCATCCATAAATTAGCAATTTTATTTATGAATTAGCATTGATTCAGTATGACTTAATTACATAAATCACCTTTACATTTTAGGTGCAGCACAAGTCACAGTATACACATCTTAATGCCAACTTCTTTAAGTGTCATAAAATGGAAGGTTGTTCTGAGTATCTTAATTTTTCCATGCAGTAATCCCGCTGGTATGACTGCTGATGAGAAAAATACAAATTTCATGCCTCCAGAATTTTAAGGAAAGCAGTTGTTGAGTTTAACACTTCATTAGTCACCTCATACATCACAGGTTTATTATCGCTTTCTTTCCATATGTAGAAAGATTTCCATAGCAAGTGAAAACGGGTATAAAAGAATATCAGGGATCTGTGGCACACATGAAAGGAAAATGCACATAAGAGAGAAAGCAGAAGACATAAACAGGATGGAAGCAACACTTCAGATGACACAGTGATAATGACTATTAACATTGTGAGAAGGTACCAGTCATCCAGCCATCTGCTCCAGACAGGCAGCATAACAAACAAGGTTAGAGGAAATAAAATGCTTAGGAATGAATATTTTGCTTGATTTTCATTAAATGCCTCTTTAATTCACATAGTCTTCATTCAAAGGAAAAGGGATCTTTAAAAGCTAAATTGATGTGTGAGAGGGGTTCAAGATCCCACCAAGATCTTCTCTGATAGTCAGACAGGTAGCATTGCCCTTGGAAGCACAAATGAGTTATAACAAGGCAGCCTTTCCCTAAATCCATGTAGGGAAGGAACTGAGATCTGGGGGCTATCCCTTGACTCCTTCAAGTCTGAAGGAATAAGATATTGTCTGTTTGTAGTCAGAGTGTCTTAAAAATAGCAGTCGTGGCTAAACAAGACAGGAGCAAGTGTGAGAACCTTCTTAACTTTTCTCTTCAGAAATTCTTCTAGAGCTTGGTAGCATTTTCCTGAAATAATTTCTGACTTAAAGTCTATCATCTCTTCTCAGGCTCTTATCTTTTTATTCAAATATGATCCTAAAAATGTTTGTCTTTTATGCCCTGTATTTATCTGATGTGCAAGTCACTCTCTGGTTCAGACTGGGGCAAAGCACACTCTTGATTAATGAAAGAACTAGGCATTTTTAAGTGTGATTTACCTTTCATCTCTTCATAGATTTTCACAGTCACTGTGCCCAGAAGACCAGTTCAGTTGTCCATCTTCTTAACATATTTTTACTATTTTTATGTTTTTATTTTATGTTTTTCTTGTGTTCACAGAAAGTTCCGAAAAATACTGGAGAGGTACTCTTTACTCTTCACCCAGATTCCCCAAATGGTTACACTTCAGTAATTATAGATTGATATCAGAATATGAAGTTACAGTACTACAATGAGTTTGCTTATTTCTGTGCCACTATATTAAAATGCATGTGTAGATTCATGCAGTCACCATTGAAATCAAGACACAGAACTGTTTCAACAACAAAACTATTTTCTTTCACTACTTTATGCCACTCCAGCTACCCTGTTAGTTCAGTTCTGTTCAGTTCAGTTGCTCAGTCGTGTCCAAATCTGCGAACCCCTGGCCTATAGAACACCAGGCCTTCCTGTCTTTCCCCATCTCCCAGAGCTTACTCAAACTCATGTCCTTTGAGTTGGTGATGACATTTAACCATCTCAATCTCTGTCATCCCTTTCTCCTCCTGCTTTCAGTCTTACCCAGCATCAGGATCCTTCCCAATGAGGCAGTTCTTCGCATCAGGTGGCCAAAGTATTGAAGTTTCAGCTCAGCATCAATTCTTCCAATGACTATTTAGCATTGATTTCATTTAGGAAAGACCGGTTTGATCTCCATGAACTCCAAAGGACTCTAAAGAGTCTTCTCCAACACCAAAGTTCAAAAGCATCACTCCTTCGCACTCAGTCTTCTTTATGATCAACTCTCATGGCATCATAAGATGCCATAATCTTAGTTTTCTGAACATTGAGTTTAAGCCACCTTTATCACTCTCCTCTTTCACTTTCAGCAGGAGGCTCTTTAGTTCTTCTTCACTTTCTGCCATAAGGGTGGTGTCATCTGCATATCTGAGGTTATTGATAATTCTCCTGGGAATCTTGATTCTAGCTTGTGCTTCATTCAGCCTGGCATTTCTCATGATGTACGCTTACTCCTTGGAAGAAAAGTTATGACCAACCTAGAAACACTACTTTGCCAACAAAGATCAGTCTACTCAAGGTTATGGTTTTTCCAGTGGTCATGTATGGATGTGAGAGTTGGACTGTGAAGAAAGCTGAACGCCGAAGAATTGATGCTTTTGAACTGTGGTATTGGAGAAGACACTTGAGAGTCTCTTGGACTGCAAGGAGATCAAACTACTCCATTCTGAAGACCAGCCCTGAGATTTCTTTGGAGGGAATGGTGCTAAAGCTGAAACTCCAGTATTTTGGCCACCTCATGTGAAGAGTTGACTCATTGGAAAAGACAACCAGTCCATTCTGAAGATCAGCCCTGGGATTTCTTTGGAAGGAATGATGCTGAAGCTGAAACTCCAGTACTTTGGCCACCTCATGCAAAGAGTTGACTCATTGGAAAACACTCTGATGCTGGGAGGGATTGGGGGCAAGAGGAGAAGGGGATGACAGAGGATGAGATGGTTGGATGGCATCACTGACTCGATGGACATGAGTCTGAGTGAACTCTGGGAGTTGGTGATGGACAGGGAGGACTGATGTGCTGTGATTCATGGGGTTGCAAAGAGTTGGACAAAACTGAGAGACTGAACTGAACTGAACTGAACTCTGCATATAAGTTAAATAAGCAGGGTGACAATACACAGCCTTGACATACTCCTTTCCTGATTTGTAACCAGTCTGTTTTTCCATGTCCAGTTCTAACTGTTGATTCTTGACCTGCATACAGATTTATCAGGAGGCAGGTGGTCTGGTTCCAGATGTGCAAGCTGGCTTTAGAAAAGACAGTGGAACCAGAGATCAAGTTGCCAACATCTGCTGGATAATCAAAAAAGCAAGAGCATTCCATAAAAATATCTACTTCTGCTTTATTGACTATGTCAAAGCCTTCGACTGTATGAATCAGAATAAACTGTGGAAAATTCTCTAAAAGATGGGAATACCAGACCACCTAGCCTGCCTCTTGAGAAATCTGTATGCAGGTCAGGAAGCAACAGTTAGAACTAGACATGGAACAACAGACTGGTTTCTAACTAGGAAAAGTAGTACGTCAAGGCTGTATATTGTACTGTGTTTATTTAACTTATACACAGAGTACATCATGAGAAATGCTGGGCTGGATGAAACACAAGCCAGAATCAAGATTGCTGGGACAAATATCAATAACTTCACATATGCAGATGACACCATCGTTATGGCAGAAAGTGAAGAGGAACTAAAGAGACTCTTGATGAAAGTGAAAGTGGAGAGTGAAAAAGTTGGCTTAAAGTTCAACATTCAGAAAACGAAGATCATGGCATCTTGTCCCATCACTTCATGGCAAATAGATGGGGAAACAGTGGAAACCATGTCAGACTTTATTTTGGGGGCTCCAAAATCACTGCATATGGTGACTGCAGCCATGAAATTAAAAGACACTTACTCCTTGGAAGGAAAGTTATGACCAACCTAAACAGCATATTAAAAAGCAGAGACATTACTTTCCCAACAAAGGTCAGGCTACTCAAGGCTATAGTTTTTCCAGTAGTCATGTATGGATGTGAGAGTTGGACTATAAAGAAAGCTGAGTGCAGAAGAATTGATGCTTTTGAACTGTGGTGTTGGAGAAGACTCTTGAGAGTCCCTTGGACTGAGATCCAAGGAGATCCAACCAGTCCATCCTAAATGAGATCAGTCCTGAGTATTCATAGGAAAGACTGACATTGAAGCTGAAACTCAAATAATTTGGCCACGTGATAAAAAGAACTGACACACGGGAAAAGACCCTGATTTTGGGAAAGATCAAAGGCAGGAGGAGAAGAGGACAACAGAAGATGAGATGGTTGGATGACATCACCGACTCAATAGACATGAGTTTGAGTAAGCTCCAGGAGTTGGTGATGTGCAGGGAAACCTGGTGTGTTGCAGTCATGGGGTCACAAAGAGTCAGACACGACAGAGTGACTGAACTGAACTGATAAATGGTACTGTATTTTAATTTTGTTTTCCACATATTCATTACTAATATATAGATACACAATTTTTTAATTTTTACTTTATATCTGTGATCTTTTTGAACTTAATTAGTTCTGTGATTTTTTTTTTTCATAGAATCTTTGGATTTTGTACATATAGCAGCATTTCATTAGCAAATACAGAGAATTTCATTTCTATACTTGCAAATATATAAAGTGTCATTTCTTCATTTTGGAGATGTATACATTTTACTTATTCTTCTTGCTTTACTCTCTGTTTAGAACATCATTACTATATTTAATAAGATTGGTAAGTGTTGGCATGCTTGCTTGTTCCCAATCTTATAAGGAAAACATTCAATCTTATACCATTAAGTACAAGTTTAGAAATAAGTTTTTTTCTTTAAAAGTGCATTATCGAATTGAAGAAGTTCTCTCTTTTCCTAGAGTTTTTAATAGTTTTTATTATGACTGGTAAAATTTATTCAGTACTTTTTGTGTCAGTTAATATTATCATGAGATTTTTAGCCTGTGTTAATATGATGAGTTGCATGGAGTTTCAAACATTGAACAAGTAAGGAAGGGATAAAAGTCCCATCTCCCTACCTGATCTTCTGTGACTTTACTGTGATGAAGAAGAGGGATGGCTTACAATAGCCAAGACAGTGTGAAAGTCTAGGTTACCCTTCTCCTTTTGTTTATAAATTGAAAGTATGAGGTCCATGATTTTTTCTATGGTGATTTTTTAGATCTGAATGGTCATTGGTTAGGATGTACTTTTCCTTGTCTTTGGCTTTTGAGAACAGACAATTCTTAAGAATGTGTTTTGGTCTACATTCACTGCTATTACCAGTATGCCTGCTTCTCCAGCACCCAGTGAAATATATATAAAAAAAAAAAAATATCCAGGACCCAGGGAATTAGCTGTTATGCCTTCTTATCCTTCTTTTTTTATAGCCATCTTAAGTTAGTTTTGTATATGATGTCAAGGGTTTTTAGCTGTACTTATTGGCAGGACTAAGGAGCAGTGTGTCTACTCCATTTTGTTTATTACTGGAAGTCAACATGTACTTAAAAAAAAAAAAAGTCACACCAACTTTTATGCATTGTTTTTCTAGTAAATCTAGCGCATTTTTCTAAATCATTAGATTTTTTAATCCTTTAAGATATAACTTGAGAAGCAAGTGTTAGAATCATTTATACAGAAAATAGAGATAAGAACATCACTTTAAAATTTATCTTAGACAAATATCTCCCCTAGATTTGACAGAAAATCTACTAGTCACTATGGAATATATAAATTACAGAATACATGATTATTTCCCTTAAAAAAAAGGTATTACTCAGCCATTAAAAAAGAATACATTTGAATCAGTTCTAATGAGGTGGATGGAACTGGAGCCTATTATACAGAGTGAAGTAAGCCAGAAAGAAAAACACCAATACAGTATACTAATGCATATATATGGAATTTAGAAAGATGGTAACGATAACCCTGTATACGAGACAGCAAAAGAGACACAGATGTATAGAACAGTCTTTTGGACTCTGTGGGAGAAGGAGAGGGTGGGATGACTTAGGGGAATGGCACTGAAACATGTATAATATCATATAAGAAACAAATTGACAGTCCAGGTTTGATATAGTATGCTTGGGGACTGGTGCACTGGGATGACCCGGAGGGATGATATGGGGATGGAGGTGGGAAGGGGTTCCGGATGGGGAACATGTGTACACCCATGGAGGATTCATGTTGATGTGTGGCAGAACCAATACAATATTGTAAAATAATTAGCCTCCAATTAAAATAAATAAATTTAAATTAAAAAAGAATTAAAAAAAGGTACAGGAAGATTGATTAGTAAATTTAGATTAAATAAACAGCTATTATAAATGAATTATATTAAATATGATAAGTGAAATATACACATGAAAATACTAAAACATAAAGGAGTTAAAATACATAATTTATGTCACTGGTTCCCAAACTGCATCAGGATTATTAATACACAGAATTTTGTTTTGTTTTGTTTTGTTTTAACTCCAGCTACTAATCCAGAGTTTCTGCTTCAGTAAACTAAAACACAAAATTTAATTTTTAACAACTTTCCAGGTATTGCAAAGTTCCTGGTCCAGAGACCATACTTTGGGAATTACTATGGTAAGGAGTCTGGAGAGAGAGTTCTTTGGGAAGAACCATTCTTTTATGGTTCTTAGAACCAAATACCGGGGAAGGCAATGGCACCCCACCCCAGTACTTTTGCCTGGAGAATCCCATGGACGGAGGAGCCTGGTAGGCTCCAGTCCATGGGGTCGCTAAGAGTCGGACACGGCTGAGCGACTTCACTTTCGCTTTCCACTTTCATACGTTGGAGAAGGAAATGGCAACCCACTCCAGTATTCTTGCCTGGAGAATCCCAGGGATAGGGGAGCCTGGTGGGCTTCTGTCTGTGGGGTCGCACAGAGTCGGACACGACTGAGCGACTTCACTTTCGCTTTCCACTTTCATACGTTGGAGAAGGAAATGGCAACCCACTCCAGTATTCTTGCCTGGAGAATCCCAGGGACAGGGGAGCCTGGTGGGCTTCTGTCTGTGGGGTCGCACAGAGTCGGACACGACTGAAGCGACTTAGCAGCAGCAGCAGCAGCAGAACCAAATAAGAATTCACTGCAGAACTCAGAGTAAATAAATGCTAAGCTGTCAAAGATGTTCTAAGATGGAACAAGTGTAGTAATTAAACATTTTGCTTACTTATTTTCAGTTTTGCAGTGCAGAAACTTTGAATGAGAGATAAATACTGCTATCCATGTACAAAGAAATAGAACCTTTTAGTTTAGGACTCTTGGGTGGAAGGGACAAAGGTCAGATTTCATCAAATGGCATCAGGGATTCAAAAAAAGAGTAATTGCTTTCCCACGTGGCTCAGTGATAAATAATCTGCCTGTCCATCCAGGAGACTCAGGAGATGCTGGTTCAATCCCTGGGTCCCAGAGATCCTGTAGAGAAGGAAATGGCAACCCATTCCAGAATTCTTACCTGGAGAATCCCATGGACAGAGGAGCTTGGAGGGGCTGCAAAGAGTTGGACAAAACTGAAGAGACTCAGCATGCACGCATGCACCACTAAAGCATACATTAAAAAGTGATTTTGTTCTACTTTCATAAATCTCAAGTTCTTATACTATTTTCTAGCTTAGAAATACAATTTGACTCCAATTCTCTAATTTACCTCTTCAATGTGAATTAATAGCTATATCCAAATTATATTTTACTAATTTACATGTTTAATGTTTCTTCAATTGTTTTACTTAAATGTTAAAAAAGACAAAGTTATTGTTGTGTTGTATTATCACTCTGATTATTGTTTGTATAGGACATTTATTTGTATAGATTATTGGCCAGAAATATAGGCCACTAATGAAACATAAAACAAGCAATAAACAGGTATTTGTAAAGTAAATGACTAAATTATTTTTATCTGGTAATTTCATATGCATTCCCCACATTAACGTACCTGAGATAAGTTTACCCAGAAGTCAAGGTCTCCATAAATAAATTATGGAGAAGGATTATAGTGAAGAAACTAAGAGCGTGGAATGAGGAGTCAGACTACTTGTTCTGTAATTCAAGTTATTCATCTTAACAGTTTTGTGAAATTGAGCACATTTCTTAATTTTCTGTCACAAAATACTCAAAATAAGGATGATGATGATACTAGAACTTTTGTCCATAGGTACATTGTGAGATAATATTACATCAATAAATATAAAGCACATACATAATATCCTTTATAAATCTTCACTAATGCTATTTATTATCATAAGAGCTTTCCCAAACTGTGTCCCATAGTGTGCTGTGCTAACCCGCATGGAGAACTTATCTGATATGTGTCATTAGTGACACAAAGAATTTACAAACTAAAAGTAGGTCAGATAGGTTCCTTATCACCCTTCCCTTCTAGCCCCCACCTGAATTTCAGACTAACTTTCTGACTGTGTAAAGGAAGGGTTTGAGGGTGCTTAGAGATACAGAACTTAAAGCCACAGAAGGAGCAGTTGTGGAAAAAAAAAAAAAAAAAAACACAACTATAATTTTGGAGTAGTGGTGGTGGTTTAGTTGCTAAGTCATGTCTGACTCTTGAGACCCATGGATTGTAACCTACCAGGCTCCTCTGTCCACAGTGGCCCCAGTATTTCCCCCTGGGACTTTCAAGGCATAGAGGATTCTGAATAGGCACCATCTTTTTCTTTTTTTAAATTTAATTTTATTTAACTTTAAAATATTGTATTGGTTTTGCCATATATCAAAATGAATCTACCACAGGTATACATGTGTTCCCCATCCTGAACCTACCTCCCTCCTCCCTCCCTATACCATCCCTCTGGGTCGTCCCAGTGCACCAACCCCAAGCATCCAGTATCATGCATAGAACCTGGACTGGAGACTCGTTTCATATATGATGTTATACATATTTCAATGCCATTCTCCCAAATCACCCCAACCTCTCCCTCTCCCAGAGTCCAAAAGACTGTTCTATACATCAGTGTTTCTTTTGCTGTCTCATATACAGGGTTATTGTTATCATCTTTCTAAATTTCATATATACGCGTTAGCATATCAGTTCTAATGAGGTGGATGAAACTGGAGCCTATTATACAGAGTGAAGTAAGCCAGAAAGAAAAAACACCATCTTTTTTGAATCTAATGTTTTAGCCTTGTTGATAAATCCATTCATCCAAGTAGACCAACTCACACAGTGAATAAAATCTTTAATCTCAACCCTCAGCACACTGGTAGATCCAACCAGTAGACCCCATTGATGTCCTTAGCTTTACCTGCTCACTAACGTTTTTCTCCTTCTTTGAGTAAAGGGAGAAAAGGGGTTCAAGGTGGGTTGAAAGGAGACAGAATCTGAGTTCCAGATTTTTTCTAAGTTCTGAGTTCTATATTTTTTCTAAGACTACAGTTATGTACTATAGAATTCCCTGATCTTCATATTTTGCTGTTTCTAAAATAGTTTTTTCCTCAGCTTTAATTCTAATGGAATGTACATACTCTGGTTTCCATGGCATAATGGTAAAAGAACCACTTACAGCCTAAAGATTATGTCACCAAAATTAATGGCATTATTCCAGAAGAATAATGTTACACTTCCAGCTGAATAATTCATTCCTCTGTTTATTTATTTAGTCACATAGCAAATATTTACTGCCCACTATTTTTGTGCTAGCAATTCTAGGCAACAGAAATAAATAGACATATAACATAAAGACTTTCTTTCTGTTAAAAATTCTCTCCCAGCAAGAAAAGCCTCTAGGGTACTGAGCCTGGCTGGAAAAATGGAAGGCTGAGTTGGTTTAGCAGAATGGAGTGACCTGTGCCTTGGGAATCTAAGAAAAATGGAGCCATCTATACAGCATTCAAAGTGAAGATTGCTTTTAGAACCAAATTTTAACAGAAGCACTAATGCAAATGTTCAAGGCTGTGGCAGTGGGGGAGGAGCGGTGATCAGATTTCAGAAAACCTGTTCTCTCCAACCTGGGAGAACACATTTGCAAAGGTAAGTAAGAAGGAACTCCTAAAAGAATTCTATTCATAAGGAAGAGTGCAAGATGTTCTGTAGAAAATTTGTTGTGCTTGTGCTTTCACAGATATAATTTTTGATTATATCAAAATTGACAGATGCTTTAAAAATTTGTCCCACATCCAACTCCAAGTTTTACTCATTCTCATAGCTAACGTCCCCAAACACCAGTCAGTCCCTAAAGAAGGAAACAAGATATTAGACAAACCACGACTGGTAATAGGAATCCATTTGTTGATTCTTTGGCCATGCCAATATGAGCATTATTTATTTATTTTTTTCTTTCATCGTTTCTTCTGGAATTTGAGCAGCATCACAAGCACAGTACACATGTGGGCAATTCAGCACATTGAGTTATCTCAAGATTGCTTATTAAGTTCAGAGTATTGTATATAGATTATACACCCCCAAGTTATTACTGATTGACATAAGCATCCTGTCACTTATCTGTTATTCAGCTATAGACAAGTTTAGGGTGACCTGACCAATATAGCATGATAGTCCACAAGGCAACATCAGCAAGCTATACATGTTTTCCAAAATAGAGTTTTTAAAGGAAAGGTGGGCATGAAAAGAGAAATATACAAAGGAGCTGAGTCAGTCATATTTGGACCAATTAAAAAACAAGCAAAAAACTTTGATTGTACTTTTGATACAAGTCAAAGGAGGGGGTTAAGGCCATTACTTGCTATACTACTCAGAAAAGAGAGATCTTGCTATATAGGTCTATCAGTTCAGTTCAGTCACTCAGTAGTGTCCAACTCTTTGCAACCACATGAATTGCAGCACACCAGCCCCCCCGTCTATAAGTTCCCACAAACCCAATGTCAATTTATAGGCAAGGTTCTAAAACTTAGGTATAGGTGTCTTTTCAGACAGCAGCCTGTAGGTGGTCATTGACCTGAGAAATAACAATCTGCACACTTTTTCCCCACTACTACTCTACAGATCCCCAAGCTTCTTTGCTTTCAATCTTTCATTGTTCCTCCATCCAAATTCTTGATACATCAGCTAAGCTCTTTTAACTGCCCAGAAATTCAGTTAATTCAGGGCACTTCTCCTTTCATACCAAGTTATGACCCCATAAATTACTCAAAGACAATGCTATCTTTTAGGACCATTTTTTTGTGAGTCTGTGGTACAGCAACAGTCCATTTTCAGCTGTCACCAATATATCAAGCCATCTAAAACATGAAGCAGGTTCAGATTTTTATCCCAAATGCATCAACCTACAGTTTGGTTGTACACTACACTCCATATGCTATAAGGTGTATATTGAACAAGAGGCTCAAACAGTGGTAGGTAGTTTGGAGTTCTGTGGCCATTTCTCTTTTAATTTACTTAAGTCCTCTGAGTCAGCTCAGAGCCAATCCTGAATAAACCACTCTACCATACTATGGTTTATCCTCATCTGGCTTTATGACTTGGCAGACCATTTCTGACCACATAATTATTTGATGTCCCATGTCAGGTGTTCAGCATGTGCTTGGGGACTAGGGCCATAAAAGAAGCTGCTTTTCAGATGATAAATCTTTATCTGGTGAAGGTGTTATAGCATTTTTCCAGAGCCTTTAGCCTTTTGTGCTTTAAATACTCCCAATAGGGCTTTAGATATTCAGAGAAAGTCCTTATATACCATAGATATGTATAACACATGTGATCTGTTGGGTCACATGTCCCTAGAATCAGAGTCCACTTGTATTGTAGACCAGCTTTTTACAAAGCCTCATCTTATACTCTGAACCCCTTTCAAAGCTATGGTCCTAAGATACCTAACAAGTAATTTTTACTGTATTCTTAAGTCTGGTGCATACTAATTCCAAAGTCTAAAGAGGCCTGAAAATGATGTGTCTGTTTCTTAGTGTTCAGAGACTGGCTGCACAACAATGGAATATACTTAACACCACTGCATAGTATCCTTAGAACTAGCTAAAATGATAATTTTTTAATATTTGTCCACAATTACAAATAAATTAAAAAATTTAACTCATAAATATACTAAAAGAATACATGGGCAAATTCCTATGGAACCTCAAAACATGAAAGTTTTTTCTATAACTCAGAATTAGAATTCCTAAAATTAAATATTAATATTGTGACAACATTAAAGAAAACAAACTTTGATATAAGAAAAAAAAGCACAAAGTTCAAAGACAAAAAATTAATGGGGAAAAGTTTTTCAGTTTATATCACAGATAAAATTTTTACCCCCTCCCTAAATATGTACACTACTTCTAGAAATTAAGAAAAATAATGACCAAAAATTCCATAGGAAAGGAGACTGAAAGATAAAAATACCTAACTCTCAGAAATAGATATGAATAACCTTCAAACACATGAACATTTTCAACCTCACTCATAGTAATAGAAGTGCCCATGGGGTTGCAAAGAGTCAGATGCAACTTAGGCACTGAACAACAAAAATCAAAATTATAATGTGAGTGAAATCAATCAGATTATTTTTTCGAGATTCAACAGAGGGCTTATATTTAGGGGAATCATTGAGAAAATGAATAGTAATTATGACCTTTGTGACTCTAAAATAAACTTTACGTGATTCCTATCTCACTATACCAAAGACCTATTAAGTGACTACATAGTGTGAAAGTGTTACTGGCTCAGTCATTTCTGACTCTTTACGACCCCATGGGCTGTAGCCCATGAGGCTCCTCTGTTCATAGAATTTTCCAGGGAAGAATACTGGAGTGGGTTGCAATTCCCTTCTCCAAGCGATCTTTCTGACCCAGGGATCCAACCTGCATCCCCTGTATTGGAGGCAGATCCTTTACTGCTGAAGTGACTACATAGCCTCTAAAAATTTGATTTGTGCTTTAATGATAATGACCAATATGACAAGCTGAATATTCCACTAATGATAAAACTTTCAGTAAAAGCCAGGCAAAAATATATCTTGGGAGGAAAATAATTTACTTCAACAAAATATTATCTATAACACGTAAATGAATACCTACATATCAGTCCACTAATGTATTGGATCATAATATCATGCATGGGTTTGTATATGAGTGTCTGTTAGATTTTTAGTTAGCACTTCCTTCATTTTCCAAAGCTAGAAAAAATAAAATACAGTAACACACCCTTGCTACTTTCAGTTACCACAATAATAAACTATATGATAATAGACTATTTTAAAAAACCTGGTATGAAATGTGTATGTAACTAAAAACTACCAAAAATGAAGCAATTTAAAAACAGTCTGCTTTATTGCAGACTATTTTTAAATTGCTTCATTTTTGGTAGAAAAGTCTATAAGCAATAAATGCTGGAGAGGGTGTGGAGAAAAGGGAACCCTCTTACACTGTTGGTGGGAATGCAAACTAGTACAGCCGCTATGGAGAACAGTGTGGAGATTCCTCAAAAAACTGGGACTAGAAGTGCCTTATGATCCAGCAATCCCACTGCTGGGCATACACACTGAGAAAACTAGAATTGAAAGAGACACATGTACCCCAATGTTCATCACAGCACTGTTTATAATAGCCAGGACATGGAAGCAACCTAGATGTCTATCAGCAGATGAATGGATAAGAAAGCTGTGGTACATATACACGATGGAATATTACTCAGCCATTAAAAAGAATACATTTGAATCAGTTCTAAGGAGGTGGATGGAACTGGAGCATATTATACAGAGTGAAGTGAGCCAGAAAGAAAAACACAAATACAGTATACTAATGCATATATATGGAATTTAGAAAGATGGTAACAATAACCCTGTATACGAGACAGCAAAAGAGACACTGATGTATAGAACAGTCTTTTGGACTCTGGGAGAGGGAGAGTGTGGGATGATTTGGGAGAATGGCATTGAAATATGTATAATATCATATTTGAAGCAAGTCACCAGTCCAGGTTTGATGCCTGATGCCTGATGCCTGGGGCTGGTGTACTGGAACGACCCAGAGGGAGGGTATGGTGAGGAAGGAGGGAGGGGGATTCAGGATGGGGAACACATGTATACCTGTGGCAGATTCATTTTGATATATGGCAAAACCAATACAATATTGTAAAGTTAAATAAAATTAAATTTAAAAAATAATAAATAAATAAAAACAGTCTGCTTTAAATGCTTTCTAGGTCAGGACATGAAACAACAGACTGGTTCCAAATAGGAAAAGGAGTATGTCAAGGTTGTATATCGTCACCTTGTTTATTTAACTTATATGCAGAGTACATAATGAGAAATGCTGGGCTGGATGAAACACAATCTTTAATCAAGATTGTTGGGAGAAATATCAATAACCTCATATATGCAGATGACACCACCCTTATGGCAGAAAGTGAAGAAGAACTAAAGAGCCTCTTGATGAAAGTGAAAGAGGAAAGTGAAAAAGTTGGCTTAAAGTTCAACATTGAGAAAACGAAGATCATGGCATCTATCCCATCACTTCATGGCAAATAGATGGGGAAACAGTGGCTTACCTTATTTGGAGGAGCTCCAAACTCACTGCAGATGGTGACTGCAGCTATGAAATTAAAAGATTCTTACTCCTTGGAAGGAAAGTTATAACCAACTTAGACAGCATATTAAAAAGCAGAGACATTACTTTGTCAACCAAGGTCTATCTAGTCAAGGCTATGGTTTTTCCAGTAGTCATGTATGGATGTGAGAGCTGAACGATTAAGAAAGCTAAGTGCAGAAGAATTAATGGTTTTGAACTGTGGTGTTGGAGAAGACTCTTGAGAGTCCTTGGACTGCAAGGAGATCCAATCAGCCCATCCTAAAGGAGATCAGTCCTGGGTATTCATTGGAAGGACTGATTTTGAGACTGAAACATCAATACTTTGGCCATCTGATATGAAGAGCTGTCTCATTTGAAAAGACCCTGATGCTGGGAAAAATTGAGGGCAGGAGGAGAAGGGGACAACAGAGGATGAGATGGTTGTATGGCATCACCAACTCAATGGACGTGCATTTGGGTAAGCTCTGGAAGTTGGTGATGGACAGGGAAGCCTGGCGTACTGCAATTCATGGGGTGGCAAAGAGTCAGACACGACTGAGCAACTGAACTAAACTGAACTCAACTAGGTCCTAAAGTAAACTCAAAATGCAACATGTTATCTTCAGGAATATTTATTTCTATCTAATTAAAAATCATTGGTATCAATTTTATATTTTTCTTAGTTTTATCATTTTTTTTTTCTTTCAGAGTGTTCAGTGACATGGAATATGATATCAACTTTACCTTCATTTATGAATCAAGATAGTGACTATCTGTAAACCAGAGCCAAAGAAATGCTCCTAAATACATTTTGATACAGTAAAACCTCTTTATATTGACACCTAAATTCTAGGATGGGGAACACATGTATACCAATGGCTGATTCATGTCAGTGTGTGGTAGAAGCTACTACAATATTGTAAAGTAATTAGCCTCTAGTTAAAATAAATAAATTTTTTAAAAAGGGAATATTTGTTAGTAAAATTTTTTGTAATCCTCTTCTCTCTCCAGCCTATTTTATCTTACTTAAGTTAAATATATTGTTAAGCAATTAGCCAGGTAACTTTGTGAAAGAATACCAGTTATATATGACTCTGGCTTTGACTCCAGAGGTCACAGAATGAAAGGCACTGTAAGAGCAATTATTTCTTTCTCTCTGATCGAGACAACAAGGGCATCAAAATGCTAAGTTTTTTTCTGTTTTTAAGAGGCTGGAATGAGACTAGAAGTTAAGGTGTTTTGTGTGTGTGTGTGTGACGACTTGGAAATTGATCTTAAACTTTCAATATCCCCCAGTTTTATCTAATGCCACTTAAATATTTCTAGCATTGTTCATGATTCTTCTAATTCAGTTTTATTTTAATGTCACAGTTAGAAGCAGACAGCTGGGTGACAGTCCCAGAAAAATTTCTATTCTAAATATGAGATTATTCTCTTCAATGGTGCATGTTGCTGTGCTTAATACAGCAAATGACATTCATGATTACCTTTTATGCTTGGTAACAAATAGGATTCTAGGAAGGCTTTGAATTATCCAATATAGCAAATAAAATGCCTTCCACATCACAATAAAATAGTTGAAAAAAAAAAACACAGAAAATTAAAACCAATAACAATATTTCCATGTGTTAGCTTTGACAAAATAGATGAATTCTGAGATTGTTTTCACACAGGCATACAAAACGTTTAAATATTTATATATCTAGATAGGGAAAATTATTAACAGTATATAATTTTCTCTTTTTATTCTACTATTTTACATTGTTTTATATTATTTTTTAATTCAGTCATGCCTAAGTGTTATACAAAAGGCCAAAAGTTGATCTTATCTTTTATTTTTTAATTAGATAAGCCTATATCTTCCTGTATATCAGCTAATTAATCACTAAATGAAAACTTAAAGCAAGTCATATTAATATAATTTTAATAATGAGAATTTCCCCTTTTAAGATAAGATTTATAAACCATTATATGCTGAACAAAAAAACCTCATGTTTCAAATACAATAGATCTAATAGTTACTTCTCATTCTTTATCTTATTTGACCTCTTATCAACATTTGCATTGGTCATTATTTTCTCCATAAAACACTCTCCTCTTTTGGTTTCCCCAGACCTCTAATAGTTGAGTTGCCTCAACTGTCAATCCTTGGACCCTTTCTTTCTATCAAGTTCATGTTTTTAAAAACCTTCTACATGATATTAAAAATAATCCCCACCTTTACATCATTCCTTATTTCCAGCACCAAGAATCCAACTATTTACTCAACATTTCCCATTTGGATACCCAATGCAGATTTCAAATTTTTTATGTCCCAAACTGACTTTTTTTTTTTAAATTTATCTCATCTCAGTTAATAATAACTCAGTTCTAGTTGTGGGGGCCAAAATATTGGTGCCAAATTCAAGTTCTCTTTAAAGCTCTAACTTCACTCTGATCAGTCAGAAATCCTGTCTATTTTAGCTTTAATATATTCAGAATTTCTTCACTTCTAATTAGACCTCTGTTACCAGCTTGGTCAAAACCACTAGCATCTCCCACTTTCTAGTTTCTAGCAGATAATCTTTAGTATAGTAACCAAAATAATCTTTTTCACATGTAAATCTGACATCACTCTTTTGGTCTAAATCTCCTAATGACTTCTCATATCACTGAGAAAAAAAGCGAAATTCTTATTATGACTTAAAAGGCCATACATGATCTGGTGACTAGTAACTCCTCTGACTTTTCTCTCCCATTACATTGCTTTTCTTTTTGTTCACTCAGATTAGCTATTTTGCTTTTTGGCTGTTTTTTTTTTTTTTTTTCTTTCCTATAAATGGGGAGATACTTTCCTAGGCTCTTCTACTGTAATCTCACTTAAGATTCATGTTTGAGAGAAGTATCCTTGTATTGCTGTTTGCTTTACTAAATCCTGAAGAATTCTTTAAGTTGAATGACAGAGCTTGAAAAAGTACCTCCTCCACCTAGGCAGATGCCACCAATGCTTCCAGTGAACAACAGCAGTGCCAGTAATACAAACAAAGAAGGTGTTAGGAAAACATTTTAAAATTTTACTTTTTCCCTTTAGGAATGTCAAATAAAATTTTGATATGTCTTTCTTTACTTCTAAGTAAATATTTTGGAGAATACAGTAGAACTAGAAGGATACACAAATTGGAGGAAAATACACCACAGAAATATCTAGGTGGCAAGGAATTAGAGCTTTTGAGTTTATTTCTTTGATTTTTATTTGAATATCATTCTTTATGAAACAAACAGAGAAATTCAGACTGCATCTACAGAGAGCACTTATTATTATCTTCATTCTATTTTAATGTGCCTTTTTCTTGCATGAGCTTCTTTATACTAAATCTAAAGATTGGCAATTAACAGATTACTACACTCTTCATGAAAAGTATGTTAAGAATTAAACGTTGAGTTATCAAGCTAGGAAATTCAGCTTGCCACGTTTATGCATCACTGATAACCAAATAACATACTTTCATTTTCCCCACGAATACTCAGTTCAAAATTTTTAACTCTTGCCACTAAATTCTTAAACAATCATTTAAAAATGAGGTCATGAGAAAAATAGACCTATAATAAATGAGTTCACAAACTCTTCAAGCTCTAAGTTAATCTAAGAATTTTACAATGTACTGTAAATGTTGCAAAAATCTCTAGTGTATGTAGAGGGTAAATGACATCTGTAACAGAATAATAATTATGGAAAATATTTAAAAAATAATTACATTCCAAAATCTATGTGTTTGATGAATGGCTGCTTTTTCCTGTCCCATTTTAGCATTTGCATCTGCATAAAATCAAGGGTTTGTAGGAGAATGTATTTATGGAGAAAAGAAACATTGATAGCAAATAGAAGCCTATTTCTACTGTTCACAGCACTAACAATGATAATGTCCTACCTGAGGTTAACAGTGTTTCTTTTATAAGCTTTCTCTACTCTTGAACTATTTATACAAGAACTAGCACTTAGCTTAAAAAAATCTATGCTTAACCTGAGATATTGAGACTAAAACAAATCTTTGGAAGATTACATTGCATTCCATATAAAAATTTTGTGTTAGTATTGTCCCTATTCATATTTCTACAAGCACACACCATGGCATATTGTGTGTGTATGTATATGTGTATATATATATATATATATATATATATATATATATATATATTTATATAATACTCCTTAGTGTGCCAAGGTGGTTAGCTTACAAGCAAATATCTCCATTACACAACTAAAAAAGTTTAAGGAATATCCAAGTTCCTTTGCTCTCCCAGGTAGGTATGCATTAAGTATGACATTGTTATACACAATCATTGTAAAGGTCCTACTGTCATGTTCTAAGTTTCAAACACCTGTCTTCTGAAATTCAAAGCAATCACCTATTCACCTTTATCTGACATGTCTCACATTCCACCTGAGGAAGAGAAGTCATCCATTGCTTGTGTTAATTCAGTCCTTCAAGAAGAAGATCCCAAGATCAGCAGAAGAACTAAAAGATGTATTCAGTTCAGTTCAGTTCAGTCGTTAAGTCACGTCCGACTCTTTGCACCTGATCGACCACAGCACGCCAAGCCTCCCTGTCTATCACCAACTCCCGGAATATGCCCAAACTCATATCCACTGAGTCCGTGATACCATCCAATTACCTCATCCTCTGTCATCCCATTCTCTTCCTCCCCTCAATCTTTCCCAGCATCAGGGCCTTTTCAAATGAGTCAGCTGTTTGCATCAGATGGCCAAAGTATTGATGTTTCAGCTTCAACATCAGTCTTTCCAATGAACACTCAGGACTGATCTCCTTTAGGATGGACTGGTTGGATCTTCTTGAAGTCCAAGGGACTCTCAAGAGTCTTCTCCAACACTACAGTTCAAAAGCATCAATACTTCGATGCTCAGCTTTCATTATAGTCCAACTCTCACATCCATACATGACTACTGGAAAAACCATAGCCTTGATTAGACGGACCTTTGTTGACAAAGTAATGTCTCTACTTTTTAATATGCTGTCTAGTTTGGTCATAACTTTGCTTACAAGGAGAAAGTTACTTTTAATTTCAGGGCTGAGTCACCATCTGCAGTGATTTTGGAGCCCACCAAAATAGTCTGCGACTGTTTCCACTGTTTCCCCATCTATTTGCCATGAAGGGATGGGACCAGATGCCATGATTTAGTTTTCTGAATGTTGAGCTTTAAGCCAACTTTTTCACTCTCCTCTTTCACATTCATCAAGAGGCTCTTTTGTTCTTCTTCACTTTCTTCCATAAGGGTGGTGTCATCTGCATAACTGAGGTTAATGATAATTCTCCCAACAATCTTGATTCCAGCTTGTGCTTCATTGAACCCAGCATTTTTCATGATGTACGCTGCATATAAGTTAATAATCATGGTGATGACAATATACAGCCTTGACGTAGTCCTTTCTGGACTTGAACCAGTCTGTTGTTCCACTTTCAGTTCTAAATTTGCTTCCTGACCTGTATACAGGTTTCTCAAGAGGAAGGTCAGGTGGTCTGATATTCCCATCACTTTCAGAATTTTCCACAGTTTAAGTGATCCACACAGTTAAATTCTCTGGCATAGTCAATAAAGCAGAAATAGATGTTTTTCTGGAACTCTCTTGATTTTTTGATGATCCTGTGGATGTTGGTAATTTGATCTCTGCTTTCTCTGCCTTTTCTAAATCCTGCTTGAACATCTGGAAATTCACAGTTCATGTATTGCTGAAGCCTGGCTTGGAGAATTTTGAGTATTACTTTACTAAGGTGTGAGATGAGTGCAATTGTCTAGTAGTTTGAGCATTCTTTGACATTGCCTTTCTTTGGGATTGGAGTGAAAACTGACCTTTTCTAGTCCTGTGGTGACTGCTTAGTTTTCCGAATTTGCTGGCATATTGAGTGCAGCACTTTTACAGCACTGTCTTTGAGCATTTGAAATAGCTCAACTGTAATTCCATCACCTCCACTAGCTTTGTTTGTAGTGATGCTTCCGAAAGCCCACTTGACTTCACATTCCAGGATGTCTGGTCTAGTTGAGTGATCATCGTGATTATCTGGGTCATGAAGATGTTTTTTGTACAGTTTTTCTGTCTGTTCTTGCCACCTCTTCTTAATATCTTCTGCTTGTGTTAGGTCCATACCATTTCTGTCCTTTATTGTGCCCATCTTTGCATGAAATGTTCCCTTGGTATTTCTAATTTTCTTGAAGAGATCTCTAGTCTTTTCCATTCTATTGTTTTCTGCTATTCCTTTGCATTGATCACTGAGAAAGGCTTTCTTCTCTCTCCTTGCTATTCTTTGGAACACTGCTTTCAAATCTGTATATCTTTCCTTTTCTCTTTTGCTTTTTTGCTTCTCTTCTTTTCATAGCTATTTGTAAGGTCTCCCCAGACAGCCATTTTCCTTTTTGCATTTCTTTTCCATGGGGGTGGTCTTGATCCCTGTCTCCTGTACAATGTCACAAACCTCCATCCATAGTTCATCAAGCACTCTGTCTATCAGATCTAGTCCCTTAAATCTCTTTCTCTCTTCCAATGTATAATCATAAGAGATTTGATATAGGTCATACCTGAATAGTCTAGTAGTTTCCCCCACTTTCTTCAATTTAAGTTTGAATTTGTCAATAAGGACTTCATGATCTGAGCCACAGTCAGCTCCTGGTCTTGTTTTAGCTGACTGTATAGTGCTTCTCCATCTTTGGCTGCAAAGAATATAATCAATCTAATTTTGGTGAAGCATGTCAGAAAAAAAAATTGGTGATAGAGCCAGGAGCCATCTGTCTGACATACAGGTCTAAAAGTGAGAGTGAAAGTCGCTGAGTGGTGTCCGACTCTTTGCGACCCCATGACCTATACAGTCCATGGAATTCTCTATGCCAAAATACTGGAGTGGGTTGCCTTTCCCTTCTCCAGTGGATCTTTCCAACCTAGGGATCAAACCCTGTTCTGCATTGCAGGCAGATTCTTAACATGTCTGTCCCTTATGAAAAAGAATGTCCTCTTCTTCTCCTGACTTCTTAGACTGCATCTTAGAACTATGCATATTTAGCAAGGCTGACAGAACCTTCTACACTCAAAGTCTGTTATCAAAACTGTCTCTCATTTTTCAGGAATGTGTCCATTCCTTGGCCATGCTCAGTCACTGCTTGACAGTGGCCAGTGGGAAGTGTGTCCTCAACCTAAACACAATGCTAGATTTTAGGGCAGAGTATTTGAGTTAATCAATTAGGCTTCCCACACTCAGAGATATGAGGTCCGTTTTTCCCATGGCACATGCCAGTACCACAGAGAGAGTTAGCCAATTTTTTTTTTCTACTCAAGGAAATATTATCTATATAGCTATCTATCTGGATAGACAGATGATAGATTACAAAGATAGATGGCAGGTAGGTAGGTAGGTAGATGGATTTAATGTGTTATTCTTGCCAGAATTCCCCATCAATAGCAAAATGGAGAGAACCCATTTGTCACTAACAGAGCTGACAACAGCCTATTAGAACTAATTCATGTGGATAATCTCTTTTTCAATAACCCAGAACAGGACACCCCTAACCTTTTAAATTACAAGTTGAGGTAGTTTTCATTTTCCTGAACAATGTTCTTGTATAAGAGAAATCACGAGACCCTAAGCTAATCCATGGAGAAGACATTGGCGACCACTTTCATGCATTGGAGAAGGAAATGGCAACCCACTCCAGTGTTCTTGCCTAGAGAATGCCAGGGACAGAGGAGCCTGGTGGGCTGCCGTCTATGGGGTCGCACAGAATCTGACACAGCTGACGTGACTTAGCAGCAGCAGCAAGCTAATCCAAGTAACTCAAAATTCTCCTCCCGACTCAGTCTCCTCCAGGCTTTTCCTGTCAGCCAATATTTTAAGTTATAGTCCTGTGCTAGTTTAGTTTTCAAGAGATATCCATTTTACAGCTTATAAAATAATAATGCTTATTATTTTTGTATGTTTAGTGGAAATATTTTAAAAAATATTTCACAAAAGATATCTGTCATTGATTTAGTGATTTATGTACAATTGTTTAGATGTGTATTTTGACTATTATTTGTTAGTAATATTACTAATATCAAATGTTTTACAAACTCGGTTTTGTTACAAGGGATATTTTCTATAATTATTAATAGTTAAGTATCAAACTCACAGATAGAAAGTGCCAGTTACTTTATTATCCCAGGCTAAAAAGTAGTTGTAGTCAATGCCTATCATTTCTTAGGAGGCACATCCTGAATTCCATACCTGTTCTCTACAGTCTACCATTATAAATTCTCAATCCATTGTAACCCCATGAACTTTAGCCTGCCAGACTCCTGGAAGAATAATCAAGTATGTTGTCATTTCCTCCTTCAGGTGATCTTCCCAACCCAGGGATCAAACCTTCATCTGTGTCTCCTGCTTTGACAGGTGGGTTGTTTACCACTGAGTCACCTGGGTCTACCATTCGGTTCAGTTCGGTTCAGTTCAGTTGCTCAGTCACGTCCAACTCTTTGCAACGCCATGGACTGCAGCATGTCAGGCCTCTCTGTACATCACCAATCCCCAGAGTTTACTCAAATCCATGTCCATTGAGTCAGTGATGCCATCCAACCATCTCATCCTCTGTCATCCCCTTTTCTCCCACCTTCAATCTTTCCCAGCATTAGGGTCTTTTCAATTAAGTCAGTTCTTTGCATCAGGTGGTCAAAGTATTGGAGTTTCAGCTTCAGCATCAGTCCTTCCAGTGAATCTTCAGGACTGATTTCCTTTAGGATGTAATGGTTGGATCTCCTTGCAGTCCCAGGGACTTTCAAGAATCTTCTCCAACACCACAGTTAAAAAGTATCAATTCTTTGGCATTCAGCTTTCTTAATTGTCCAACTCTTACATCCATACACGACTACTGGAAAAGCCATAGCTTTGACTAGGTGAACCTTTGTTGGCTAAGTAATGTCTCTCTGCTTTTTAATATGCCATCTATTTTGGTCATAATATTAGATTAATGTATAACTTCTGCTTATTACTTTAAAAAGTATATTGAAATATACTTTTTTACAGTGTTGTGTGAGTTTCTGTTGTACAGCAAAATGAATCAGCTATATGTATACGCATATCCTCTCTTTTGACTTTCCTTCCTATTTAGGCCATGACAGAGTATTGAGTAGAATTTTCTGTGTTATAATACAATAGGTACTCATTAGTTATCTATTTTATACAAAGTATTGATAGTATATATATGTCAAACTCAATCTGTCAATTCATCCCATCTCCTTTCCCCCTTCCTTGCTGTCCATATGTTTGTTTTCATATTTGTGTTTCTATTTCTGTTTTGTAAATATATTCATCTGCGTCTCTATTTCTATTTTGAAATATATTCATATGTACCATTTTTCTAAATTCTACATATATGCATTTATATATGATATATATATATATTTTTCTCTTCCTGACTTATTTCACTTCGTGTGACAGATTTTAGGTCCATCCACATCTCTACAAAATGGCACATTTTTATGTGCCAGTCCTTTTTATGACTATTATCCCATTGTATATATGTGTCACATCTTCTCAATCCATTTTTCTGTTGATGGACATTTAAGTTGTTTCCATGTCTTGGCTATTGCAAATAGTGCTACAGCAAACATTGGGGCTTCCCAGGTGGCACTAGTGATAGAGAACCCACTTGCCTACGTAGGAGACATAAGAGATAAGAGATGCAGGTTCCATTCCTGAGTCAGGAAGATATCCTGTAGAAGGAAAGGGCAACCCACTCCAGTATTCTTGCCTGGAGAATCCCATGGACAGAGGAGCCTGGTGGGCTATAGTCTATAGGGTTGCAAAGAGTTTGACATGGGTGAAGCAATTTAGCATACATGAAAATATTGAGGTGCATGTATCATTTGGAATTATGGTTTTCTTCATGTGTATGCCAGGAGTGGCATTGCTGGGTCATAGAGTAGTTTTAGTGTTTTAATGAACCACCATAGTATTCTTTACAGTGGCTATTCCAATTTACATTCCCACTAGGGGTGCAGGAGGATTCCTTTTTCTCCACACTCTCTCCAGAATTTATTGATTATAGATTTTTTTGATGATGACCATTTTGACTGGTGTGAGGTGATACCTCATTGCAGTTTTGACGTGCATTTCTCTAATAATTAGTGATGTTGAGCATCTTTTCATGTGTTAATTGGCCATCTGTACATCTTTGGAGAAATGTCTCTTTAGGTCTTCTGCTCACTTTTTGATTGGATTTTTTTTTTTTTTTTTTTTCGCTACTAGCTTTATGAGTTGTATATTTTGAAGATTAATTACTTTTTGATTAGTTAAATCTCTCCACATCATAAGTGGAGATCACATGCTATTTTCTTATGTCCTGTCTCTAAAAGGTCAACTAGGATTGGAGAATATTGGTATTGAATATACCTTATTATCCTAATAATCTGCTGTTGGTGTTCATTCTCTCTATATATTCTCCACATCTTACCCTCCGGTGGTAGGATTAGGAAGAAATATTGTTCATTTTCTGCTGTATATCTTTAGTGATAAGGAGTTCCTTACCAAATTTGCATTTCTATTTTCTCATATTGTGCTTTATTTCATCTGTAAAACTTTCATTCATATGACTTAAACCCATTTTCTGTTATTAGAAAAAGAGAAAAGTAGTTGTTTCCATATTGTAGTCTATAAGGTAATTGAAAAGAGTCTTTATATCTCATAATAACATATAAAGCAATTTTAGGTTTTTACCACCAGTCCTTATGTGGCAATTTCCAGATTGGTTATTATTCCTATCAAAATTTTGTAAATGAATTCTGATTTTTGACATTTGAAAGTGTTTCATCTAGATGAGTACTACAAATTCAGAAATGTAGAAATTGAATTTGAGAAAGAAAATGTATTCTAAGTTCTCACTACTATGGGGCTGTCCATATTTGAATAAGTTTGTGAGTGGTCAGACTATGTTGAGTATAGGTAATCCTGGACTGGACAAAAAATAAGTTTGACTAAAACTATCAAAAATAGCACAATTAGGAGGAGAGTAATATTTATAACTATGGAGGGAGGCCAATGAATCAAACCTGTTTTAACATTAGAATAATATCCTGCCATAGAGCCATCACAATATTGTAATTATCCTCCAATTTAATAAATTTAAAAAAGAATGATATACTGCAGGAAAAAAGGACTTATAAAATCATAAATCAGAAAGGCCCTAAACAAATTATAGGAATCAGAATGTTGTTATTCAGTCACTCAGTCATGTTCAATGTTTTGCGACCCCATAAACTGCAGCACACCAGGCTTTTCTGTCCTTCACCATCTCCCAGAGTTTGCTCAAACTCATGTTCTTTGAGTTGGTGATGCCATTGAGCCACCTCCTCCTCTGTCATCCCCTTCTCCTACTGCTTTCAGTCTTTCATTTTTTGAGATTTTTTTTTTTTTCTTCAGATCTTCATTTTTTGAATGTTGAGTTTTAACCCAGATTTTTCACTCTCCTGTTTCACTTTCATCAAGAGGCATTTTAGTTCCTATTCTTTAGTACCACCATCTTCATTAGTACCATGCATCAGAATAGAGAATTCCTATTGAAAGTTTTGTGTGATATCTGCTCTAGACCCCAAAGCAGACTTGCAAGAAGGAAGGTACTGTTTGTGAATGTACCTCATTTGGGAGGCTTGGTGTTATGAGTTTTTATGTATGTTAACTTATTTAATCTTTACACTTAAAAGGTAGGTATTTGTTATCTCCATTCACATTTGAAATCACAGAAACAACAGTTTATACACCCAGCCCAAAGTCAGAGATTTAGTAAGTACCCTGCTCCAAATTCCACAAGGATATTTGAATTTATATGCAATGTCCTTCAGGCTGTTTGAAGAGACAGACACAATTATAGCTGAAGAAGAGTCACAGTTCAAGTTTGATCAACAGTTATTAAAGTGTTGTTATGGGAAATGCCAAGTTAATTTTTCCAAATCCATTGAGAATAAAATATGTACACAGGATTTAAACAATAATAGAGAACATTTGAAACAGTCAAATCATAAAAATTAAATAATTAAAGAGGAATTTAAAAACCCCTTGATGAAAGTGAAAGAGGAAAGTGAAAAAGTTGCCTTAAAGCTCAACATTCAGAAAATGAAGATCATGGCATCTGGTCCCATCACTTTATGGGAAATAGATGGGGAAACAGTGGAAACAGTGTCAGACTTAATTTTTCTGGGCTCCAAAATCACTGCAGATGGTGATTGCAGCCATGAAATTAAAAGACACTTACTCCTTGGAAGAAAAGTTATGACCAACCTAGATAGCATATTGAAAAGCAGAGACATTACTTTGCTAACAAAGGTCCGTCTAGTCAAGGCTATGGTTTTTCCAGTAGTCATGCATGGATGTGAGAGTTGGACTGTGAAGAAAACTGAGCACTGAAGAATTGATGCGTTTGAACTGTGGTATTGGAGAAGACTCTTGAGAGTCCCTTGGACTACAACCAGTCCATTATGAAGGAGGTCAGCCCTGGGATTTCTTTGGAGAGAATGATGCTAAAGCTGAAATTCCAGTACTTTGGCCACCTCGTGTGAGGAGTTGACTCATTGGAAAAGACTCTGATGCTGGGAGGGATTGGGGATAGGAGGAGAAGGGAACTACAGAGGATGAGATGGCCGGGTAACATCACTGACTCTATGGACGTGAGTCTGAGTGAACTCCGGGAGATGGTGATGGACAGGGAAGCCTGGCGTGCTGCGATTCATGGGGTCACAAAGTGTCGGACATGACTGAGCAACTGAACTGAACTGAATTTATTAAACCACCACCATTTACACAGTCTTTTGCTAGGTATTTGTACACAACATCTCATTCTCTAAAATAAATATTACCATCATTTTATGGAATAAGAAATGGACCCTCAGAGAATTGATTCAACTTCTCAAGATTACACACTTATAAGTGAAGGAGGTAAGACTGAAATTAAAATCTATATAGCCAAATACTTGTAGTAGGGTTACTATCAGAGACAAAGTTTCTGAAAACACTCCCTGTTAAATTTTAAATGCATTCCCAGAAAATGCACATGTCAATATATTGATAATGATATATGAAATTAGAAATTTTATATATTAAAACTTCCAGGGACCTCTTAAATTTCATTATTTTCCTTATCTTAGAATCTACTCTTGATTGGCGATTGTGTTCCAAAAAAAAAGTCACAGACATTGAAAGTTATAAATTAGAACTTGGAAGTTACAAATTATGTATGAATAATGAATTAGACTAAGTTTTGTTTAATACATGCTACTTTTAAAAAGGGATGATGTTAGCCTTAATCATAATAAAATCTGATAAATACATAAAATAATGCTAAAGGAAAATTTACATGGCTCAGAGTAATTTTCACACATAAATTAATACCAGGCAGTCATTGAGCCACTGTAACAGATGCAACCTCTGGAAGCTAGAAGATAAAATATCAGCTTTATATCACAAATGAGGAAAAGTCCAAGTATGAAGTGATATCAAGTAAAATATACTTAAAAAGAGAATACAGTAAAAATACAAATTAAAAAATTAATATCTCACTTTTTTAAGGTTTGATATTCAATAAACTTTACTTTCTGGAGTATGACTATAAACGAGAATAAAACAGAAAATTTTCCTTTTAGCAGTAAAATAATGCACAAAGTTCTGTGGTTAGCTCTTCGATGAGATTTTCAAAGAGAAGTTTGCTTACAGCTCTATAAATGCGGGTATCTTTTTTCCCAGAGCAGAGCACGTTTCATGGGGCAAATTATTGGGTGTAAAAAGAAACACTTGTAAAGCAGTTGCAAGAAGTACAAAACCTACCACCTGAAACTGAAGTGAGAAAATATCTATTTAAACACAAAAGAACTTTGTGAAGCACATTTGCTTATTTTAAGGCAAATAGTTTTGATTCCTCAATAGCTTCTGAGGATACATAGGTATGATAGTTTACTAACGGAAATGTGCTCATATTAATATCTCTGTGTCATTAAAAAAAGCAAATTACACTCAGTAGTTTCTGTTATAAAAACAGTAAAACATGCAATATAATACTTTTAAGAGACATTACTTTGTCAACAAAGGTCTGTCTGATCAAAGCTATGGTTTTTCCAGTAGTTATGTATACATGTGAGAGCTGGATTATAAATAAAGCTGAGCATTGAAGAACTGATGCTTTTGAACTGTGGTGTTGGGGAAGACTCTTGAGAGTCCCTGGGACTGCAAGTCAGTCTATCCTAAAGGAAATCAGTCCTGAATATTCATTGGAAGGACTGATGCTGAAACTGAAACTGCAATACTTTGGCCACCTGATGTAAAGAGCTGACTTATTTGAAAAGACCCTGATGCTTGGGAGGATTGAGGGCAGGAGGAGAAGGGGACGACAGAGGATGAGATGGTTGGCTGGCATCACCAACTCAATGGACATGGGTTTGGGTAGACTCTGGGAGTTGGTGATGGACAGGGAGGCCTGGCGTGCTGCAGTTCATGGGGTTGCAGAGTTGGACATGACTGAGTGACTGAACTGAACTGAACTGAAGAGAGCACATTTTTTTCCCCCATTAAGAATAACTCACCATGAAAGTTAGCAAATAAACACCCTTCAGTGCCCAAATTTGACCTTTAAGATGACAAGCCTCAGTGAGCAAGAAATGTGCTTGGAAAATGAGACATCTTTACAGGAAGATACAGTGTGAACACACATATCAATAAGTAGGAACAAGAGGAAAAGGTTAATGAGATCCTATGACATAATAGGTCATTTTGAGTAATAAATCAGGATTAATCACATTGAGCACTTGACTGTTAAGTTTTTCCTACTTTTTTTTTTTTTTAGATAAAAAAATGATCACTTTTTTCCTACCTAGATTCTTTCCCATCATTTTATTTTACTCATTTAAAAAAAAAAAAAATCACTTTCCTTTGCAATTGCTCACTCACTCTGCCTTCCCTCCTCCAGTCCTTCTATAGTGATAAGAAAGAATGAAAAACTCCATGAAACAGACAAATCTATCTTTTCAGTGATCAGCTCTCTGTCAAGCACACTGATGCAGTAAATCTTTCAAAAGACAAATTTGTCAGTTGTTACTGAAATAGCATGTAAGTTCTACACTGGATGACTCGACAAGAACACAAAGAGCTTGGGGAAAAGTTAAAATGTAAAGTCACCAATATGGGAAATACATTAGAAAGAATCAGGTCAGAGAGGCAAAAACGCAATTATTATCCCCCAATTTGAGATGGCAAGAACTTCAACTGACCTAAATTTCTTGGCTTCTACCACTAGCTGCATTGTATCTGAAATGAGTTGAAACTCGAGCTCTGCTGGCAGCCTAACACCTGCTCCCTCTTTTCCCCTTGGGTGGCTGCAGTAATTACCCGCCTCTACCTGCACCAGTTTAGGATCTGTGAAATGTTGGTCATGTAGAGTCAATCATTCCCATGTTCTAAGGTGCCAAATGATCATCTGCTAGTCAGAATTGCAGCATTGCTGGCAAGTGGACCTATTAGTTCATTTCATTTTTGAGTCTAGACGTCCCCCAATTTTTGCTATCCAATTTCCATGTTTTCTACAGTATGCACACTATGGAAAGAATTATAGTTTATCTGCACTCTACTTTTAAATATGCACTTTTAAAATAATTTTTACACATGATTACATTTTAGATATATTTTCAATTTAGACTTTAAATATAGTTTCCACAGAACAAACACACACAGTGGAGAATATTGCTCCTCTTATAAGCACATGATTGTGCCAACTCTGTGGCACATTTATTAGATTAACCATGGCAGACTTTAATTTATAGTTCAGATCCCTGCCATAAATCTGTCCTACCTAGGTAAAATCATGAACAAAGGGAGAAGCCAAGTTATAACATCACTCTATATCACTGTGAGGGAAATAGCTAAGCCAAAAAAAAATTATTGAAACTTTGTTTTCAGTTATGGACTAAAAATCTTTGCTTTTTCCTGTTCTCTCAACATCTTGACTGGTTGATAGAGTTGTTATTTCTCATCACAGGATATTTTCTATCCTTATACTAACAATGCAAGCCATTTTATTTTTTTGAATCTGGAAAAAAGAAATGGGCCCAATACCCTAGAATATCAGGTCAGATCAGATCAGATCAGTCGCTCAGTCGTGTCCAACTCCCTGCGACCCCATGAACTGCAGCACGCCAGGCCTCCCTGTCCATCACCAGCTCCCGGAGGTCACTCAGACTCATATTCATCGAGTCAGTGATGCCATCCAGCCATCTCATCCTCTGTTGTCCCCTTCTCCTCCTGCCCCCAATCCCTCCCAGCATCAAAGTCTTCTCCAATGAGTCAACTCTTCACATGAGGTGGCCAAAATACTGGAGTTTCAGCTTTAGCATCATTCCTTCCAAAGAAATCCCAGGGCTGATCTCCTTCAGAATGGACCGGTTGGATCTCCTTGCAGTCCAAGGGACTCTCAAGAGTCTTCTCCAACACCACAGTTCAAAAGCATCAATTCTTCAGTGCTCAGCCTTCTTCACAGTCCAGCTCTCACATCCATACATGACCACAGGAAAGACCATAGCCTTGACTAGGCGAACCTTGGTTGGCAAAGTAATGTCTCTGCTTTTGAATATGCTATCTAGGTTGGTCATCACTTTCCTTCCAAGGAGTAAGCGTCTTTTAATTTCATGGCTGCAGTCACCATCTGCAGTGATTTTGGAGCCCAGAAAAATAAAGTCTGACACTGTTTCCACTGTTTGCCCATCTATTTCCCATGTAGTGATGGGAGCGGATGCCATGATCTTCATTTTCTGAATGTTGAGCTTTAAGCCAACCTTTTCACTCTCCACTTTCACTTTCATCAAGAGGCTTTTTAGTTCCTCTTCACTTTTTGCCATAGGGGTGGTGTCATCTGCATATCTGAGGTTATTGATATTTCTCCCAGCAATCTTGATTCCAACTTACGCTTCTTCCAGTCCAGCATTTCTCATGATGTACTCTGCATATAAGTTGTGCATAAATAAGGATAAACTGATAGAAAAACTCAAGTTGAAGATTAGAAAGTTTACAGAGTTCATATTATGTCACCTAAAAATTTTTTTTGTAAAAGACATAGTAATTGAGTTTATTGAGGAAGCAAAAAGAATTGCAGTTGAATTTAGCTACTTGAGAAAATAGCAATTCATACAGGCATTTGACAAAAGAAGAAACACATGAAGTTATCACGAGTTGATAGTTTACAGACATAACTATGGTTTGAGGCTCAAGCCTTTAGCCAAAGAATCTGTATTACACCAGTTAATTATCCATGATTAGGTTTATTCAAGTCACAGTACACTATTGCATCTATCCCTGGAGCCTGATTATGGATAGACAGAAAACTGCTAAGGAGATGTAGGGGAAAGAACTCACCCATTGGGGAATATCCAATATGTGTCCAATACTGTGCTGCTGCTGCTGCTACTAAGTTGCTTCAGTCGTATCGGACTCTGTGTGACCCATAGACGGCAGCCCACTAGGCTCCCCCCATCCCTGGGATTCTCCAGGCAAGAACACTGGAGTGGGCTGCCATTTCCTTCTCCAATGCATCAAAGTGAAAAGGGAAAGTGAAGTCACTCAGCCCTATCCAACTCTGTGTGACCCCATGGACTGCAGCCCACCAGGCTCCTCCATCTGTGGGATTCTCCAGGCAAGAGTACTGGAGGCACGGTGCCATTGCCGGTGCTAGGGACTTTATATTGTCAGTTTAACAACTCTGTAAAATTGATAGAACTTTATACAATAAACTTGGTCCAGACCAAGAAATTAGCCCAAGTTTGCTCTTCTAATTTAGACACTTTTTAAGCAATTAAAAAATGTAAAAATATGTGAAATTACACAGGTAGACATATAGGAGAAAGAAATAGTAGAGAATTAGGCCTTTAAATACATGTTTATTAAGCTGGACATTGCACCTGTCTCTCAAATATCTATTGAGAGATATCCAATGGATATCCAATATCCAATATCTTTAAAATAATGTACTTTAAAAAGTTATTAGAAAAATATTTTATAAGTGATTCCTCCCATTAAAGAAAAAAAAAAAATAGCTGCTTAGGTGTCATGTGAACTTAACGCACTTAGGGTTGGATGTCTTAATTTATAGAAGAGGAAGAACAAGCCTCATTTACTGAGGCCTTTTGTGCATGTGCATGTTTAGTTGCTCAGTCGTGTCTGACTCTGTGCAACCCCATGGGCTGTAGCCGGCCAGTCTCCTCTGACCATGGTTTCCTCCAGGCAAGAATACTGATGTGGGTTACCATTTCCTCCTCCACGGGATCTTCATTATCCACGGATCAAACTTGAGTTTCTTAAGTCTCCTGCACTGGCAGGTGGGTTCTTTACCATAAGCATCACCTGGGAAGCCTGAGGTGTTTTATAAGAAAGAGCTAATTAATAAATTGTACTTTATAAGAATTTAAAGTGTTTACTGATTGCTGCTGCTGCTGCTGCTAAGTCGCTTCAGTCGTGTCTGACTCTGTGCGACCCCATGGACTGCAGCCCACCAGACTCCTCCATCCATGGAATTTTCCTGGCAGGAGTACTGGAGTGGGGTGCCATTGCCTTCTCCCGTTTACTGATTGCTGCTGCTGCTAAGTCGCTTCAGTCGTGTCCATCAGTCGTGTCCAACTCTGTGCAACTCCATAGATGGTACCCCACCAGGCTCCCCTGTCCCTGGGATTCCCCAAGCAAGAACACTGGAGTGGGTTGCCATTTCCTTCTCCAATGCATGAAAGTGAGAAGTCAAAGTAAAGTCGCTCAGTCGTGTCCGACTCTTAGCGACCCCATGAACTGCAGCCTACCAGGATCCTCCATCCATGGGATTTTCCAGGCAAGAGTACTGGAGTGGGGTGCCATTGCCTTCTCCCGTTTATTGATTAAGTACCCTCAAATATAAGCAGCTAAATAAAAGTTTAAATATTTGACTAAATTTTAAATCTTTTACTAAAAACTAAATATATTAGTACTTTCAGATTGTTTATATAAATTATTTTGATATTTTAATACCTCTATTCTCTCACATTATTAATCTCAATACTGTGTATAGATGAAGACTGTAATTACTAAAAATGTAAGTAAAATCTTAAATATTATGTTTTACTATCACATATACATATAACATAATAAGATATTATAGATCATAATATCATATATATAGTTTTGGTGTGTATTGAATGTTTGCATCCGTCCTGCTTGCCCGTCCCAATCTATAATTGAAACCCTACCCATGATGGTATTAGGAGGTCGGACTTTTGGAAGTAAATTAAAATCTTGGATGTAAATTAAAATTTTGAAAGTAAATTAAACCAGTCATGTCTGACTCTTTGCAACCCCACGGACTACAGCCTGCCAGGCTCTTCCATCCATGGGGATTCTCGAGGCCAGAATACTGGAGTGGGTCACCATGCACTCTGCCAGGGTATCTCCCCAATTCAGGGAATGAACCCAGGTCTCCCAGATTGCAGGGGGATACTTTACCAGCTAAGCCACCAAAGAAGCCCAAATTAGGATCAGATGAGGTCATAAGGGTACAGCTCTAGTAATGGGGTTAGTGTTCTTAGAGTTATAGGAGAGCATGTGACTTTCTGCTCTCAGTGAAATTACAATGAGAAGCTGCCAACCTGCAATTGGAAAGTGAACGCTGATCTTGGACTCCCAGCCTTCAGAACTGTGAGGAATAAATTTCTATTCTTCTTAAGCTATGATTCGGTTATAGCCATCTAAATTGACTGACACATTTTATATTCTTATCTATTCATATAAGAATAGAAGTCCGATGCTGTAAAGAGCAATATTGCATAGGAACCTGGAATGTCAGGTCCATGAATCAAGGCAAATTGGAAGTGGTCAAACAAGAGATGGCAAGAGTGAATGTTGACATTCTAGGAATTAGCGAACTAAAATGGACTGGAATGGGTGAATTTAACTCGGATGACCATTATATATACTACTGTGGGCAGGAATCCCTCAGAAGAAAGGGAGTGGCCATCATGGTCAACAAAAGAGTCCGAAATGCAGTACTGGGATGCAATCTCAAAAACGATAGAATGATCTCTGTTCGTTTCCAAGGCAAACCATTCAATGTCACAGTAATCCAAGTCTATGCCCCAACCAGTAACGCCGAAGAAGCTGAAGTTGAACAGTTCTATGAAGACCTACAAGACCTTTTAGAACTAACACCCAAAAAAGATGTCCTTTTCATTCTAGGGGACTGGAATGCAAAAGAAGGAAGTCAAGAAACACCTGGAGTAACAGGCAAATTTGGCCTTGGAACACGGAATGAAGCAGGGCAAAGACTAACAGAGTTTTGCCAAGAAAATGCACTGGTCATAGCAAATACCCTCTTCCAACAACACAAGAGAAGACTCTATACATGGACATCACCAGACGGTCAACACCGAAATCAGATCGATTATATTCTTTGCAGCCAAAGATGGAGAAGCTCTATACAATCAGCAAAAACAAGACCAGGAGCTGACTGTGGCTCGGACCATCAACTCCTTATTGCCAAATTCTGACTGAAATTGAAGAAGGTAGAGAAAACTACTAAACCATTCAGGTATGACCTAAATCAAATCACTTATGAGTATACAGTGGAAGTGAGAAATAGATTTAAGGGCCTAGATCTGATAGATAGAGTGCCTGATGAACTATGGAATGAGGTTCGTGACATTGTACAGGAGACAGGGATCAAGACCATCCCCATGGAAAAGAAATGCAAAAAAGCAAAATGGCTGTCTGGGGAGGCCTTACAAATAGCTGTGAAAAGAAGAGAAGTGAAAAGAAAAGGAGAAAAGGAAAGATATAAACATTTAAATGCAGAGTTCCAAAGAATAGCAAGAAGAGATAAGAAAGCCTTCTTCAGTGATCAATGCAAAGAAATAGAGGAAAACAACAGAATGGGAAAGATTAGGGATCTCTTCAAGAAAATCAGAGATACCAAAGGAACATTTCATGCAAAGATGGGCACAATAAAGGACAGAGATGGTGTGGACCTAACAGAAGCAGAAGATATTAAGAAGAGGTGGCAAGAATACACAGAAGAACTGTACTAAAAAGAGCTTCAAGACCCAGATAATCATGATGATGTGATCACTGACCTAGAGCCAGACATCTTGGAATGTGAAGTCAAATGGGCCTTAGAAAGCATCACTACGAACAAAGCTAGTGGAGGTGATGGAATTCCAGTGGAGCTATTCCAAGTCCTGAATGATGATGCTGTGAAAGTGCTGCACTCAATATGCCAGCAAATTTGGAAAACTCAGCAGTGGCCACAAGATTGGAAAAGGTCAGTTTTCATCCCAATCCCAAAGAAAGGCAATGCCAAGGAGTGCTCAAACTACCGCACAATTGCACTCATCTCACACGCTAGTAAAATAATGCTCAAAATTCTCCAAGCCAGGCTTCAGCAATATGTGAACCGTGAACTTCCTGATGTTCAAGCTGGTTTTAGAAAAGGCAGAGGAACCAGAGATCAAATTGCCAACATCCGATGGATCATGGAAAAAGCAAGAGAGTTCCAGAAAAACATCTATTTCTGCTTTATTGACTATGCCAAAGCCTTTGACTGTGTGGATCACAATAAACTATGGAAAATTCTTAAAGAGATGGGAATACCAGACCACCTGATCTGCCTCTTAAGAAATCTGTATGCAGGTCAGGAAGCAACAGTTAGAACTGGTCATGGAACAACAGACTGGTTCCAAATAGGAAAAGGAGTACATCAAGGCTGCATATTGTCACCATGTTTATTTAACTTATATGCAGAGTACATCATGAGAAATGCTGGACTGGAAGAAACACAAGTTGGAATCAAGATTGCCGGGAGAAATATCAATAACTTCAGATATGCAGATGACACCACTCTTATGGCAGAAAGTGAAGAGGGGCTAAAAAGCCTCTTGATGAAAGTGACAGTGGAGAGTGAAAAGGTTGGCTTAAAGCTCAACATTCAGAAAACGAAGATCATGGCATCTGGTCCCATCACTGCATGGGAAATAGATGGGGAAACAGTGGAAACAGTGTCAGACTTTGTTTTTCTGGGCTCCAAAATCACTGCAGATGGTGACTGCAGCCATGAAATTAAAAGACGCTTGCTCCTTGGAAGGAAAGTTATGACCAACCTAGATAGCATATTCAAAAGCAGAGACATTACTTTGCCAACCAAGGTTCGCCTAGTCAAGGCTATGGTCTTTCCTGTGGTCATGTATGGATGTGAGAGCTGGACTGTGAAGAAGGCTGAGCGCCGAAGAATTGATGCTTTTGAACTGTGGTGTTGGAGAAGACTCTTGAGAGTCCCTTGGACTGCAAGAAGATCCAACCAGTCCATTCTGAAGGAGATCAATCCTGGAATTTCTTTAGAAGGAATGATGCTCAAGCTGAAACTCCAGTATTTTGGCCACCTCATGCGAAGAGTTGACTCATTGGAGAAGACTCTGATGCTGGGAGGGATTGAGGGCAGGAGGAGAAGGGGACGACAGAGGATGAGATGGCTGGATGGCATCACTGACTCGATGGATGCGAGTCTGAGTGACCTCCGGGAGCTGGTGATGGACAGGGAGGCCTGGCGTGCTGCGGTTCATGGGGTCGCAAAGAGTCGGACACGACTGAGCGACTGATCTGATCTGATTCATATAAGAAATAAATGCACTATGTATTTACTTTGTGAAACGGCTGTTACTTTAAACAAATGTTTTAAGTTTCATTAATTGAAAAAATTATTGAGTAATTTTTGTATTACAAATGCTGTCATACAAAGATTGATAATTATAACACCTGTTTTTAAGGTGCTCACTCTTTAGCTTCTAGTAAGACAAACACAAAAATAACATTTGGTGTAAGCTGAGAAATAAGTGACTAATAGAACTTTTAGAATATCTTATTCCAAAAGCAAAAGCAAAACCAAAATAATTTACTTAAAGCATCCTGAATCAATGAGATGTAGGGAACAATGGGAATAGATCTGAATGAGAGTATATAAAGAGCTTCCCAGATGGCACAGTGGTAAAGAATCTGCCTGCCTGTGCAGGAGACACAGGAGAGGTGGGTTCCATCCCTGGGTCAGAAAAATCCCCTGGAGTAGGAAATGCAACCCACTCCAGTATTGTTGCCTAGAAAATTCCATGGACAGAGGAACCCTGCAGACTACAGTCTGTGGGGTCACAAAGAGTTGGACACAACTGACCAAGAAAAAGAAAAAAAAAAAAAAAAAAACAGTGGAAAAAAGTGTCAAGGTCCATATTCTGATTCATTCTTCCACTTTTCATTGAGCAAACACATTTCAAATACAAACCATGGATCAGGCATTAAGTTCAGTATTTTAACAAATTTTCCCTCAGGTTCCATTATGGGGTTTTCTTAATAAATACGATTACATCAAGGGAAAAGGAGTCAAGGTGAACAGTGTCAAACAAGACAGGCAGCCTGATAATCGTCTCCACCTCCAAACTGCCTCACCAGTTCCCTATGCTAGTTATGTGAACTTTGATAAGTCAGTGATTTACATTCAATGCATCTCAAGATTTTCATACTTTAAATAGATTTGTTATTTTCCTTACCATGACGGTTAATTAATTAAGGCTAAAAATCATTTTTAACACTAAAGTCTTTAAAATTTTGGAAAAAGGATTAAAGGCTTATACACAACAGTAAAATTTTATATATCTGATTTTTGATATGTACATTTATAAAAGGAAACAACATGATATGACTAAAAATTTTTTAATTCTTAACCTGAGTTATTTTCATTTTTGGCAGCACTACTGGTATTATTCTCCCACAGCATCTCAAATCTTTATGTTTTGTTGTTTGTTTCTTTTAAGAAAGGAACTTGGGAGAGAAAATAATATCTTCTTGAATGAAATATTAAAATAATGTTCAATGTTGAATGATGTTAATCTGGAAGTTAGTTTCTTATGAGGTACTGTTCTACTCATTCTTGATATATTCAATTTGGGTAATTAATTGATTTACATAAGAAACTTTTTGTTGTTGTTCTTTCTCTAAGTCATACCTGATTCTTTACAACCCCATGAACTGCAACACACCATGCTTCTCTGTCCTTCACTATCTCCAGAGTTTGCCCAAACTCATACGCCTTGAGTCCATGATGCCATCCAACCATCTCATCCTCTGTCATCCATTTCTCCTCTTGCCCTCAATATTTCCCAGCATCAGGGTCTTTTTCAGCTCAACTAGATGGTACATTTAAGAACTATGTGGTCAAAAAAAAAAAAAAAAAAAAAAATGATGAACCTAGGAACTATTTTGTGTAAAAGATTCAGATTCCAAAAGAGATACTAAAACTTTAGAAGTATGGTATAAGGTGTCAAAAAGACCAAAAACAAACTGTAATATAAGGGATTACATATTTATTCTTTATTTGTGTATATTTAATTGATGTTTTTAGACTAACAATAGGTAAATTGCATTTTTATTTGTGATGCATTGTGTGCTTTTCCTATATTAGTCTGACATTTAATTCTTATAAAAACTCTATGATGCCTTTTATATACATGTTACAGATAAGAAAATTAATACAGTGAGTTAAAAAAAAAAAAAAAACTTGCCCAAGGGCATATAATAAGATATTTCAGATCCTGATTTAATCCAAAGCAGTCTAGATCCTAAATCACACAATTAAAAATATTAGGGAACAATATATACAGGAAATGTAGAGTAATCAATCTGAAATCTCCATAAAAGCAGTGAGAACGCTGGCAAAATTGTCAATATCAACATTTTCAGAACTCTGGAAATTAAAGAATTTTAGCAATCTGCAAAACATTTATTCAGGAAAAAAGCAATATGCAGAGACAGTGACACAAGGGGAGAATACCATTGTTCAAAGGCAAAGACTGGAGTGCTTTCAGTGTAGCTAAAAACCAAGAAAGGCCAGGCATTGGCGCCAGAAGTGAAGAAGAAACAAGGATGCATTTTCCCTATATAGCTTTTATGGAGGCGGGCCCTGCCAATACCTTGATTTCAGATTTCAAGCCTCCAGAACTTGAGTCAACATGTTCATGTTTTATCCACTCATTTTGTGATAACTTTATTATGGCATCTCTCTGTAAGTATCATAGCACCTATTAAAACAGTCCTAAAACACATAAAACAAAACCTGTCAGAGGATTTCCAGTTTCCTGACCTGCATGTAAGAAGCTTAGAAGTCACCACTCCATCATAATTACAAAGAAAAAGCTTAAAAGACTGAAAAAAAGCTTCTTGTATCTACAAGAAAGGGAAAGACAGGGTAAACCATCACCCTCAAAATGGAGAGACTGACAGGCATATACAGCAAGTATCGATAATATACTGAAACATACTCACACATGGAAACCATATGGAACCAGTACTGGGACGGGAAAACCTCAGCTGTAACCGACAAGTTGCTGGAAGCTAAATAGGGACAACTGCAAGACTTAAAAATGGCAAAATAATCCAGGTATAGGAGGGCCCTTGCATTACTGGGAAATTTGCCTTAAGAAATTTGACTGGATTGTCAGAGTAAGTTCCCTTTCTAAGCTCTCAGCAAGGGGAGGGGAAATGTATCATTTAGACATACACCAGAGCACTTGTTCTTAATAAGGCCTGCTCTCAGAGAAAACTAATTAAGCAGATCCTAACCAGCTGGGATTATTGGAGCCTGACTAAAGAAAGAGAAATACCCAAATCCAACATGTTCTAGCCACCCATCCCAGCTAAGGAGGTAGGGGGAAAAAAAAACTGAGAAACTTATGGAATTCATGGTCCTGAAACATAGGTTCAATAAAAAACTCTATGAAAGACTGTATAAAGACGATAACAAACTACGTAAAGACCACAGAGTCTGCATGTGCCTGTGACCATCTGTATGTCTTAAAGAAATGCATATTTAGGTCTTCTGCCTATTTTTTGGTTGGGTTGTTTGTTTTTGGTATAGAGCTTTGTGAGCTATCTGTATATTTTAGAAATTAATCCCTTGTTGGTTGCTTTGTTTGCACACATTTCTTAGTCTGTAGGTTGTCATTTCATTTTGTGTATGGTTTTCTTTGCTGAGCAAAAACTTATAAATTTGATTAGGTCCCTTTTGTTTATTTTTGCTTTACTTCTATTGCCTTGGGAGACTGACCTAAGGAAACATGGCTACAATTTATGTCACAGAATGTTTTGCCTGTGTTCTCTTCAAGGAGTTTTATGTTGTCATATCTTCATAATCAAGTCTTTAAACCATTTTGACTTTATTTTTCTATATGGTAAGAGGGTGACTTCTAACTTCATTGATTTACATGCAGCTGTTTGTTTCAATACCACTGGCTGACGAGATTGTCTTTTCCCAATTGTATATTCTTGACCTCTCTGTTGAAGTTTAATTGACAAGAGGTGTGTGGGTTAATTGTCAGAGTATTTGATATGGATCATACAATCAACATATACTGGAAATCCTAGTCACAGCAATTAGACAAAAAGAAAGAAAAAAAAGGTACACAAATTAGATTGCAAGAGATAAAATAGTCATTATATGCAGATGACATGCTATCTATAGAAAACTCTAAGACACCATACAAATACTAGAACTGATAAACTAATTCAATAAGGTAACAGGATGCAAACTTAACATACAGAAATCAGTTACATTTCTCTATACTAACAATGAAATATCAGAAAGGGAAGGTTAAAAAAAAAAGCACCTTTTAAAAATCACATCAAAAGAAATTAAATACTTAAGAATAAACCTGACCAAAGAGGTGAAAGGCATATGCTAGGAAGTATAAAACATTGATAATGGAAACTGAAGATGATTTAAAGAAACTGAAAAGTACCCCATGCTCTAGGATTGGAAGAATTAAATATTTTAGAAAAAATGTTAAATTGATATTTTTATTAAAAAGTAAGCTTAATACTATTCTCCATAGTGGCTGTACTAGTTTGCATTCCCACCAACAGTGTAAGAGGGTTCCCTTTTCTCTGCACCCTCTCCAGAATTTATTGCTTGTGGACTTTTGGATCACAGCCATTCTGACTGGCGTGAAATGGTACCTCATAGTGGTTTTGATTTGCATTTCTCTGATAATGAGTGATGTTGAGCATCTTTTCATGTGTTTGTTAGCCATCTGTATGTCTTCTTTGGAGAAATGTCTATTTAGTTCTTTGGCCCATTTTTTGACTGTGTCATTTATTTTTCTGGAATTGAGCTGTAGGAGTTGCTTGTATATTTTTGAGATTAGTTGTTTGTCCGTTGCTTCATTTGCTATTATTTTCTCCCATTCTGAAGGCTGTCTTTTCACCTTGCTTATAGTTTCCTTTGTTGTGCAGAAGCTTTTAAGTTTGATTAGGTCCCATTTGTTCATTTTTTATTTTATTTCCGATATTCTGGGAGGTGGGTCATGGAGGATCCTGCTGTGATGTAAGTCAGAGATTGTTTTGCCTATGTTTTCCTCTAGGAGTTTTATGGCTTCTGGTCTTACATTTAGATCTTTAATCCATTTTGAGTTTATTTTTGTGTATGGTGTTAGAAAGTGTTCTAGTTTCATCCTTTTACAAGTGTTTGACCAGTTTTCCCAGCACCACTTGTTAAAGAGATTGTCTTTAATCCATTGTATATTCTTGCCTCCTTTGTCAAAGATAAGGTGACCATATGTGCATGGATTTATCTCTGGGCTTTCTATTTTATTCCACTGATCTATATTTCTGTCTTTGTGCCAGTACCATACTGTCTTGATGACTGTGGCTTTGTAGTAGAGCCTGAAGTCAGGCAGGTTGATTCCTCCAGTTTCGTTCTTTCTCAAGATAGCTTTGGCTATTCGAGGTTTTTTGTATTTCCATGCAAATTGGGAAATTATTTGTTCTAGCTCTGTGAATAATACCATTAGTAGCTTGATGGGGATTGCATTGAATCTATAAATTGCTTTGGGTAGTATACTCATTTTCACTATATTGATTCTACCAATCCATGAACATGGTATATTTCTCCATCTATTAGTGTCCTCTTTGATTTCTTTCACCAGTGTTTTATAGTTTTCTATATATAGGTCTTTAGTTTCTTTAGGAAGATATATTCCTGAGTATGGAGATTCCTTAAAAAACTGGGAATAGAACTGCCTTATGATCCAACAATCCCACTGCTGGGCATACACACTGAGAAAACCAGAATTGAAAGAGACACGTGTACCCCAATATTCATCGCAGCACTGTTTACAATAGCCAGGACTTGGAAGCAACCTAGATGTCCATCCGCAGATGAATGGATAAGAAAGCTGTGGTAAATATACACAATGGAGTATTACTCAGCCATTAAAAAGAATACATTTGAATCAGTTCTAAGGAGGTGGATGGAACTGGAGCCTATTATACAGAGTGAAGTAAGCCAGAAAGAAAAACACAAATACAGTATACTAACGCGTGTATATATGGAATTTAGAAAGATGGTAACAATAACCCTGTTTACGAGACAGCAAAAGAGACACTGATGTATAGAACAGACTTTTGGACTCTGGGACTGGGAGAGGGTGGGATGATTTGGGAGAATAGCATTGAAATATGTATAATATCATATCTGAAATGAGGCGCCAGTCCAGGTACGATGCCCAATAACAGATGCCTGGGGCTGGTGCACTGGGACGACCCGGAGGGATGGTATGGGGACGGAGGAGGGAGGAGGGTTCAGGATGGGGAGCACGTGTATACTGGTGGCGGATCCATCTTGATGTATGGTAAAAGCAATACAATATTGTAAAGTTAAGCAAAATAAAATTTAATTTAAAAAAAAAAGTAAGCTTAAGGTAAAAAACAGTTTATTTTATCAGTTTTTTTCCTTAATCAATTTACTACCACAGAGCATTTTGTAATCATTATTATAATTTATTCAGGCATTTATTACTTATGGTGTTGAAACTAGTGGGGCCAAGTTGACAAGGAATACAATATTTGCATAGTTTCAAAGTACTTTTATAAATGATATATTAATTAGAGAGGAAGCAGTAACATCTTAGTAAAGAAATTTGGCAGACAGAACCTTACATAAGTGATCAATTAACATCATAAATAATGGAGCAGCCAAAACTCTGTGTCTCCTCATATGAGACACTAAGAAGGACAAAGCATCACTTTCTAATTTCCTGTCAAGGTACATAATCTGAATATAGTCATGAGGAAATGTCACATGGACCTAAATAAAGTTAAATTCTACTAAACTACTGGCCTGTACTCTGTAACTGTCAATGTTATGAAAAACGAAGAATGTCAGAAACTGTTTCAGAATAAAAGAATTTAGAGACAAGCCAGATAAATTCAATGTGAGATTCCAAATACAATCCTGGAACTTAATAAATAAAACAGCAGCTACAAGTGATTCTTTAATTAAAAAAATTTTTTTTCAAATTCATAAACATTTTCCAAGATACTTTTATCTCATTATTTATAGTTGCCCTCCCTTCAACAAACCTAATTTTTGTTGATAGCCATCTATTATCATGATTAACATTTGCTACTACCAACTGCTGCTGCTGCTAAGTCGCTTCAGTCGTGTCAGACTCTGTGCAGCCCCATAGATGGAAGCCCCCCAGGCTCCCCCATCCCTGGGATTTTCCAGGCAAGAACACTGGAGTGGGTTGCCATTTCCTTCTCCAGTGCATGAAAGTGAAAAGTGAAAGTGAAGTCACTAAGTCGTGCCTGACTCTTAGCAACCCCATGGACTGCAGCCCACCAGGCCCGTCCGTCCATGGGATTTTCCAGGCAAGAGTACTGGAGTGGGGTGCCATTGCCTTCTCCAGCTACCACCAACTAGAATAGAGCATAATTAATATTGCTGATAAACTAGTAGTTTTCTCTATCTTGGTATGGGCATTACAGAGTTATATACTTTTAAAGTTACATCCATCATTACATTTAAGATGTGTAAACTTCATATGTTATCATTCAATAGCAAGTTAAAATAATAGATATCAACTATTTTGAGTTCTATATCTGAGAACATCAATAATTACATTGTATGTGGGTTTATTTCTATTGATTTATTTTTTCCTTGTGATTTCATTCATTTGGTCATGTAGTTTGAAATGCTGATTAATTTTATATTGAGTGTTAAGAATGTGTATGAACAAGTTTAAAGAGAGTAGAAGTTTCTTCAAGCAGAGAGATAAAATACAAATTAATGACCTGATATAGAATGAAATTAAGACGTTTCAATGATAGACTTCAGATTTTTTATGAGAAAAAAGCTTTGTTTGGATAGTTAGCCTTTTAGCAGATTTGTTATTCAGTTTTATTTCATTTTATGTGTTGTTATTATCCTCCTCCTCAACATCATTTGCTTTCTTTCTTGTTTCTGACATGCATAGCTCAGAAATCAGAAAATTTGTTGAGGAAAAACCTGCAGGCAGAATGTTAGCTAATTTTTCTGGCTTCCTTTTTGGTCTAGGAAAGAAAAGAGTTGAGGGGGGGCGGGGCGGGAAACTACTGTTTTCTGTATAGGATTACAAAATCCGTCACTTTGACACCAAATGGGGGGTGTCTGTTGGGGCAGTTACACAACAAACTGTTTTCTAATTCTTTGACAACTACTGGTTGTCCTACAATTCAATTCTGACATTATTTACCTGGGCTTAGCACAGATGCTGAAGGTTAGTGGTTCAATCCCAAAAGACTATCCCCACTGCACATGCTAATCCCATGTCCTGGGTGTCGCTGCTACTTCTTACCAATGGAGAGGTTCTCGTGACACCCTCCTTGAGTTCAATAATTTGCTAGAAAACTCAGGAAAATATTTTACCTACTTGATCCCTGGCTTATTATAAAAGAATACAATACAGAAACAGCTAGGTGGAAGAGATGCTTAGCGTAAGGTATATGGGAAGGGATGCAGAGCTCCAGGCCCTGTCTAGGCATGGAACCCTCCAATGTACAGCTCCAAGTGCTCACCAACCTGGAAATTCTCCAGATTTCCTTATCTAGGATTGTGATGGAGGCTGCATTACATAGGAAGTATTAATTGAATCTTCAGTTTCTCTCTTCAGTTCAGTTAAGTCATTCAGTCAAGTCCAACTCTTTGTGACCCCATGGATTGCAGCATGCCAGGATTTCCTGTTGATAACCAATTCCTGGAGCTTATGCAAACTTGTGACCATCAAGTCAGTGATGCCATCCAATCGTCTCATCCTCTGTAGTCCCCTTCTCCACCTGGCTTCAATCTCTCAGCATCAGGATCTTTTCATATGAGTCAGTTCTTTGCATCAGGTTGCCAAAATATTGGAGTTTCAGCTTAAGCATCAGTCCTTCCAATGAATATTAGGACTGCTTTCTTTTAGGATGGACTGGTTGGATCTCCTTGCTGTCCAAGGCACTCTCAAGAGTCTTCTCCAACACCAAAGCATAAATTCTTCAGCACTCAGCTTTCTTTATAACCCAACTTTCATATCCATACATGACTACTGGAAAAAATATAGCATTGACAAGAGGACCCTTGTTGAGAAAATAATGTCTCTGCTTATTAATATGTTGTCTCGGTTGGTCATAGCTTTACTTCTAAGCACCAAGCATCTTTCAATTTCATGGCCACAGTCACCATCTGCAGTGATTTTGGAGCCCCCAAAAATAAAGTCTCTCACTGTTTCCAGTTTTCTACATCAATTTGCCAAGAACTGATGGGACTGGATGCCATGATCTTAGCTTTATGAATGTTGAGTTTTAAGCCAATGTTTCACTCTCCTCTTTCACATTCATTGGGAGGCTCTTTAGTTCTTCTTTACTTTCTGCCATAAGGGTGGTGTCATTTGCATAACTGAGGTTATTGATATTTCTCCCAGAAATCTTGATTCCAGCTTGTGCTTCATCCAGCCCGACATTTCTCATGATATACTTTGCATATAAGTTAAATAAGCAGGGTGACAATATGCAATCTTGATGTACTCCTTTCCCTATTTGGAACCAGTCTGTTGTTCCACAGAGAAGGCAATGGCAACCCACTCCAGTACTCTTGCCTGGAAAATCTCCTGGATGGAGGAGCCTGGTAGGCTGCAGTACGTGGAGTCGTGAAGGGTCGGCCACGACTGAGTGACTTCACTTTCACTTTTCACTTTCATGCATTGGAGAAGGCAATGGCACCCCACTCCAGTGTTCTTGCCTGGAGAATCCCAGGGACCACAGGGCCTGGTGGGCTGCCATCTATGGGGTCACACAGAGTCGGACACGACTGAAGAGACTTAACAGCATCAGCAGCTGTTGTTCCATGTCCAATTCTAACTGTTGCTTTTTGACCTGCATACAGATTTCTCAGGACATAGGTCAGGTGGTCTGGTATTCCCATCTATTTAAGAATTGTCCACAGTTTTTTTTTTTTTTTTTGATCAACACAGTCAAAGAAGATTCTACACAAGGATATCACCCGATGGTCAATACCAAAATCAGATTGATTATATTCTTTGCAGCCAAAGATGGAGAAGCTCTATATAGTCAGCAAAAATAAGACTGGGAGCTGACTGTGGCTCAGATCATGATCTCCTTATTGCCAAATTCAGATTTAAATTGAAGAAAGTAGGGAAAACGACTAGACCATTCGGGTATGACCTAAATCAAACCCCTTGTGATTATACAGTGAAAGTGAGAAATAGATTCAAGGGATTAGATCTGATAGAGTGCCTGAAGAACTATTGATGGAGATTAGTGACATTGTACAGAAGGCAGTGATCAAGACCATCCCCAAGAAAAAGAAATGCAAAAAGGCAAAATGGTTGTCTGAGGAGGCCTTAAAAATAGCTGAGAAAAGAAGAGAAGCTAAATGCAAAGGAGAAAAAGAAAGATATACCTGTTTAAATGTAGAGTTCCAAAAAATAGCATGGAGAGATAAGAAAGCCTTCCTTAGTGACCAATACAAAGAAATTGAAGAAAACTATAGAATGGGAAAGACTAGAGATCTCTTCAAGGAAATTAGAGATACCAAGGAACATTTCATGCAAACATGAGAACAATGAAGGACGGAAACAGTATGGACCAACAGAAGCAATAGATATTAAGAAGAGATGCACAGAAGAGCTATACAAAAAAAGATCATCACCCAGGTAACCAACTGGGTGTGATCACTCAACTAGAGTCAAAAATACTGGAATGCAACGTTAAGTGGGCCTTAGGAAGCATCGCTATGAGCAAAGATAGTGGAGGTGATGGACTTCCAAATGAGCTATTTCAAATCCTAAAAGATGATGCTGTGAAAGTGGTGCACTCAATATGCCAGCAAATTTGGAAAACTCAGCAGTGGCCACAGGAAAAGGTCAGTTTTCATTTCAATCCCAAAGAAAGGCAATGCCAAAGAATGTTCAAACTACCACACAATTGCGCTCATCTCACTTGTTAGTAAAATAATGCTCAAAATTCTCCAAGCCAGGCTTCAGCATTACGTGCATCGTTCCTTCCAAATATTCAAGCTATGTCAAAGCCTTTGACTGTGTGGATCACAAGAAACTGTGGAAAATTCTGAAAGAGATGGGAATACCAGACCACCTGACCTGTCTTTTGAGAAATCTGTATGCAGGTCAGGAAGCAACAGTTAGAACTGGACATGGAACAACAGACTGGTTCCAAATAGGAAAAAGAGTATGTCAAGGCTGTATATTGTCACCCTGCTTATTTAACTTATATGCAGAGTACATCATGAGAAACGCTGGACTGGAAGAAACGCAAGCTGGAATCAAGATTGCCAGGAGAAATATCAATAAACTCAGATATGCAGATGACACCACCCTTATGGCAGAAAGTGAAGAGGAACTAAAAAGCCTCCTGATGAAAGTGAAAGTAGAGAGTGAAAAAGTTGGCTTAAAGCTCAACATTTAAAAAACATAGATCATGGCATCTGGTCCCATCACTTCATGGGAAATAGATGGGGAAACAGTGGAAACAGTGTCAGACTTTATTTTTCTGGGCTCCAAAATCACTGCAGATGGTGACTGCAGCCATGAAATTAAAAGATGCTTACTCCTTGGAAGGAAAGTTATAACCAACCTAGATAGCATATTCAAAAGCAGACATTACTTTGCCAACAAAGGTCTGTCTAGTCAAGGCTATATGGTTTTTCCTGTGGTCATGTATGGATGTGAGAGCTGGACTGTGAAGAAGGCTGAGCGCCAAAGAATTGATGCTTTTGAAGTGTGGTGTTGGAGAAGACTCTTGAGAGTCCCTTGGACTGCAAGGAGATCTAACCAGTCCATTCTGAAGGAGATCAGCCCTGGGATTTCTTTGGAAGGACTGATGCTAAAGCTTAAACTCCAGTACTTTGGCGTACATGAGTACAGAACCTCATGCGAGGAGTTGACTCATTGGAGAAGACTCTGATGCTGGGAGAGATTGAGGGCAGGAGGAGAAGGGGACGACAGGGGATGAGATGGCTGGATGGCATCACTGACTCGATGGACGTGAGTCTGAGTGAACTCCGGGAGTTGGTGATGGACAGGGAGGCCTGGTGTGTGGAGATTCATGGGGTCGCAAAGAGTCAGTCTCGACTTAGAGACTGAACTGAACTGAACTGAAGGAACCAGAGATCAAATAACCAACTTCCATTGGATCATAGAAAAAGCAAGAGAGGTCCAGGAAAACATCTACTTACACTTTATTTACCATGCCAAAGCCTTTGACTGTGTGGTTGGATCACAACAGTTTCTCTCCACAGTCCCTCTAAAACTGAGGTCCCTGGCAGGGCTGAAATCTTCAATCCCCTAATCACATGGATGTTTTCTCTGGAAACCTGTCTCCATCTTGTGGTTATTTAAGGACTTTATAAAAATAGACATATTAGCATAAATGATTGAAAGGAGATTGTTATGATTATCGAAAGACAATTTATTAACCCTTATTGTTATGGTGCACTTTCAGGAACTGAGGACAAAATATAAAACATTTTAACAAAAATGCCCCTATGTTTCTTATCATTTAGGAAATTACAAGAGTTAGGAAATGCTACCAGGAATGGGGATGAAGATGAATACATACATATATATTTTAAATTTTAAGTAATAATATCAGTCTGGAAACCTGCTTTCTCAAATCTTGACTATTTGTAGAACCAGAATCTAGTCTTTTTCTTCTCAATCAAGAGAGTCTTCCACAAGCTTTATTTATACAGTTTTCTATTTCTTTTTTATTTCTCCTGATTTGAAATAGCAAATACCCTGAGGGGCAAAAAGTGTAATAAATATAGGGTTCACCTCTATATATGGTCATCACTTGGTATCTATAGGCATTTGTCCCAGGACCCCCTGCAGATACCAAACTTTGAGGATATTGAAGTCTCTATGTAAAATAACATAGTGCTTGCATACTAAGTCACTTCAGTCATGTCCAACTCTGTGAGACCCTATGAACTACAACTCACTAGGCTCCTCTGTCCATGGGATTCTCCAGGCAAGAATACTGGAGGGGGTTACCATGCCCTTCTCCAAGGGATCTTCCAGACCCAGGGATCAAATCCCATGTCCTATATCTCTTGCATTGGCAGATGGGTTCTTTACCACTAGTGCCACTTGGGAAGCCCCAAATAGCCTAGTAGTATTTGCATATAACCTAAAGCTGAAGCTCCAGTACTTTGGCCACCTCATGCGAAGAGTTGACTCATTGGAGAAGACTCTGATGCTGGGAGGAATTGAGGGCAGGAGGAGAAGGGGACGACAGAGGATGAGATGGCTGGATGGCATCACCGACTCGATGGACATGAGTTTGAGTGAACTCCAAGAGTTGGTGATGGACAGGGAGGCCTGGCGTGCTGTGATTCATGGGGTCGCAGAGTCAGACACAACTGAGCGACTGAACTGAACTGAACTGAACTATGCACATTCTCCCTTATAAATTCTCTCTCTGTTACTTACAATACCTAATGCAATGTAAATAGTTTCCTGCAAGCAATAAATTCAGGTTTTGATTTTGGAACTGTCTTGATTTTTTTTTTTTTTTTTCCAAATAATTTCAAGCATCCATTAAATGCATAGGTGCAGAGCCTGTTCACATAGAAGGACTAATGTATTTTACCTCTTAGCTGTTTAAGAATAATGGGCTTAATTAGTCTCCAAATCACTTCTTTTTACTTTTTTCAAATGTATGTAATTATTTTAAGTGAAATTACAAACTACTTCCTCACACCAGAATACAGACTTTCCAAAAATACATATATGGCAAAATTTTATTTTTTTCCTGATAAAACAAAAAGCTTTTAGTCATGCTAAAAAGTGCATGTTTCATTGACAAGTAAATTACAACCATACATATCATATTTGTCTTTGAAATGAATTGCATATTGAAATGTAAGTCGGATGTATTATTTCAGTCAACAATAGATAAAACTCTTTCTGACATGATGTTTTGATATCTAAAATTTTAATAAATAATAACAGTATGTAAAAGTTTTGAAAATGAGGATAAAAGACAAATTTAACATGACTGTTAATATGACTGGGTTTAAAACTTCCATTTCCTATTTCTTTTCTATTTGCCCTATATGTTCTCTGGTTGCCTTGTTATTTATAGTATACATTCGTAGCTTCACCTAGTCTATGTTCGAGGGATATTCTATTTCAGTGTTAGTACTAACAGCTTAGAACACTGTATTTCCATTTCTCTTCTCCTGACATTTGTGTTATTATTTGCTTTACTTTTGATATATTATGAATCCCACAATATATTGTCATTTTTATTTAAATAATTGGAGTTTTAAAAATATTTAAATATTTATTTTTTTAAAAGTCTTTTATGTTTAACAGTATGATAATCAATATCAGTGGCCTTAAATCTGAAACTGGTCAGGACCCTTCTGGGATAGACATTCTCTCCACGACCCCTAGCCGAATACTCCCCACCTCTTGTTTGTAGAAAAGTTTTAGCCTTCTTGTTGTCATTCAGTCACTCGGCTGTGTCCGACTCTTTGCAATCTCATGGACTGCAGCATACCAGGCTTCCCTCATTCACTATCTCCCAAAGATTCCTCACACTCATATCCTTTGAGTTGGTGATGCCGTCTAACTATCTATTCTCTGTTGTCCCCTTCTTCTCCTGCCCTCAATCTTTTCCAGCATTAGGGTCTTTTCCAGTGAATCAGCTCTTTGCATCAGGTGGCCAAAGTGTTGGAGCTTCAACTTCAGCATCAGAGATGGTGGTTTAGCTGCTCAGTTGTGTCCGACTCTTTGGGACCCCATGGACTGCAGCTCATCAGGCTCCTCTGTCCATGGGATTTTCCAAGCAAGAATACTGGAGTGGATTGTCATTTCCTTCTCCAGAAGAACTTCCTGGCCCAGGAATCAAACCCACATCTTTTGTGTCTGCTGCATTGGCAGGCATGTTCTTTACTGGACTGAGCCAGGAGAGAAGCCTTGAGTATCAGTCCTTCCAGTGAATATTCAGGTTTGATTCCCTTTAGGATTGACTGGTTTGATCTCCTTGCTGTCTAAGGGACTCTCAAGAATCTTCTCCAGTACTACAGTACAAAATAATCACTTCTTTGGTGATCAACCTTCTTTGTGATCCAACCCTTACATCTACACATGACTACTGGAAAAATCATACATTTGATTATACGGACCTTTGCCAGCAAAGTGATGTGTTTGCTTTTTTAATAAGCTGTTTAGGTTTGTCAAAGGTCTTCTTACAAGAAGCAAGTGTCTTTTAATTTCACAGCTGCAGTCACTATCTTCAGTGATTTTGGAGCCCAGGAAAATAAAGTCTGTCACTATTTCCAATTTTTTTCCAATCCATTTGTCATGAAGTGATGGGACTGAATGCAATAATCTTCATTTTCTGAATGTTGAGTTCTAAATCAGCTTTTCTCACTCTCCTCTTTCACCTTCATCAAGAGACTCCTCAGTTCCTCTGCACTTTCTGCCTTAAGGGTGGTGTCATCTGCACATCTGATGTTATTGATATTTCTCCTGGCAATCATGATTCCAGCTTGTTCGTCATCCAGCCCAGCATTTCTCATGATGTACTCTGTATATAAATTAAATGAGCAGGGTGACAATATACAGCCTTGATGTACTCCTTTCCCTATTTTGAACCAGTCTGTTTTTCCATGTCAGGTTCTAAGTGTTGTTTCTTGACCTACACACAGATTTCTCAGGAGATAGGTAAGGTGGTCTAATATTCCCATCTCTAAGAATTTTCCACAGTTTGTTGTGATCCATAGTCAAAAGCTTTAGCATAGACAATGAAGCAGAAGTAGATTTTTTTTTTTTTTCTGGAATTCCTTTGCTTTTTATATGAGCCAAGGGATGTTGGCAATTTGACATCTGATTCCTCTGCCCTTTCTAAATCCAACTTGTACATCTGGAAGTTCTCAGTTTGTGTTTTGTTGAAGCCTAGCTTGAAGGATTTTGAGCATTACCTTGCTAGCATGTGAAATGAGTACAATTGTGTAATAGTTTGGACATACTTTGGCATTGCCTTCTTTGGGACTGGAATGAAAACTGATCTTTTCCAGTCTTATGGCCAGTTCTGAGTTTTCCAAATTTGTTAGCATATTTCACAGCATTATCTTTTTTGATTTGTAATAACTGACCTGGAATTCCATCACCTTCACTAGCTTTGTTTGTAGTGATGCTTCCTAAGACCCACTTAACTTCACACTCCAGGATGTTCGACTCCAGGTGAATGATCATGGTTGTCCAGGTCATTAAGATATTTTGTTTGTTTGTTTTTTTAAATTTTATTTTGCTTAACTTTACAATATTGTATTGCTTTTGCCATACATCCAGATGAATCCGCCACAAGTATACATGTGTTCCCCATCCTGAACCCTTCTCCCTCCTCCCTCCCCATACTATCCCTCCGGGTCGTCCCAGTGCACCAGCACCAGGCATCCATTATCGGGCATCGTACCTGGACTGGCGACTCATTTCAGATATGATATTATACATATTTCAATGCTATTCTCCCAAATCATCCCACCCTCTCCCATTCCCAGAGTCCAAAAGACTGTTCTATACATCAGTGTCTCTTTTGCTGTCTCGTAAACAGGGTTATTGTTACCATCTTTCTAAATTCCATATATATGCGTTAGTATACTGTATTTGTGTTTTTCTTTCTGGCTTACTTCACTCTGTATAATAGGCTCCAGTTCCATCCACCTCATTAGAACTGATTCAAATGTATTCTTTTTAATGGCTGAGTAATACTCCATTGTGTATATGTACCACTGCTTTCTTATCCATTCATCTGCAGATAAACATCTAGGTTGCTTCCAAGTCCTGGCTATTGTAAACAGTGCTGCTCTAAACATTGGGGTACACGTGTCTCTTTCAATTCTGGTTTTCTCAGTGTGTATGCCCAGCAGTGGGATTGCTGGATCATAAGGCAGTTCTATTCCCAGTTTTTTGAGGAATCTCCATACTGTTCTCCATAGTGGGTGCACTAGTTTGCATTCCCACCAACAGTGTAAGAGGGTTCCCTTTTCTCCACACCCTCTCCAGCATTTATTGCTTGTGGACTTTTGGATCACAGCCATTCTCACTGGCGTGTAATGGTACCTCATAGTGGTTTTGATTTGCATTTCTCTGATAATGAATGATGTGGAGCATCTTTTCATGTGTTTGTTAGCCATCTGTATGTCTTCTTTGGAGAAATGTCTATTTAGATTTGGCCCATTTTTTGATTGGGTCATTTATTTTTCTGGAATTGAGCTGTAGGAGTTGCTTGTATATTTTTGAGATTAGTTGTTTGTCTGCTGCTTCATTTGTTATTATTTTCTCCCATTCTGAAGGCTTTCTTTTCACCTTGCTTATAGTTTCCTTTGTTGTGCAGAAGCTTTTTAAGTTTAATTAGATCCCATTTGTTTATTTTTGATTTTATTTCCAATATTCTGGGAGGTGGGTCATAGAGGATCCTGCTGTGATGTATGTCAGAGAGTGTTTTGCCTATGTTTTCCTCTAGGAGTTTTATGGTTTCTGGTCTTACATTTAGATCTTTAATCCATTTTGAGTTTATTTTTGTGTATGGTGTTAGAAAGTGTTCTAGTTTCATCCTTTTACAAGTGTTTGACCAGTTTTCCCAGCACCACTTGTTAAAGAGATTGTCTTTAATCCATTGTATATTCTTGCCTCCTTTGTCAAAGATAAGGTGTCCATAGGTATGTGGATTTATCTCTGGGCTTTCTATTTTGTTCCATTGATCTATATTTCTGTCTTTGTGCCAGTACCATACTGTCTTGATGACTGTGGCTTTGTAGTAGAGCCTGAAGTCAGGCAGGTTGATTCCTCCAGTTCCATTCTTCTTTCTCAAGATAGCTTTGGCTATTTGAGG